>LR738712.1:162330164-162344624 GCA_902687465.1 Secale cereale
CCCCCCCCCGCTCGGGCGCATCAGTCCATTCCGCTATGAAGTCTACTAGAGCTCCTCCTTTGATCACCCGCGTGGTTCTGAATTCTAGCTGGAACGCTTGAAGCTCGATGTTCCACTCGGCGACCCTCCCGACGACATTCGGGCCCCGTAGCACCTTCTCGAGGGGGTAGGATGAGACGACCTTGATGGGGTGATCTTGGAAGTAGTGGCGCAGCTTCCTAGAGGCGACGAGGAGTGCCAGGAGCAGCTTCTGGGGCATCGGGTAGCGCGAACACGCGTCGCACAGTACTGTGCTGATGAAGTACACCGGTTGCTCCACGAGGGTCGGCGCAGCAGGGTCCGCTCGCGCCTCTGGAGCCTCAGGAGCCTCTTGCTGAGCGGCGGGGCCGTCGGTGCCCGTGGTCGAGTCCGCCTCTGAGGCCGTGTCAGGGGGCGGCGCGGGCCCTGAGGGTGCCGAGCCGCCTGGTGGCCTTGGGATCCGGAGCTTTTCCTCGAGCTCCACGACCAGTGCTGCGCTGGCGGAATGAGGCGTTGCGGTGAGGTGAAGCGTCATAGGCTCCAGGGGTCGTGGTGCTACCATGACCGGCGAGCTGGTGAGGTACTTCTTGAGGTCCTGGAAAGTGGCGTCGGCTTCCGGAGTCCACTCAAAGAGCCCCTTCTTCTTCATGAGCTTGAAGAACGGGAGGGCGCGTTCCCCGAGCTTAGAGATGAAGCGCCCCAGGGATGTCACACACCCGGCGAGCTTCTGCATTTCCTTCAGGTTTGTGGGCGGCCTCATCTTCTCGATGGCCTTAATCTTCTCCGGGTTGGCCTCGATGCCTTGGTGTGAAACCAGGAACCCTAGCAACTTGCCGGAGGGTACGCCGAACATGCACTTCTCCGGATTGAGGCACAGCTTCGCCTTGCACAGGTTGGCAAATGTTTCTTCTAAGTCCTGGATGAGGGTCGTGGCCTCTTTGGTCTTTACCACTATGTCATCGACGTAGACCTCCGCATTCCTCCCGAGCTGAGGGCCGAGGGTGATGTGCATCAGGCGCTAGAAGGTAGCGCCCGCGTTCCTCAGCCCGAAAGGCATGCAGGTGTAGCAGTAGACCCCGCATGGGGTCAGGAACGTCGTCTTCTCCACGTCTTCCACCGCCATATTTGATTTAGTGGTAGACCGAGAATGCGTCGAGGAAGCAGAGCAGATCGCACTCAGCCGTCGAATCCACGATTTGGTCGATGCACGGAAGAGGGAATGGGTCCTGAGGGCAGAACTTGTTGAGGCTCGTGAAGTCGACGCACATGCGTTCTTTTCCTCCTTTCTTCGGGACGATGACGGGGTTGGGCAGCCACTTTGGGTGCCGTACCTCCCGTACGACACCAGCCTCTTCCAGCTTCCTAACCTCCTGGACAATGAAGGCCTGCTTCTCCGAGGCTTGTCTATGCGCCTTCTGCTTGATGGGGCGCGCATTGGGGCACACCGTGAGGTGATGCTCAATGACATGCCTTGGCACCCCGACCAAATCCGCGGCCTTCCAGGCGAACACGTCCTTGTTGGCTCTAAGGAAGCCGACCAGCGCCGCCTCTTGTTCTGGATCCATGCCCGTGCCGATGGTGAAGGTGGCTCCTGAGCCTTCTTCATCGGCAGGCACTTGCTTCTTCTCGGCGGGGTCCTGAGAAAAGAACTGCTTCTTCTTGACAGGCGTGGCCTCCGGAGGCTCCGGAGCCCCTTCGATGTTGGGTGAGCTGCGGCAGCAGCGGCCTTGTACGCGCGCCCAAGGACCTGAAGGGCGGCCTTAGGGTCCCCTTTGACGGTGATGACGCCGCTGCTCCCGGGCATCTTGACGGCGTTGTAGGCCGGGTGAGTTGCCGCCATGAACTTTGCCAGGGCTGGGAAGCCGAGGACGGCGTTGTATGGTAGGCGGATGGGCGCAACGTCAAAATCGATGAGCTCAGTCCGGTAGTTGGCCGGTGTACCGAAGGTGACCGGGAGGTGGATCTGGTCGAGCGGGACGGCCGAGCCCGCGACCCCCGAGAAGGGCTTGGTGGGAAGGAGCTGCCTGTAGGACAGAGGCAGGTGACCGAAGGCTTCGGGAGAGAGGATGTTGAGGCCTGCGCCGCCGTCGATGAGGGTTCTTGTCACGGACACCCCACAGATGGTAGGCGTGCGTACCGTGGGTAGAGTGCCGATGCCGGCCGCTTCGGAGGCGAGGTCGCCGGGGCCAAAGGTGATGGCGGGCCCCAGCCCGTTCCGTGCCTGCAAGGCCTCTCGCGGCTGGGCGGCAGCTCCAACCTGCCGAAAGTGCGACTTGGCGTGCCGAGCAGACGCTGGTGCTTGGGACCCACCAAGGATGCAGGCGACCCCGCGGCAGGGCCGCTCCCCGCAGCTGACGCCCCACAGCTCACAGCTGCGGGCCGTCCGCGTGGTGCGGGTCTCGGCGGGCGGCCGGTACTGGGCCCATCGCCGCCTCACCAAGAGCGCGACCGGGGAAGCCACATGAAGCGGGAGTGGTGGTGCAGGCCGTCCTCCAGTGGCCTAGCCGGTAGAAGCGTCGTAGAAGAAGGAGGAGGGGCGCACATGAGTGGCGCGGTCCGCTGATGCTGCTGGGTCGGCGGGGAAGAAGCCAGCTCCCGCACAGCTATGGCTGGCTACAGCCATCGTAGAGGCGCCGCACCGGAGAGGGGAAGCGAGGTCGTCGGAGAGGCGAGATTTCGACACGCCCCCTACCTGGCGTGCAAAATGTCGGATTCTAGGCTCCGCAAAACCGGTTAAGTTCGAACACAGGGGCGTGAACCAAGATCTCTCCCACTCACATCTACCTAGCGCCTCGCTCTCGTCTCAATGGAAAGATTCAAGCAAACAACGAACAAGCACACAAGAGTTTATCCAGATTCAGGCCACCGTGTGGTGTAAAACCCTACTTCCTGCTTTGGTGGATTGGCTCCGAGTGAGCTAGAATATGAACTGGTACAAGGGTTCCTGGGCTCAGGAGGCGAGCTCAGGAGGGTCAGGAGGCTGGTGTTCTTGCTCCTTGTGCGGTGGTCCAGTGTGTGAATCAATCCCGCTTCTCAGTGGGAATCCTAACTACTTATATAGGCGGCCCCGGTCCTCTTCCCCCAAAATGTTTAGGCGGGGAGGGATCCCACAACGGCCATTTTTGAGCAGGAACACAAGGACGTTCCTGCCCTGACAAAAGCGGTCTTCGCCTGCAAAAAGATCATGGTGACACGATGGTGGGCTCGACGGTGACATCCTCCTTATCGTTCTTGCGGTCTTCGGTCTTGTTGCACCAAAGAGGAAACCTTTGCCCCGCTCCTTGGGAACCAACGGCTGCGCTATCTCCTTTGCACCGAAATGGCAACTGTGCCGCTGGCGGACGCTGGCACCCGCTAGCGCGGTGCGTCATTGCTGAAATCACTGTGTCCTCCTGAGGCAGGCTTGGCCTTGGATTCTTCTCCCCTCCGGAACGCCTTGCCGAGGGTGCTCCCGAGGAGGTCTTGGCGTCGTTCTCCTCGCGAGGCCTGGCCCGTCGCGAGGGTCTTGAGCAACTGGTCGATTAGCTGGGCCGTACCAGGCCGCTTGTAGGAGCGCGTCACGGCCCGTAGACAGGCAAATCTTGGTACCCTGGTTCCCAGTACGCCGACAGTTCTCAAATCCTTAAAGACTCAATCAGATAAGATAACTTCAAAAGGAAAACTCAATCCATTACAAGAGAGTAGAGGGGGAGAAGCATCATAAGATCCAACTATAATAGCAAAGCTTGCGATACATCAAGATCGTGCCATCTCAAGAACACGAGAGAGAGAGAGAGAGAGAGAGAGAGAGAGAGAGAGAGATCAAACACATAGCTACTGGTACATACCCTCAGCCCCGAGGGTGGACTACTCCCTCCTCGTCATGGAGAGCGCCGGGATGATGAAGATGGCCACCAGTGAGGGTTCCCCCCTCTCCAAGGGTGCCGGAACGGGGTCTAGATTGGTTTTAGGTGGCTACCGAGGCTTTCAGCGGCGGAACTCCTGATCTAGGTTTCTTTCTGGAGGTTTTAGTATATATAGGAGGTGTTGGAGTCGGGGCCAAGCAAAGGGGGCTACGGGCTGTCCACGAGGGGGGCACACGCCCTAGGGGGGCATGCGCCCCCACCCTCGTGGGCAGCCCGTGGGTCCTCTCGTCCCCCTCCAGCACTTCCTGGGCTTCTTTAGGTCCAAAAACAGCCTCCGTTGATTTTCAAGTCAATTGGGCTCCGTTTGATATTCCTTTTCTGTAAAACCCTAAAACAGGAGAAAAACAAAAACTAGCACTGGGCTCTGGGTTAATAGGTTAGTCCCAAAAAAAATATAAAAGTGTATAATAAAGCCCATAAAACATCCTAGAAGGATAATATAATAGTATGGAACAATAAAAAATTATAGATACATTGGAGACGTATCAGCATCCCCAAGCTTAATTCCTGCTCGTCCTCGAGTAGGTAAATGTGAAAAACAGAATTTTTGATGTGGAATGCTAACCAACATAGTTTTCAATGTAATTCTCTTAATTGTGGCATGAATGTTCAGATCTGAAAGATTCAAGACAAAAGTTTATATTGACATAAGAAATAATAATACTTCAAGCATACTAACAAAGCAATCATGTCTTCTCAAAATACTATGGCTAAAGAAAGTTATCCCTACAAAATAATATAGTCTAGCTATGCTTCCTCTTCATCACACAAAATATTCATATCATGCACAACCCCGGTTTCAACCAAGCACTTGTTTTCATTCTCTATTCTTTCAAACATTTCAACTTTCACGCAATACATGAGCGTAAGCCATGGACATAGCACTATGTGTGGAATAGAGAGGTGGTTGTGGAGAAGACAAAAAGAAGGGAGATAGTCTCACATCGACTAGGCGTATCAACGGGCTATGGAGATGCCCATCAATAGATATCAATGTGAGTGAGTAGGGATTGCCATGCAACGGATGCACTAGAGCTAAAAATGTATGAAAGCTCAACAAAGGAAACTAAGTGGGTGCATCCAACTTGCTTGCTCACGAAGACCTAGGGCATTTGAGGAAGCCCATCGTTGAAATATACAAGCCAAGTTCTATAATGAAAATTCCCACTAGTATATGAAAGTGACTAAACATGAGACTCTCTATCATGAAGAACATGGTGCTACTTTGAAGCACAAGTGTGGAAAAAGATAGTAGCAATTGTCCCTTCTCTCTTTTCTCTCATTTTTTAAGGGGCTTTCTCTTTTTTTTATTAGCCCCTCTCTATATTTTTTTGGGCCATCTCTTTTTTATTGGCCTTTCCTCACATGGGACAATGCCCTAATAATGATGATCATCACACTTTTATTGATTTACAACTCGATATTACAACTCGATACTACAACAAATATGACTCTATATGAATGCCTCCGGCGGTGTACCGGGATGTGCAATGAATCAAGAGTTACATGTATGAAAAATTATGCATGGTGGCCTTGCCACGAATACGGTGTCAACTACATGATCATGCATGGCAATATGACAATATGATGCGTGTCATATGAACGGAACGGTGGAAAGTTGCATGGCAATATATCACGGAATGGCTATGGAAATGCCATGATAGGTAGGTATGGTGGCTGTTTTGAGGAATAACATGGTGGCTGTTTTGAGGAAGGATATATAGTGGGTGTATGGTACCGGCGAAAGTTGCGCGATACAAGAGAGGCTAGCAATGGTGGAAGGGCGAGAGTGCGTATAATCCATGGACTCAACATTAGTCATAAGAACTCATATACTTATTGCAAAAATCTACGAGTCATCGAAACAAAGCAATCAATGCATGCTGCTAGGGGGGAGGTTGGTAGGAGTTAACCATCGCGCGCCCCCGACCTCCACACAAAGGTTGGCACTCTACAAATACCTCATGCTCTAACTTCGTCACATAGCGGTTCACCATACGTGCATGCTACGGGAATCACTAACCTTAACACAAGTATTTCTCAATTTCATAATAACTCCACTAGCATGACTCTAATATCACTATCCTCATATCTTAAAACAATTATCAAGCATCCAACATCTCATCATATTCAATGCACTTAGTGTGAAAGTTTTTACTACATTGACATTGGATGCCTATCATGTGAAGGCTAGTTTTATAGCCAAAGCACATTACGATGCTATTCTAATAGACTCTCAAAAGGATATAAGTGAAGCATGAGAGTTCATTTATATCTTCAAAATAAAACCACCGCCGTGCTCTAACAGATATAAGTGAAGCACTAGAGCAAACAACAAACTACTCCGAAAGATATAAGTGAAGATCAATGAGTAGTTGAATAATTATGTAACTATATGAAGACTCTCTAACATTTAAGAACTTCAGATCTTGGGATATTATTCAAACAGCAAGCAAAACAAAATAAACTAAATTGACGCTCCAAGCAAAACACATATCATGTGGTGAATAAAAATATAGCTCCGAGTATAGTTACCGATGGATGAAGACGAAAGAGGGGATGCCATCCCGGGGCATCCCCAAGCTTAGGCTTTTGGTTGTCCTTGAATATTATCTTGGGGTGCCATGGGCATCCCCAAGCTTAGGATCTTGCCACTCTTTGTTCCATAGTCCATCAAAGCAATACTCAAAACTTGAAAACTTCACAACACAAAACTTAGACAAAAATCTCGTGAGCTCCGTTAGTATAAGAAAGCAAACCACTACTCAAAGGTACTGCAATGAATTCATTCTTTGTTTATATTGGTGTTAAACCTACTGTATTCCAACTTCTCTATGGTTCATACTTCCCAATACTACTCATAGATGCATTGAAATAAGCAAACAACACACGAAAAACAGAATCTGTCAAAAACAGAACAGTCTGTAGTAATCTGCAGGTTTCTCATACTTTTGTAACTCCAAAAACTTCAAACTAAATTGGTAAACGTGAGGAATTTGTCTATTAATCATCTGCAAAAATAATCAACTAAATAGCATGCTCCAGTAAAATCTGATGACCATTCTAGCGAGCGCTAACGATTCTGTTTGTCACAACAAGATCATATAAACTTCACACAAGTCTTCCAAAAGGTTCTATTTGGCACAAACACTAATTAAAACATAAAACCACATCTAAACAGAAGCTAGATGCAATATTTATTTCTAAACAGAAGCAAAAGCAAAGAAAATAAAATAAAGTTGGGTTGCCTCCCAACAAGCGCTATCATTTAACGCCCCTAGCTAGGCATGATGATTTCAATGATGCTCGCATAAAAGATAAGAATTGAAACATAAAGAGAGCATCATGAAGAATATGACTAGCACATTTAAGTCTAACCCACTTCCTATGCATAGATATTTTGTGAGCAAACAACTTATGGGAACAATAATCAAATAGCATAGGAAGGCAAAACAAGCATAACTTCAAAACTTTAAGCACATAGAGAGGAAACTTGATATTATTGCAATTCCTACAAGCATATATTCCTCCCTCATAATAATATTCTGTATCATCATGAATGAATTCAACAATATAACCAACACATAAAGCATACTTTTCATGATCTACTTGCATAGAAATTTTACTACTCTCCACATAAGCAAAATTCTTCTCATTCATAGTAGTGGGAGCAAACTCAACAAAATAATTATCATGTGAGGCATAATCCAATTGAAAACTAAAATCATGATGACAAGTTTCATGGTTATCATTATTCTTAATAGCATGCAAGTCATCACAACAATCATCATAGATAGCAACTTTGTTCTCATAATTAATAGGAACCTCTTCCGAAAAAATGGATTCATCACTAAATAAAGTCATGACCTCTCCAAATCCAGTTTCATCAATATAATCATCATAAATAGGAGGCATGCTTTCATCATAATAAATTTTCTCATCCAAACTTGGGGGACTAAACATGTCATCTTGATCAAACATAGCATCCCCAAGCTTGTGGCTTTGCATATCATTAGCATCATGGGTATTCAAAGAATTCATACTAACAACATTGAAATCATGCTCAGGATGCACATATTATATGCCAAGCATTCTATGTAATTCTTCTTCTAGTAATTGAGCACAATTTTCCTTCCCATCATTTTCATGAAAGATATTAAAAAGATGAAGCATATGAGGCATCCTTAATTCCATATTTTTTGTAGTTTTCTTTTATAAACTAAACTAGTGATAAAACAAGAAACTAAAAGATTCGATTGCACGATCTAAAGATATACCTTCAAGCACTAACCTCCCCGGCAACGGCGCCAGAAAAGAGCTTGGTGTCTACTACGCAACCTTCTTCTTGTAGACGTTGTTGGGCCTCCAAGTGCAGAGGTTTGTAGGACAATAGCAAATTTCCCTTAAGTGGATGACCTAAGGTTTATCAATCCGCGGGAGGCGTAGGATGAAGATGGTCTCTCTCAAACAACCCTGCAACCAAATAACAAAGAGTCTCTTGTGTCCCCAACACACCCAATACAATGGTAGATTGTATAGGTGCACTAGTTCGGCGAAGAGATGGTGATACACGTGCAATATGGATGGTAGATATAGGTTTTTGTAAACTGAAAATATAAAAACAGCAAGGTAGCAAGTGGTAAAAGTGAGCATAAACGGTGTTGCAATGATAGTAGACAAGGCCTAGGGTTCATACTTTCACTAGTGCAAGTTCTCTCAACAAGGATAACATAATTGGATCATATTACTAGCCCTCAACATGCAACAAAGAATCACTCCAAAGTCACTAATAGCGGAGAACAAACGAAGAGATTATGGTAGGGTGTGAAACCACCTCAAAGTTATTCTTTCTGATCAATCTATTGAAGAGTCCGTAGTAACGTTCAATCTATCATAGAGTCCGTACTATAATAACACCTTAAGACACAAATCAACCAAAACACTAATGTCACCTAGATACTCTATTGTCACCTCAATTATCCGTGGGCATGATTATATGATATGCATCACACAATCTCAGAAACATCTATTCAACCAACACATAGAACTTCAAAGAGTGCCCCAAAGTTTCTACCGGAAAGTCAAGACGAAAACGTGTGCCAACCTCTATGCATAGATTCCCAAGGTCACGGAACCCGCAAGTTGATCACCAAAACATACATCAAGTAAATCACGTGATATCCCATTATCACCACAGATAAGCACATGCAAGACATACATCAAGTGTTCTTGTCGGATTCAGGGCTCTGCAAAACCCGTTAAGTTTGAACACAGGGGCGTGAACAAACATCTCTCCCACTCACGTCTACCTAGCGCCTCGCTCTCGTCTCGATGGAAAGATTCAAGCAAACAACGAACAAGCACACAAGAGTTTATCCAGGTTCGGGCCACCGTGTGGTGTAAGACCCTACTTCCTGCTTTGATGGATTGGCTCCGGGCGAGCTAGAATATGAACTGGTACAAGGGTTCCTGGGCTCAGGAGGCGAGCTCGGGAGGGTCAGGAGGCTGGTGTTCTTGCTCCTTGTGCGGTGGTCCAGTGTGTGAATCGATCCCGCTTCTCAGTGGGAATCCTAACTACTTATATATACGGCCCCGGTCCTCTTCCCCCGAAATGTTTAGGCGGGAAGGGATCCCACAACGGCCATTTTTGAGCGGGAACACAAGGATGTTCCTGCCCTGACAAAAGCGGTCTTCGCCTGGAAAAAGATCAGGTGGTGACACGGTGGTGGGCTCGACGGTGACATCCTCCTTATCGTCCTTTCAGTCTTCGGTCTTGTTGCACCAAAGAGGAAACCTTTGCCCCGCTCCTTGGGAACCAACGGCTGCGCTGTCTCCTTTGCACCGAAATGGCAACTGTGCCGCTGGCGGACGCTGGCACCCGCTGGCGCGGTGCGTCACTGCTGACATCACTGCCTCCTCCTGAGGCAGGCTTGGCCTTGGATTCTTCGCCCCTCCGGAACGCCTTGCCGAGGCTGCTCCCGAGGAGGTCTTGACGTCGTTCTCCTCGCGAGGCCTGGCCCCTTGCGAGGGTCTTGAGCAGCTGGTCGATTAGCTAGGCCGTACCAGGCCGCTTGTAGGAGCGCGTCGCGGCCTGCAGACAGGCAAGTCTGGGTACCCTGGTTCCAAGTACGCTAGCAGTAGCCCCCGGGCCCAAGGCGCGCACGGAGTTGGCTTCGGGGCGAAGCCTTAGTCGAGGACGAAGCGTCGCGGGCCCTAAAGGCTGCGGGCCAGGCCGGCGCATGATTGATGGATGGGACATGGCAGCTCCACTTCCCACGCAGCCATGGTGATCGTGCGACTTGACAACTCCTTGGTGCGGGTGATGAGGGAGTAATGGCTGCGACACCATTGGCTGGCGGTTGGGCTCCTGCGCCCTATAAATGGGGCTAGGGGGGAAGCGCCGCCAAGGAAGCCATCCGCCGCGGAGAAGGGGAAGACCCCGAAGAATCCAGTCCCACTACCGCCGAAGAGGGGTCACGGTCGTCCCCGCAAGCACGCCGTTGTGCCCGCAGCGTCTTCTCGGGGAGGCAAGCGCGGCCCTTTGAGCTCTGCCACGGACGCCGGCGGACGGCACCGGGCGTCCTCCCGTGGCGAAGGTGGTCGCGGCCGTGGAGGAAGAGGGGGCGCGCAAAGGTGCTTGCTGGTCGCGCGCTCTCCGCGCCCACAGTTCCATTCCTTCGATGTCTCGTCGGAGTTCATGGTGTGGGCGGAGAAGCCCGGTGGCCCGTGGCTCAGGCTTCCCCGCTCATTTGGCGACATGCTCCCGGCCGGAGGCCTTGGAGGCATATGGCTATAGGCCGACGGTTGCTGCAGCAGCGCATCCTGGGTGGAGGTCGAGGTGGCTCCCTCAGGCGATGTGTTCTTGGAGCGTGGCTGGCAGTCGTTTGCCCGCGCGCGCCAGCTGCAGGGGAGGTGTGTGCTCCACTTTAGGTACGATGGCGTCTTCACGCTGTTCGTTAGAGTCTTCTCATAGGAAGGGAGGCGCCTTGGGTGCTGTCCCGAGGCTGACGACGAGGAGGGGGAAGACGTCCAGAGGAGCGGTTCCTCCTCCGGAGACGGCCTCAGTCCTAGGGGGCGTCGTGAGGCTCGCCTCTGTGGCAGCAGCAGCTCCTCCAGAAGTGGCTGCCGCGACGAACCACCACGCCGCCGAGCTTGGTACGGCGTGGGGAGGGGATCGCCGCGCCGCTGCGGCTCGGTGAAGCCAGAGGAGCCGGAGGATTCCGACTGAGCGGGAGCGGCTTCTGCTTCTTCTCCATTCTTTTCCTTCATGTCTTTTCTGCATCAAAGTTTCAAGTTGTCTTGAGGAGGCGTGTAATGGTTTGTGATGTATGTAAGAAGCGAGAAGTCGCCATCATGCTTTTGTTGCTTGAATGAAGTCACTTAGCTTTTATGCGTCCTGCCGTCCTGAGGTGGAGTCCTCCTGATTCTGGCGTCATGATCCCTTTCGGGTCATGAGGAGGTGGCCGAGTCTGATGGGCTTGTACAGCCCCCGAGCAGGGGTCAATCGCTGAGATCTGCTGAGAGTTCCGAGCGCGGGTTAGAGCACCAAAGCCTAAGTGGCTCGGTAGATAGGTTGTGCGGACTGAGTAGCACGGCGCCAGAGCCTGAGCAGGCTTGGGCAGGCGAGGTCACGGGGCCACGACGGACGAGGGCTGGTGACCGACCGTGCCCCACCCCCCACGCGTGAGGCGCGTGAAGGAGAGCGAGTGGCATAGTTGAACTTAAAGCCGGTGAGAAACATACAAACACAAAAACTCTCAACAAAACGCAAGAAGCGCGAGAAACACGGGAACTTCATAGCATGGGGTAGAGGAAGAGCAGATAGCCAAGGAAGTAGAAAAGGCTGACAGCCAAACACCAAGCAAAAAGGAAAAAGGTCACGTCCAACCCCTACACTATGTCTTCTTCCCAGCGCGGAGCTAAGGACTGCCACTGGGGCGTGGGTGGGAGCCCCGTCTGAGGGCCCGTAGGCAACACACAGGAGACTCCGAGGTGTGTACAGCCCCAACTCATTATTACGTGAGAGTGTCACGGGCGGAGACCTTCACGGGCACGGAGCCTTGATTATGGATAGAACCTCCTGAGGTGTTCAATGTTCCAGGAATTCTGGATAGGTATCCCATCCCGCGTCTCCAGGCACACAACACCAGGCCTAGAGACATGGGCGATTCTGAACGGGCCCTCCCACATGGGCGAGAGCTTGTGTAGCCCCTCACATGAGAGGACTCGCCTCACGACCAAGTCACCAACTTCAAGTGTTCTTGTGCGGACACTGCGGCAGTGGTACCGCCGCAGCGCCTGCTTGTAACGCGTCGCACTGAGGGCAGCCCGGTGGCGACCCTCCTCGCCGAGCACGAGGTCCATCCGCCAGGCGGCGTCCTGGCATTCCTCATCGAAGGCCAAGACCCGTGGGGAGTGATGCTTGACCTCGTGAGGGAGGACCACCTCCGCCCCATAAACGAGAAAGATGGGAGTCTCCCCTATAGGTTTGGTGGCAGTGGTTCAGATTGACCACATCAGGGACTGGAGTTCGTCGATCCATCCCCTGCCGCAAGCCTCGAGCTTCTTCTTGAAGCTGCGCGTCTTGAGGCCACACAAGACTTCCGCGTTGGCACGCTCGGCCTGGCTGTTGCTCCTGGGGTGGGCCACCGAAGCATAGCAGATCTGTGTTCCAAGGTTAGCACAATATGACCTGAAGAGATTGCTTGTGAACTATGAACCGTTATCCGTGATGATGCGGTTGGGGACCCCGAATCGCCTCACGAGGCCCTGGATGAACTTGACAGTTGACCCGGCTGGGATTGCGCGAACAGGCTCCACTTCCGCCCACTTGGTGAATTTGTCGATGGCGACGTACAGGACGCGGTAGCCCCATGCGGCCCGAGGGAAAGGACCTAGGATGTCCAATCCCTAGACTGCGAAGGGCCAGGAGAGCGGAATCGTCTGGAGGCCTTGCGTCGACTGGTGGATCTGCTTGGTGTGAAACTGGCACGCCTCGCAGGCTCGCACGAGCTCCGTGCCGTCGTTGAGCGCCGTGGGCCAATAGAAGCCGCTGCTGAAGGCCTTTCCCACGAGGGTGCGGGATGATGAGTGATGACCACAGTCCCCACCGTGGATATCAGCTAGCAGCTCGCGCCCTTGCTTTCTTGAAATGCACCTTAGCGAGACGTCGTTGGGGCGCCTCCTGTAGAGTTCATCGTCTTGGATGCAGTAGGCTGAGGCCTGTCGGACCACGCGTTCTGCGTCTTCTTCTTTGTCTGGTAGGGCATCGTGCTATAGGTACATCTTGAGTTCTTGGGTCCAGCACCCCTCCTCGGGCTCCGCAGCGAGCAACAGGCGGGCTACGGACGGTGGTCCGTAGGGCGGGGCACCGTCTGGGGGCGTTGTTGGTAGCCCCTGCCGAGGGGAGGCCGGCTCGGGTACTGATGGTGCTGCTGATGGCTTGAGTAGTCGCTCCTCAAAGACGTCTGGCCTTTGGGGCTCCCGCCTGGAGGCTCGCTTGGCGATGTTGTCCGCTTCTTTGTTGGTGCCTCTCGGCACGTGCTGCACCTCCGGCCCTTGGAATTGCTTCTCCATCCTGCGCACTTCCTCCAGGTATGCCCCCATGTGCTCATCCTTGGGATTGTACTTCTTGTTGGAGAAGTCAAAGAGGAGTTGCGAATCGCCCCTGATGGTGAGACCTTGACCCCTAGCGCAGCGGCGGCCTTGAGCCCGGCAATCAGGCCCTCGTACTTGGCAATGTTGTTGGAGACCTTCTCGCCCTGCTGGAAGCACAGCTGCACTGCGTAGCGATACGTCCAAAACGTATCTATAATTTCTGCTTGCTCCATGCCTCTTTTGTGTGATATTGCTATGATATTTATACACTTCCATACACTTTTGATCATATTTGGACTAACCTATTAGCTCAGTGCACCCCAGTGCCAGTTTCTGATTTCTGCTGTTTTTGTATTTCAGGTTTTCCCATTACGTAAACTGCTAGAAAAATTCCGGGAAAAATATATAAAAATCAGCGTTCCGGAAGCTTCCATGCGGCCAAAGTAGGGCCGGAGGGGGGCCACCAGGGCTCCAGGCGGCCTGCCCATGCGGCCCCCCTCCTGGCCGCGCCGGGGGGGCGCCTGGGCCCCCCAGGCCTCCGCTGATGCCCCCCTTTGGCATATATTTAACACCCGTCGCAGAAACCCTGATTCCGGACCCCTTTTCTCCAGACGCAATTCCGATCTCCGCCGCCATCGCCATCAAGCTTCGGGGGACCAGAATTCCTGTGCCGGCACCCTGCCGGGACGGGGAAGTGCCCCCGGATTCATCTCCATCGACGTTGCTTCCTCCCTCCATGATGCGGGAGTAGTTCCTCCTCGGGGCTGAGGTTCTTACCAGTAGCTATGTGGTCAATTCTCTCTCCCATGATGTGATCTTCGTTGTGATCATAGGCTATGTTAATCTAGGGTGATCCCATGATATTTCCCCTTCCTCTATGTATTGGATTGATGTACCCACTTGTCTTTATCTAGTATAATCCCCGAGATCAAGGTGACAG
>LR738712.1:162345932-162364328 GCA_902687465.1 Secale cereale
AAAAATGAAGTTTTATATAAGCATGTTAATTTTTGTGGAGTGGATAGACCTTGTGAAAGGCCTATGATTGAAGAAGAGAAGTATTGTAAGCAACATAAGCATGAAAGAACAATCACTTGGGTTAGAGATTTAAATGAAATTGCTAGAGAATTGTGTGACCTTTATCCTTTTACTTGTGAACTTTGTCGTATAGAGGGTCACTTTAATTTTCAATGCATGAACTTTCAAAACATAACTGTTAACCAGTTGTGTGATAACATGATCACCTCTGATCTTTATGATGAGCTTATGTTATTTTTGATGTGTGAAGAGTTATCAGAAAAGACTTCTTGGCTAGATGTTAATGCCATAGGAATAAAAAACACTTTGCAAAATTGCCATCTCTATTGTGTTGTTAATTGCCATGAAAATGATTACATAAGTAAGATTAGAAAGGAGGGAACTTTACCGAAGTATAAAAATGTCTCTTATATTTCTGCTAATAAAAAGGAGAGTTTCTCCCAAGTTTCCCCTATTGTTTCTAATGATAAACCAGGATATGTGGAGAAGCTTCATCTCAAACCACCCCCTCCTAAGGTGAAGAAGAAGAAAAAGAAGAGGAGGAGGAAGAGGAGCAAGAAGGAAGAAGAATGGGTATCAACCTGGCCTGAGCATATTCCTCCCATCAACTTTTATCCTAACGGTTGTAAGTTTAAAGAAGAAGGTGAAGTTTATTGCCTTAATTATCATCTTGATGATACGTCCGTAGGTACTATTGAAGATTATTTTGATTATGATATGCATGTTACTTATTGTGATTGGGAAAATGATGATAATGCTACTTATGATCTTGAAAATCTTTTTGGTACCAACTCTGAAAGTGATAATATGGAAAGCTCTAAGCTTGGGGATGATAGGATTGCAAATCCTTTACCCGCTAGTGATGTGACTATTGATAATTCTTTTGCTAGTAAGAATAAAGACAACATGATTACAAATATAGTTGCTAGCAATGATAATGCTCTTCTCTACCATGATGATGTTATAACTCCAATCTATAGTGATTATAAAGGTGCCTATGACATAAGGAGAAATTATCCTTATGAAACTTGTCATAATCATGGAGGGAATTACTCCCTTGTTGAACACCATCCTCCTAATACACAATTAATCTATAGTGTTCAAGTTGTTTATGATAGTCCTACTCCCACTATTACCAATGATAAAGATTATGCTTATGTGGAGAGTAAGAGTACCTTTTTGCATGTGGATCATGGTAACAATGCTTTATGTGATGCTTATATTGTTGAGTTTATTCGTGATCCCACTGAAAATTATTATGAGAAGGGAACATATGCTTATAGATATTTCAATAATATTAAGTTCCCTCTCTTTATGTTGAAGGTTTTGAAGCTGCACTTGTTTTGTCTTCCTATGCTTATTGCTTTGTGCTTCAATGAATTATTCCATTGAAATATTCCTATGCAAAGGAAGCATGTTAGGCTTAAATGTATTTGGTATTTGCTTCTTGATGCTCTCTTTTGTTCTTCAACTCTTATTCCTACGAGAGCATCATTAAAGTCTTAAGCCTATCTTTATGGCTATAAAGAAAGAGCTCTAGGGAGACAACCCTTGTTATCTTTGCTTTCAGTTTGTTCTTTCAGTTTATAGTGGTCTTGATGTTTGTTACTACAGTAGCAACATCATTGTATCTTTATTTTTCAGCTTTGTGCCAAGTTTAGCCTCCGATTGCAAGAAAGTTCAAAAGTTGTGACGTGCTGTCAGGAAACAGATTCTGTCCTTGGACAGAAAAATTCGTATAAAATCACCAGATCATCTTTTTGGTCTGAATTATTTCGACAGCGTGCTTTATACAATTGTCTTTCGGGCGTCTGTTCTGAGTTTTTTGATTTGAGTTGCAGAAGTGCCCCGAAAAAATCATTTACTACCTGCTGGTCTGTTTTTCACAGATTCTGTCCTGTTTTGCCTTTTCTTCATTTTGCAAACCTTGAGCTTGCTTTTTCTTTGCAAAAACCTTTTGGCAATCTTGAGAAACAGTAGACCTTCAAGAATATCCTTATTTCCAGCAAGGAAAAAATTATTTTATTATGGGTACTAACCTCGCTAATCAGATTATGATGAGTTATGTATGAAGGGAGTTTTCAAGTGTGCGAGGGAAAATGATAAAAAGATTCAGGAGTGTCAAACGCTCAAGCTTGGGGATGACCCCATGCACCCCCAAGAAATATTCAAGAAGACTCAAGCATCTAAGCTTGGGGATGCCCCCGTGCATCCCCTTCTCCATCAACAATTATCAGTTCGTCTTTCGTTCCACTATATTTTTATCACTTCATGTGTTATGTGCTATGCTTGGAGCGTCTTGCTTTAGTTTCCTTTTTAGTTTTCTTTAGCTTTGCTTGCTATTCATAACGAGTTAGAACTCAGCTTTCTTTGTGTCGGAGAGAAACACGCTCCACTTCAACCTAGAGCACAACATAGAATTTTCATGTCTATCTTTGATGTGTGTGTTCTTTGTCTTTCAATAGCTACTATCATGTTCAGCTCTTAGTCTTCATGCTTTATCTTTTTAAAGAGCTTTTGTTTAGTTGGTCGCTGGAACTCTCTTTAGTTATCATGCTTATCTTATTAAGAGAGTTGGTTTCTGTTGCATTGGTTGATATGTCTATGATAAAAATGCTATGTGCATAATGGTGCTTAGTAGTTCATGTTTTCTTATGGTTAGTCTCAAATAGCTGGGGATTCTCAATGTGTTATTGGAGTACCAACATGATTTGTTTGCCTATGATATGGTATGGTTTAGTGGTATCTTCCCCCAAGAATTTATTTTGATTGACTTGGCGTATGCGCACGCATATTTAAGACTGTAAAGAAAGTCTATCAAGCCTTGATGATCTTTAATTTCTGAGTAGCGATATAACTTCCATGCCTGATTCAATGTTGCTTTGTTGCTCTGCATGATTATGACCGTCATTGCTCTCTTAGTTGGTCGCTCCCAGTCTTTTGCTAACCTTCGCCTGTACTAAGCGGACTGACTGCTTGTGCATCCAAAATCCTTTAAACCAGTTATGCCATATGAGTCCACCATACCTTCCTATACATGGTATTTACCTGCCATTCCTAACGAAGACTTTCATGTACCATCTCGAAATTATTCAAAAAAAGCATTTCTCTTTTGTGCCTCTGTTTTAGCTCATGAGGAAGTAGTAGTTAATTCATGATCTTTTTAAGTTGGACAAGCTTCACCCCGGGATTGCATGTCTAATGTGCAAACCCATAATACGAGAAGGAACTGGCATAGAGTGCGCCCGGCTCATTAAAAAATTATACAACAAACAAACCCTCCTTCACGCTTTGTTCATGAGAAATCAGAAAACTTTGGCACTGATAAACAAAGGAGATTAAGAGGATGTGATCGTCCTCATTCTGGAGCCGTTCCTCGAAACTTGTCCAGCTCGAGAAGTAATTGAGTTATCTGCTAGCATTCGTTGACGAAATATGCATAATCTAAAAAAATAATTATTACCTCTGTTTTTTTTAAACCAAGAGCACTGGTACATGTTTAGTTTTTGTTTCCGACCATGGGTTTTCAACCTTGCCTTCAAAAGCCACAGTTCGAGAGTCTCCACCTTCTTTAAAGCACCAACTACTGAGAGCATGATTGTCATTCTGAGTGTAATGTGCATTGTCCCAAAGTAGCATTGTCTTTTGCATGATTGTGATATCGTTTATTCTGAAATCATTGTATCTAGTCATCACTTAAACCTTGGAGGTGCCCCTGCATTTATGTTTTGCTTCACTAAAGGGGGCAAGCGAGATATCACTTTGTCATATTTGCACACCATGCTCATAACAAATCTATTGAGTGTTTCAGTATCATATTGTAAAACTTTCAGTTCTTTGTGATTTTCTCATAAGGCAACTTAATTACTACAGATTCATTGTCTCAGTAAGCACTTGTCATGTGACTGTAAAAAGTTCTTATATGGTTAATAGCATGTCACCATAGAAATTATGCTTGTTATCATTTACCTACTCGAGGACGAGCATGAATTAAGCTTGGGGATGTTGATACGTCCAAAACGTATCTATAATTTCTGCTTGCTCCATGCCTCTTTTGTGTGATATTGCTATGATATTTATACACTTCCATACACTTTTGATCATATTTGGACTAACCTATTAACTCAGTGCACCCCAGTGCCAGTTTCTGTTTTCTGCTGTTTTTGTATTTCAGGTTTTCCCATTACGTAAACTGCCAGAAAAATTCCAGGAAAATATATAAAAAATCAGCATTCCGAAAGCTTCCATGCAGCCAAAGTAGGGCCGGAGGGGGGCCACCAGGGCTCCAGCCGTCGCAGAAACCCTGATTCCGCACCCCTTTTCTCCAGACGCAATTCCGATCTCCGCCGCCATCGCCATCAAGCTTCGGGGGACCAGAATTCCTGTGCCGGCACCCTGCCGGGACGGGGAAGTGCCCCCGGATTCATCTCCATCGACGTTGCTTCCTCCCTCCATGATGCGGGAGTAGTTCCTCCTCGGGGTTGAGGTTCTTACCAGTCGCTATGTGGTCAATTCTCTCTCCCATGATGTGATCTTCGTTGTGATCATAGGCTATGTTAATCTAGGGTGATCCCATGATATTTCCCCTTCCTCTATGTATTGGATTGATGTACCCAGTTGTCTTTATCTAGTATAATCCCCGAGATCAAGGTGACAGCGGTCTATTGGACATGGATTAGAAAAATATTTTCATGAGTGATTTCCTATCTTGTGTGTTGATTGAAGATTGAGAGTCTCTTGGTGCTTGTCTTTGACTATCCTTTAGATATGTTGTGGTGATTGTGGTACTCTCTTTGGATGGCCGCGGTGACATTGGGAAATCCTTAGATTGAGAACTGCGAACTTTGAGGTGTGCTTTTGTAGCCCTACATAATTCTCGTCCTCTCTTGACCACGAAGGAATGACCTCCGGGTGCGTCCCCCTTGCATGTCTTATGGGAAATATCATGTGATTCAATTATGTTAATGTTGTTGGGAGTTGCGACTAGTGAAAGTCTGAAGCCTAGGCCTTGTTTCCACCATTGCAATACCATTTGTGCTCACGTTTACCACTTGTTTGCTTGCTGCACTTTTTATTACAGATTTATATTACTTTGTCTTGCCATCCATATCACTTGCCATTTAACATCTCTTCGCTGAACTAGTGCACCTATACATCTGACAAGTGTATTAGGTGTGTTGGGGACACAAGAGACTTCTTGTATCTTAGTTGCAGGGTTGCTTGAGAGAGACCATCTTCAACCTCTACTTCCCTGAGTTCGATAAACCTTAGGTCATCCACTTGAGGGAAATTGCTGCTGTCCTACAAACCTCTGCGCTTGGAGGCCCAACATAGTCTACAAGAGTAGAAGCGTGTGTAGACATCAAGCTATATCTGGCGCCGTTGCCGGGGAGGTGAGCGCTTGAAGGTATATCTTTAGATCTTGCAATTAAATATTTTTGTTTCTTGTTTTTATTTCACTAGTTATGTTTATGGAAAACCGTGCTATTGGATCGTTGCTTGCGGGAAGACGCCCCACACCTGTGGTGGTTGCTCCTCCCCCTACTGAAATTGTGCCCTATAAAATACCAGCTGGTATTATCGATTATGTTTTGGCTAATCGTTATGCAGGAGACAGACATCCCGATGAACACTTGCTATATCTGTCACAACTATGTTCATTATTTAAGCTTGCAGGTGTATCAAGGGAGTTTGTCATGAGGAAATTGTTCGCCGTATCACTTATAGATAAAGCTTCAGATTGGTATAATCTTCTCGATAACTCGCACTTGCTTGATTGGGAAGAGATCCGGTCTCTCTTTTACTCCAAGTTTTATCCTCTTCATGAAGTCCATAAGAATAGGAATTATGTTTATAATTTCTATCCTCATGACGGAGAGACCATAGCTCAAGCTTGGGGGAGACTGAAAACGTTAATGCTAAAATGTCCTAACCATGGGCTCCCCAAAGATATGATTATTACTAATTTCTATGCGAGGCTTTCTCGACAGGATAAAGATTTGCTCGATGCTTCCTCTATGGGTTCTTTCACAAACGAAAAGATTGATGCTAAATGGGAACTCCTTGAAAGAATTCAACGCAACACTGAAGATTGGGAGATCGACAAAGGTAAAGAGTCAAGTATAATTTATGAGTATGATTGCATTAAGTCCTTTGTTGAAACTACAAGTTTTAATAAGTTTAGTGCTAAGTTTGGGCTTGATTCTCAACTCCTTGTTGATTTCCTCAAATCTTTTGCTTCACATCTTAATATGCCTAAGGAGGATTGGAACAAGCATCATAAACCTTTTAAAGAGATTTGCAAAGAAAATTAAATTGTTCATGATGATTGCAACATGCATGATCCAATTCCTAAAAATGAAGTTTTATATAAGCATGTTAATTTTTGTGGAGTGGATAGACCTTGTGAAAGGCCTATGATTGAAGAAGAGAAGTATTGTAAGCAACATAAGCATGAAAGAACAATCACTTGGGTTAGAGATTTAAATGAAATTGCTAGAGAATTGTGTGACCTTTATCCTTTTACTTGTGAACTTTGTCGTATAGAGGGTCACTTTAATTTTCAATGCATGAACTTTCAAAACATAACTGTTAACCAGTTGTGTGATAACATGATCACCTCTGATCTTTATGATGAGCTTATGTTATTTTTGATGTGTGAAGAGTTATCAGAAAAGACTTCTTGGCTAGATGTTAATGCCATAGGAATAAAAAACACTTTGCAAAATTGCCATCTCTATTGTGTTGTTAATTGCCATGAAAATGATTACATAAGTAATATTAGAAAGGAGGGAACTTTACCAAAGTATAAAAATGTCTCTTATATTTCTGCTAATAAAAAGGAGAGTTTCTCCCAAGTTTCCCCTATTGTTTCTAATGATAAACCAGGATATGTGGAGAAGCTTCATCTCCAACCACTCCCTCCTAAGGTGAAGAAGAAGAAAAAGAAGAGGAGGAGGAAGAGGAGCAAGAAGGAAGAAGAATGGGTATCAACCTGGCCTGAGCATATTCATCCCATCAACTTTTATCCTAACGGTTGTAAGTTTAAAGAAGAAGGTGAAGTTTATTGCCTTAATTATCATCTTGATGATACGTCCGTAGGTACTATTGAAGATGATTTTGATTATGATATGCATGTTACTTATTGTGATTGGGAAAATGATGATAATGCTACTTATGATCTTGAAAATCTTTTTGGTACCAACTCTGAAAGTGATAATATGGAAAGCTCTAAGCTTGGGGATGATAGGATTGCAAATCCTTTACCCGCTAGTGATGTGACTATTGATAATTCTTTTGCTAGTAAGAATAAAGACAACATGATTACAAATATAGTTGCTAGCAATGATAATGCTCTTCTCTACCATGATGATGTTATAACTCCAATCTATAGTGATTATAAAGGTGCCTATGACATAAGGAGAAATTATCCTTATGAAACTTGTCATAATCATGGAGGGAATTACTCCCTTGTTGAACACCATCCTCCTAATACACAATTAATCTATAGTGTTCAAGTTGTTTATGATAGTCCTACTCCCACTATTACCAATGATAAAGATTATGCTTATGTGGAGAGTAAGAGTACCTTTTTGCATGTGGATCATGGTAACAATGCTTTATGTGATGCTTATATTGTTGAGTTTATTCGTGATCCCACTGAAAATTATTATGAGAAGGGAACATATGCTTATAGATATTTCAATAATATTAAGTTCCCTCTCTTTATGTTGAAGGTTTTGAAGCTGCACTTGTTTTGTCTTCCTATGCTTATTGCTTTGTGCTTCAATGAATTATTCCATTGCAATATTCCTATGCATAGGAAGCATGTTAGGCTTAAATGTATTTGGTATTTGCTTCTTGATGCTCTCTTTTGTTCTTCAACTCTTATTCCTACGAGAGCATCATTAAAGTCTTAAGCCTATCTTTATGGCTATAAAGAAAGAGCTCTAGGGAGACAACCCTTGTTATCTTTGCTTTCAGTTTGTTCTTTCAGTTTATAGTGGTCTTGATGTTTGTTACTATAGTAGCAACATCATTGTATCTTTATTTTTCAGCTTTGTGCCAAGTTTAGCCTCCGATTGCAAGAAAGTTCAACAGTCGTGACGTGCTGTCAGAAAACAGATTCTGTCCTTGGACAGAAAAATTCGTATAAAATCACCAGATCATCTTTTTGGTCTGAATTGTTTCGACAGCGTGCTCTATACAATTGTCTTTCGGGCGTCTGTTCTGAGTTTTTTGATTTGAGTTGCAGAAGTGCCCCGAAAAAATCATTTACTACCTGCTGGTCTGTTTTTCACAGATTCTGTCCTGTTTTGCCTTTTCTTCATTTTGCAAACCTTGAGCTTGCTTTTTCTTTGCAAAAACCTTTTGGCAATCTTGAGAAACAGTAGACCTTCAAGAATATCCTTATTTCCAGCAAGGAAAAAATTATTTTATTATGGGTACTAACCTCGCTAATCAGATTATGATGAGTTATGTATGAAGGGAGTTTTCAAGTGTGCGAGGGAAGATGATAAAAAGATTCAGGAGTGTCAAACGCTCAAGCTTGGGGATGACCCCATGCACCCCCAAGAAATATTCAAGAAGACTCTAGCATCTAAGCTTGGGGATGCCCCCGTGCATCCCCTTCTCCATCAACAATTATCAGTTCGTCTTTCGTTCCACTATATTTTTATCACTTCATGTGTTATGTGCTATGCTTGGAGCGTCTTGCTTTAGTTTCCTTTTTTGTTTTCTTTAGCTTTGCTTGCTATTCATAACGAGTTGGAACTCAGCTTTCTTTGTGTGGGAGAGAAACACGCTCCACTTCAACCTAGAGCACAACATAGAATTTTCATGTCTATCTTTGTTGTGTGTGTTCTTTGTCTTTCAATAGCTACTATCATGTTTAGCTCTTAGTCTTCATGCTTTATCTTTTTAAAGAGCTTTTGTTTAGTTGGTCGCTGGAACTCTCTTTAGTTATCATGCTTATCTTATTAAGAGAGTTGGTTTCTGTTGCATTGGTTGATATGTCTATGATAAAAATGCTATGTGCATAATGGTGCTTAGTAGTTCATGTTTTCTTATGGTTAGTCTCAAATAGCTGGGGGGTTCTCAATGTGTTATTGGAGTACCAACATGATTTGTTTGCCTATGATATGGTATGGTTTAGTGGTATCTTCCCCCAAGAATTTATTTTGATTGACTTGGCGTATGCTCACGCATATTTAAGACTGTAAAGAAAGTCTATCAAGCCTTGATGATCTTTAATTTCTGAGTAGCGATATAACTTCCATGCCTGATTCAATGTTGCTTTGTCGCTCTGCATGATTATGACCGTCATTGCTCTCTTAGTTGGTCGCTCCCAGTCTTTTGCTAACCTTCGCCTGTACTAAGCGGACTGACTGCTTGTGCATCCAAAATCCTTTAAACCAGTTATGTCATATGAGTCCACCATACCTTCCTATACATGGTATTTACCTGCCATTCCTAACGAAGACTTTCATGTACCATCTCGAAATTATTCAAAAAAAGCATTTCTCTTTTGTGCCTCTGTTTTAGCTCATGAGGAAGTAGTAGTTAATTCATGATCTTTTTAAGTTGGACAAGCTTCACCCCGGGATTGCATGTCTAATGTGCAAACCCATAATACGAGAAGGAACTGGCATAGAGTGCGCCCGGCTCATTAAAAAATTATACAACAAACAAACCCTCCTTCACGCTTTGTTCATGAGAAATCAGAAAACTTTGGCAGTGATAAACAAAGGAGATTAAGAGGATGTGATCGTCCTCATTCGGGAGCCGTTCCTCGAAACTTGTCCAGCTCGAGAAGTAATTGAGTTATCTGCTAGCATTCGTTGATGAAATATGCATAATCTAAAAAAATAATTATTACCTCTGTTTTTTTTTAAAACCAAGAGCTCTGGTACATGTTTAGTTTTTGTTTCCGACCACGGGTTTTCAACCTTGCCATCAAAAGCCACAGTTCGAGAGTCTCCACCTTCTTTAAAGCACCAACTACTGAGAGCATGATTTTCATTCTGAGTGTAATGTGCATTGTCCCAAAGTAGCATTGTCTTTTGCATGATTGTGATATCGTTTATTCTGAAATCATTGTATCTAGTCATCACTTAAACCTTGGAGGTGCCCCTGCATTTATGTTTTGCTTCACTAAAGGGGGCAAGCGAGATATCACTTTGTCATATTTGCACACCATGCTCATTACAAATCTATTGAGTGTTTCAGTATCATATTGTAAAACTTTCAGTTCTTTGTGATTTTCTCATAAGGCAACTTAATTACTACAGATTCATTGTCTCAGTAAGCACTTGTCATGTGACTGTAAAAAGTTCTTATATGGTTAATAGCATGTCACCATAGAAATTATGCTTGTTATCATTTACCTACTCGAGGACGAGCAGGAATTAAGCTTGGGGATGTTGATACGTCCAAAACGTATCTATAATTTCTGCTTGCTCCATGCCTCTTTTGTGTGATATTGCTATGATATTTATACACTTCCATACACTTTTGATCATATTTGGACTAACCTATTAACTCAGTGCACCCCAGTGCCAGTTTCTGTTTTCTGCTGTTTTTGTATTTCAGGTTTTCCCATTACGTAAACTGCCAGAAAAATTCCGGGAAAAATATATAAAAAATCAGCATTCCGGAAGCTTCCATGCGGCCAAAGTAGGGCCGGAGGGGGGCCACCAGGGCTCCAGCCGTCGCAGAAACCCTAATTCCGGACCCCTTTTCTCCAGACGCAATTCCGATCTTCGCCGCCATCGCCATCAAGCTTCGGGGGACCAGAATTCCTGTGCCGGCACCCTGCCGGGACGGGGAAGTGCCCCCGGATTCATCTCCATCGACGTTGCTTCCTCCCTCTATGATGCGGGAGTAATTCCTCCTCGGGGTTGAGGTTCTTACCAGTAGCTATGTGGTCAATTCTCTCTCCCATGATTTGATCTTCGTTGTGATCATAGGCTATGTTAATCTAGGGTGATCCCATGATATTTCCCCTTCCTCTATGTATTGGATTGATGTACCCACTTGTCTTTATCTAGTATAATCCCCGAGATCAAGGTGACAGCGGACTATTGGACATGGATTAGAAAAATATTTTCATGAGTGATTTCCTATCTTGTGTGTTGATTGAAGATTGAGAGTCTCTTGGTGCTTGTCTTTGACTATCCTTTACATATGTTGTGGTGATTGTGGTACTCTCTTTGGATGGCCGCGGTGACATTGGGAAATCCTTAGATTGAGAACTACGAACTTTGAGGTGTGCTTTTGTAGCCCTACATAATTCTCGTCCTCTCTTGACCACGAAGGAATGACCTCCGGGTGCGTCCCCCTTGCATGTCTTATGGGAAATATCATGTGATTCGATTATGTTAATGTTGTTGGGAGTTGCCACTAGTGAAAGTATGAAGCCTAGGCCTTGTTTCCACCATTGCAATACCATTTGTGCTCACGTTTACCACTTGTTTGCTTGCTGCACTTTTTATTACAGATTTATATTACTTTGTCTTGCCATCCATATCACTTGCCATTTAACATCTCTTCGCCGAACTAGTGCACCTATACATCTGACAAGTATATTAGGTGTGTTGGGGACACAAGAGACTTCTTGTATCTTAGTTGCAGGGTTGCTTGAGAGAGACCATCTTCAACCTCTACTTCCCTGAGTTCGATAAACCTTAGGTCATCCACTTGAGGGAAATTGCTGCTGTCCTACAAACCTCTGCGCTTGGAGGCCCAACATAGTCTACAAGAGTAGAAGCGTGTGTAGACATCAAGCTATATCTGGCGCCGCTGCCGGGGAGGTGAGCGCTTGAAGGTATATCTTTAGATCTTGCAATTAAATATTTTTGTTTCTTGTTTTTATTTCACTAGTTATGTTTATGGAAAACCGTGCTATTGGATCGTTGCTTGCGGGAAGACGCCCCACACCTGTGGTGGTTGCTCCTCCCCCTACTGAAATTGTGCCCTATAAAATACCAGCTGGTATTATCGATTATGTTTTGGCTAATCGTTATGCAGGAGACAGACATCCCGATGAACACTTGCTATATCTGTCACAACTATGTTCATTATTTAAGCTTGCAGGTGTATCAAGGGAGTTTGTCATGAGGAAATTGTTCGCCGTATCACTTATAGATAAAGCTTCAGATTGGTATAAGCTTCTTGATAACTCGCACTTGCTTGATTGGGAAGAGATCCGGTCTCTCTTTTACTCCAAGTTTTATCCTCTTCATGAAGTCCATAAGAATAGGAATTATGTTTATAATTTCTATCCTCATGACGGAGAGACCATAGCTCAAGCTTGGGGGAGACTGAAAACGTTAATGCTAAAATGTCCTAACCATGGGCTCCCCAAAGATATGATTATTACTAATTTCTATGCGAGGCTTTCTCGACAGGATAAAGATTTGCTCGATGCTTCCTCTATGGGTTCTTTCACAAACGAAAAGATTGATGCTAAATGGGAACTCCTTGAAAGAATTCAACGCAACACTGAAGATTGGGAGATCGACAAAGGTAAAGAGTCAAGTATAATTTATGAGTATGATTGCATTAAGTCCTTTGTTGAAACTACAAGTTTTAATAAGTTTAGTGCTAAGTTTGGGCTTGATTCTCAACTCCTTGTTGATTTCCTCAAATCTTTTGCTTCACATCTTAATATGCCTAAGGAGGATTGGAACAAGCATCATAAACCTTTTAAAGAGATTTGCAAAGAAAATTAAATTGTTCATGATGATTGCAACATGCATGATCCAATTCCTAAAAATGAAGTTTTATATAAGCATGTTAGTTTTTGTGGAGTGGATAGACCTTGTGAAAGGCCTATGATTGAAGAAGAGAAGTATTGTAAGCAACATAAGCATGAAAGAACAATCACTTGGGTTAGAGATTTAAATGAAATTGCTAGAGAATTGTGTGACCTTTATCCTTTTACTTGTGAACTTTGCCGTATAGAGGGTCACTTTAATTTTCAATGCATGAACTTTCAAAACATAACTGTTAACCAGTTGTGTGATAACATGATCACCTCTGATCTTTATGATGAGCTTATGTTATTTTTGATGTGTGAAGAGTTATCAGAAAAGACTTCTTGGCCAGATGTTAATGCCATAGGAATAAAAAACACTTTGCAAAATTGCCATCTCTATTGTGTTGTTAATTGCCATGAAAATGATTACATAAGTAAGATTAGAAAGGAGGGAACTTTACCGAAGTATAAAAATGTCTCTTATATTTCTGCTAATAAAAAGGAGAGTTTCTCCCAAGTTTCCCCTATTGTTTCTAATGATAAACCAGGATATGTGGAGAAGCTTCATCTCAAACCACCCCCTCCTAAGGTGAAGAAGAAGAAAAAGAAGAGGAGGAGGAAGAGGAGCAAGAAGGAAGAAGAATGGGTATCAACCTGGCCTGAGCATATTCCTCCCATCAACTTTTATCCTAACGGTTGTAAGTTTAAAGAAGAAGGTGAAGTTTATTGCCTTAATTATCATCTTGATGATACGTCCGTAGGTACTATTGAAGATGATTTTGATTATGATATGCATGTTACTTATTGTGATTGGGAAAATGATGATAATGCTACTTATGATCTTGAAAATCTTTTTGGTACCAACTCTGAAAGTGATAATATGGAAAGCTCTAAGCTTGGGGATGATAGGATTGCAAATCCTTTACCCGCTAGTGATGTGACTATTGATAATTCTTTTGCTAGTAAGAATAAAGACAACATGATTACAAATATAGTTGTTAGCAATGATAATGCTCTTCTCTACCATGATGATGTTATAACTCCAATCTATAGTGATTATAAAGGTGCCTATGACATAAGGAGAAATTATCCTTATGAAACTTGTCATAATCATGGAGGGAATTACTCCCTTGTTGAACACCATCCTCCTAATACACAATTAATCTATAGTGTTCAAGTTGTTTATGATAGTCCTACTCCCACTATTACCAATGATAAAGATTATGCTTATGTGGAGAGTAAGAGTACCTTTTTGCATGTGGATCATGGTAACAATGCTTTATGTGATGCTTATATTGTTTATTTTATTCGTGATCCCACTGAAAATTATTATGAGAAGGGAACATATGCTTATAGATATTTCAATAATATTAAGTTCCCTCTCTTTATGTTGAAGGTTTCGAAGCTGCACTTGTTTTGTCTTCCTATGCGTATTGCTTTGTGCTTCAATGAATTATTCCATTGCAATATTCCTATGCATAGGAAGCATGTTAGGCTTAAATGTATTTGGTATTTGCTTCTTGATGCTCTGTTTTGTTCTTCAACTCTTATTCCTACGAGAGCATCATTAAAGTCTTAAGCCTATCTTTATGGCTATAAAGAAAGAGCTCTAGGGAGACAACCCTTGTTATCTTTGCTTTCAGTTTGTTCTTTCAGTTTATAGTGGTCTTGATGTTTGTTACTACAGTAGAAACATCATTGTATCTTTATTTTTCAGCTTTGTGCCAAGTTTAGCCTCCGATTGCAAGAAAGTTCAAAAGTTGTGACGTGCTGTCAGGAAACAGATTCTGTCCTTGGACAGAAAATTTCGTATAAAATCACCAGATCATCTTTTTGGTCTGAATTGTTTCGATAGCGTGCTCTATACAATTGTCTTTCGGGCGTCTGTTCTGAGTTTTTTGATTTGAGTTGCAGAAGTGCCCCAAAAAAATCATTTACTACCTGCTGGTCTGTTTTTCACAGATTCTGTCCTGTTTTGCCTTTTCTTCATTTTGCAAACCTTGAGCTTGCTTTTTCTTTGCAAAAACCTTTTGGCAATCTTGAGAAACAGTAGACCTTCAAGAATATCCTTATTTCCAGCAAGGAAAAAATTATTTTATTATGGGTACTAACCTCGCTAATCAGATTATGATGAGTTATGTATGAAGGGAGTTTTCAAGTGTGCGAGGGAAGATGATAAAAAGATTCAGGAGTGTCAAACGCTCAAGCTTGGGGATGACCCCATGCACCCCCAAGAAATATTCAAGAAGACTCAAGCATCTAAGCTTGGGGATGCCCCCGTGCATCCCCTTCTCCATCAACAATTATCAGTTCGTCTTTCGTTCCACTATATTTTTATCACTTCATGTGTTATGTGCTATGCTTGGAGCGTCTTGCTTTAGTTTCCTTTTTAGTTTTCTTTAGCTTTGCTTGCTATTCATAACGAGTTGGAACTCAGCTTTCTTTGTGTGGGAGAGAAACACGCTCCACTTCAACCTAGAGCACAACATAGAATTTTCATGTCTATCTTTGCTGTGTGTGTTCTTTGTCTTTCAATAGCTACTATCATGTTCAGCTCTTAGTCTTCATGCTTTATCTTTTTAAAGAGCTTTTGTTTAGTTGGTCGCTGGAACTCTCTTTAGTTATCATGCTTATCTTATTAAGAGAGTTGGTTTCTGTTGCATTGGTTGATATGTCTATGATAAAAATGCTATGTGCATAATGGTGCTTAGTAGTTCATGTTTTCTTATGGTTAGTCTCAAATAGCTGGGGGGTTCTCAATGTGTTATTGGAGTACCAACATGATTTGTTTGCCTATGATATGATATGGTTTAGTGGTATCTTCCCCCAAGAATTTATTTTGATTGACTTGGCGTATGCTCACGCATATTTAAGACTGTAAAGAAAGTCTATCAAGCCTTGATGATCTTTAATTTCTGAGTAGCGATATAACTTCCATGCCTGATTCAATGTTGCTTTGTCGCTCTGCATGATTATGACCGTCATTGCTCTCTTAGTTGGTCGCTCCTAGTCTTTTGCTAACCTTCGCCTGTACGAAGCGGACTGACTGCTTGTGCATCCAAAATCCTTTAAACCAGTTATGCCATATGAGTCCACCATACCTTCCTATACATGGTATTTACCTGCCATTCCTAACGAAGACTTTCATGTACCATCTCGAAATTATTCAAAAAAAACATTTCTCTCTTGTGCCTCTGTTTTAGCTCATGAGGAAGTAGTAGTTAATTCATGATCTTTTTAAGTTGGACAAGCTTCACCCCGGGATTGCATGTCTAATGTGCAAACCCATAATACGAGAAGGAACTGGCATAGAGTGCGCCCGGCTCATTAAAAAATTATACAACAAACAAACCCTCCTTCACGCTTTGTTCATGAGAAATCAGAAAACTTTGGCAGTGATAAACAAAGGAGATTAAGAGGATGTGATCGTCCTCATTCGGGAGCCGTTCCTCGAAACTTGTCCAGCTCGAGAAGTAATCGAGTTATCTGCTAGCATTCGTTGACGAAATATGCATAATCTAAAAAAATAATTATTACCTCTGTTTTTTTTAAACCAAGAGCTCTGGTACATGTTTAGTTTTTGTTTCCGACCACGGGTTTTCAACCTTGCCATCAAAAGCCACAGTTCGAGGGTCTCCACCTTCTTTAAAGCACCAACTACTGAGAGCATGATTGTCATTCTGAGTGTAATGTGCATTGTCCCAAAGTAGCATTGTCTTTTGCATGATTGTGATATCGTTTATTCTGAAATCATTGTATCTAGTCATCACTTAAACCTTGGAGGTGCCCCTGCATTTATGTTTTGCTTCACTAAAGGGGGCAAGCGAGATATCACTTTGTCATATTTGCACACCATGCTCATTACAAATCTATTGAGTGTTTCAGTATCATATTGTAAAACTTTCAGTTCTTTGTGATTTTCTCATAAGGCAACTTAATTACTACAGATTCATTGTCTCAGTAAGCACTTGTCATGTGACTGTAAAAAGTTCTTATATGGTTAATAGCATGTCACCATAGAAATTATGCTTGTTATCATTTACCTACTCGAGGACGAGCAGGAATTAAGCTTGGGGATGTTGATACGTCCAAAACGTATCTATAATTTCTGCTTGCTCCATGCCTCTTTTGTGTGATATTGCTATGATATTTATACACTTCCATACACTTTTGATCATATTTGGACTAACCTATTAACTCAGTGCACCCCAGTGCCAGTTTCTGTTTTCTGCTGTTTTTGTATTTCAGGTTTTCCCATTACGTAAACTGCCAGAAAAATTCCGGGAAAAATATATAAAAAATCAGCATTCCGGAAGCTTCCATGCGGCCAAAGTAGGGCCGGAGGGGGGCCACCAGGGCTCCAGCCATCGCAGAAACCCTGATTCCGGACCCCTTATCTCCAGACGCAATTCCGATCTCCGCCGCCATCGCCATCAAGCTTCGGGGGACCAGAATTCCTGTGCCGGCACCCTGCCGGGACGGGGAAGTGCCCCCGGATTCATCTCCATCGACGTTGCTTCCTCCCTCCATGATGCGGGAGTAGTTCCTCCTCGGGGTTGAGGTTCTTACCAGTAGCTATGTGGTCAATTCTCTCTCCCATGATGTGATCTTCGTTGTGATCATAGGCTATGTTAATCTAGGGTGATCCCATAATATTTCCCCTTCCTCTATGTATTGGATTGATGTACCCACTTGTCTTTATCTAGTATAATCCCCGAGATCAAGGTGACAGCGGTCTATTGGACATGGATTAGAAAAATATTTTCATGAGTGATTTCCTCTCTTGTGTGTTGATTGAAGATTGAGAGTCTCTTGGTGCTTGTCTTTGACTATCCTTTAGATATGTTGTGGTGATTGTGGTACTCTCTTTGGATGGCCGCGGTGACATTGGGAAATCCTTAGATTGAGAACTACGAACTTTGAGGTGTGCTTTTGTAGCCCTACATAATTCTCGTCCTCTCTTGACCACGAAGGAATGACCTCCGGGTGCGTCCCCCTTGCATGTCTTATGGGAAATATCATGTGATTCGATTATGTTAATGTTGTTGGGAGTTGCCACTAGTGAAAGTATGAAGCCTAGGCCTTGTTTCCACCATTGCAATACCATTTGTGCTCACGTTTACCACTTGTTTGCTTGCTGCACTTTTTATTACAGATTTATATTACTTTGTCTTGCCATCCATATCACTTGCCATTTAACATCTCTTCGCCGAACTAGTGCACCTATACATCTGACAAGTGTATTAGGTGTGTTGGGGACACAAGAGACTTCTTGTATCTTAGTTGCAGGGTTGCTTGAGAGAGACCATCTCCAACCTCTACTTCCCTGAGTTCGATAAACCTTAGGTCATCCACTTGAGGGAAATTGCTGCTGTCCTACAAACCTCTGCGCTTGGAGGCCCAACATAGTCTACAAGAGTAGAAGCGTGTGTAGACATCACGTAGTACAACTTATCCTGGGTGGGAGATACCAGCACGGCGCCAGCCCCCGCGCCGAGGCGTGAGAAGGCGCCGTCAAAGTACACCACCCATCCGTTTGGGGCTTCATCGCTGGGGGCCAGCGAACGGTCTTCTTTGCC
>LR738712.1:162364545-162397095 GCA_902687465.1 Secale cereale
CCCCCCCCCCCCCGCTCGGGCGCATCAGTCCATTCCGCTATGAAGTCTGCTAGAGCTCCTCCTTTGATCACCCGCGTGGTTCTGAATTCTAGCTGGAATGCTTGAAGCTCGATGTTCCACTCGGCGACCCTCCCGACGACATTCGGGCCCCGTAGCACCTTCTCGAGGGGGTAGGATGAGACGACCTTGATGGGGTGAGCTTGGAAGTAGTGGCGCAGCTTCCTAGAGGCGACGAGGAGTGCCAGGAGCAGCTTCTGGGGCATCGGGTAGCGCGAACACGCGTCGCACAGTACTGTGCTGATGAAGTACACCGGTTGCTCCATGAGGGTCGGCGCAGCAGGGTCCGCTCGCGCCTCTGGAGCCTCAGGAGCCTCTTGCTGAGCGGCGGGGCCGTCGGTGCCCGTGGTCGAGTCCGCCTCTGAGGCCGTGTCAGGGGGCGGCGTGGGCCCTGAGGGTGCCGAGCCGCCTGGTGGCCTTGGGATCCGGAGCTTTTCCTCGAGCTCCACGACCAGTGCTGCGCTGGCGGAATGAGGCGTTGCGGTGAGGTGAAGCGTCATAGGCTCCAGGGGTCGTGGTGCTACCATGACCGGCGAGCTGGTGAGGTACTTCTTGAGGTCCTGGAAAGTGGCGTCGGCTTCCGGAGTCCACTCAAAGAGCCCCTTCTTCTTCATGAGCTTGAAGAACGGGAGGGCGCGTTCCCCGAGCTTAGAGATGAAGCGCCCCAGGGATGTCACACACCCGGCGAGCTTCTGCATTTCCTTCAGGTTTGTGGGCGGCCTCATCTTCTCGATGGCCTTAATCTTCTCCGGGTTGGCCTCGATGCCTTGGTGTGAAACCAGGAACCCTAGCAACTTGCCGGAGGGTACGCCGAACATGCACTTCTCCGGATTGAGGCACAGCTTCGCCTTGCACAGGTTGGCAAATGTTTCTTCTAAGTCCTGGATGAGGGTCGTGGCCTCTTTGGTCTTTACCACTATGTCATCGACGTAGACCTCCGCATTCCTCCCGAGCTGAGGGCCGAGGGTGATGTGCATCAGGCGCTAGAAGGTAGCGCCCGCGTTCCTCAGCCCGAAAGGCATGCAGGTGTAGCAGTAGACCCCGCATGGGGTCAGGAACGTCGTCTTCTCCACGTCTTCCACCGCCATATTTGATTTAGTGGTAGCCCGAGAATGCGTCGAGGAAGCAGAGCAGATCGCATTCAGCCGTCGAATCCACGATTTGGTCGATGCACGGAAGAGGGAATGGGTCCTGAGGGCAGAACTTGTTGAGGCTCGTGAAGTCGACGCACATGCGTTCTTTTCCTCCTTTCTTCGGGACGATGACGGGGTTGGGCAGCCACTTTGGGTGCCGTACCTCCCGTACGACACCAGCCTCTTCCAGCTTCCTAACCTCCTGGACAATGAAGGCCTACTTCTCCGGGGCTTGTCTATGCGCCTTCTGCTTGATGGGGCGCGCATTGGGGCACACCGTGAGGTGATGCTCAATGACATGCCTTGGCACCCCGACCAAATCCGCGGCCTTCCAGGCGAACACGTCCTTGTTGGCTCTGAGGAAGCCGACCAGCGCCGCCTCTTGTTCTGGATCCATGCCCGTGCCGATGGTGAAGGTGGCTCCTGAGCCTTCTTCATCGGCAGGCACTTGCTTCTTCTCGGCAGGGTCCTGAGAAAAGAGCTGCTTCTTCTTGGCAGGCGTGGCCTCCGGAGGCTCCGGAGCCCCTTCGCTGTTGGGTGAGCTGCGGCAGCAGCGGCCTTGTACGCGCGCCCAAGGACCTGAAGGGCGGCCTTAGGGTCCCCTTTGACGGTGATGACGCCGCTGCTCCCGGGCATCTTGACGGCGTTGTAGCCCGGGTGAGTTGCCGCCATGAACTTTGCCAGGGCTGGGAAGCCGAGGACGGCGTTGTATGGTAGGCGGATGGGCGCAACGTCAAAATCGATGAGCTCAGTCCGGTAGTTGGCCGGTGTACCGAAGGTGACCGGGAGGTGGATCTGGCCGAGCGGGACGGCCGAGCCCGCGACCCCCGAGAAGGGCTTGGTGGGAAGGAGCTGCCTGTAGGACAGAGGCAGGTGACCGAAGGCTTCGGGAGAGAGGATGTTGAGGCCTGCGCCGCCGTCGATGAGGGTTCTTGTCACGGACACCCCACAGATGGTAGGCGTGCGTACCGTGGGTAGAGCGCCGATGCCGGCCGCTTCGGAGGCGAGGTCGCCGGAGACAAAGGTGATGGCGGGCCCCAGCCCGTTCCGTGCCTGCAAGGCCTCTCGCGGCTGGGCGGCAGCTCCAACCTGCCGAAAGTGCGACTTGGCGTGCCGAGCAGACGCTGGTGCTTGGGACCCACCAAGGATGCAGGCGACCCCGCGGCAGGGCCGCTCCCGGCAGCTGACGCCCCACAGCTCACAGCTGCGGGCCGTCCGCGTGGTGCGGGTCTCGGCGGGCGGCCGGTACTGGGCCCATCGCCGCCTCACCAAGAGCGCGACCGGGGAAGCCACATGAAGCGGGAGTGGTGGTGCAGGCCGTCCTCCAGTGGCCTAGCCGGTAGAAGCGTCGTAGAAGAAGGAGGAGGGGCGCACATGAGTGGCGCGGTCCGCTGATGCTGCTGGGTCGGCGGGGAAGAAGCCAGCTCCCGCACAGCTATGGCTGGCTACAGCCATCGTAGAGGCGCCGCACCGGAGAGGGGAAGCGAGGTCGTCGGAGAGGCGAGATTTCGACACGCCCCCTACCTGGCGTGCAAAATGTCGGATTCTAGGCTCCGCAAAACCGGTTAAGTTCGAACATAGGGGCGTGAACGAAGATCTCTCCCACTCACATCTACCTAGCGCCTCGCTCTCGTCTCAATGGAAAGATTCAAGCAAACAACGAACAAGCACACAAGAGTTTATCCAGATTCAGGCCACCGTGTGGTGTAAAACCCTACTTCCTGCTTTGGTGGATTGGCTCCGAGCGAGCTAGAATATGAACTGGTACAAGGGTTCCTGGGCTCAGGAGGCGAGCTCAGGAGGGTCAGGAGGCTGGTGTTCTTGCTCCTTGTGCGGTGGTCCAGTGTGTGAATCAATCCCGCTTCTCAGTGGGAATCCTAACTACTTATATAGGCGGCCCCGGTCCTCTTCCCCCAAAATGTTTAGGCGGGAAGGGATCCCACAACGGCCATTTTTGAGCAGGAACACAAGGACGTTCCTGCCCTGAGAAAAGCGGTCTTCGCCTGCAAAAAGATCATGGTGACACGATGGTGGGCTCGACGGTGACATCCTCCTTATCGTTCTTGCGGTCTTCGGTCTTGTTGCACCAAAGAGGAAACCTTTGCCCCGCTCCTTGGGAACCAACGGCTGCGCTATCTCCTTTGCACCGAAATGGCAACTGTGCCGCTGGCGGACGCTGGCACCCGCTAGCGCGGTGCGTCATTGCTGAAATCACTGTGTCCTCCTGAGGCAGGCTTGGCCTTGGATTCTTCTCCCCTCCGGAACGCCTTGCCGAGGCTGCTCCCGAGGAGGTCTTGGCGTCGTTCTCCTCGCGAGGCCTGGCCCGTCGCGAGGGTCTTGAGCAACTGGTCGATTAGCTGGGCCGTACCAGGCCGCTTGTAGGAGCGCGTCACGGCCCGCAGACAGGCAAGTCTGGGTACCCTGGTTCCCAGTACGCCGACAGTTCTCAAATCCTTAAAGACTCAATCCGATAAGATAACTTCAAAAGGAAAACTCAATCCATTACAAGAGAGTAGAGGGGGAGAAGCATCATAAGATCCAACTATAATAGCAAAGCTCGCGATACATCAAGATCGTGCCATCTCAAGAACACGAGAGAGAGAGAGAGAGAGAGAGAGAGAGAGAGAGAGAGAGATCAAACACATAGCTACTGGTACATACCCTCAGCCCCGAGGGTGGACTACTCCCTCCTCGTCATGGAGAGCGTCGAGATGATGAAGATGGCCACCGGTGAGGGTTCCCCCCTCCGGCAGGGTGCTGAAATGGGGTCTAGATTGGTTTTCGGTGGCTACAGAGGCTTTTGGCGGCGGAACTCCCGATCTAGGTTTCTTTCTGGAGGTTTTAGTATATATAGGAGGTGTTGGAGTCGGGGCCAAGCAAAGGGGGCTACGGGCTGTCCACGAGGGGGGCACGCGCACTAGGGGGGCAAGCGCCCCCCCACCCTCGTGGGCAGCTCGTGGATCCTCTCGTCCCCCTCTGGCACTTCCTGGGCTTCTTTAGGTCCAAAAACAGCCTCTGTTGATTTTCAAGTCAATTGGGCTCCGTTTGATATTCCTTTTCTGTAAAACCCTAAAATAGGAGAAAACAGAAACTAGCACTGGGCTCTGGGTTAATATGTTAGTCCCAAAAATAATATAAAAGTGCATAATAAAGCCCATAAAACATCCTATAAGGATAGTATAATAGCATGGAACAATAAAAAATTATTGATACGTTGGAGACGTATCAGCATCCCCAAGCTTAATTCATGCTCGTCCTCGAGTAGGTAAATGTGAAAAACAGAATTTTTGATGTGGAATGCTAACCAACATAGTTTTCAATGTAATTCTCTTAATTGTGGCATGAATGTTCAGATCTGAAAGATTCAAGACAAAAGTTTATATTGACATAAGAAATAATAATACTTCAAGCATACTAACAAAGCAATCATGTCTTCTCAAAATACTATGGCTAAAGAAAGTTATCCCTACAAAATCATATATTCTGGCTATGTTGCCTCTTCATCACACAAAATATTCATATCATGCACAACCCCGGTTTCAACCAAGCACTTGTTTTCATACTCTATTCTTTCAAACCTTTCAACTTTCACGCAATACATGAGCGTGAGCCATAGACATAGCACTATGTGTGGAATAGAGAGGTGGTTGTGGAGAAGACAAAAAGGAGGGAGATAGTCTCACATCGACTAGGCGTATCAACGGGCTATGGAGATGCCCATCAATAGATATCAATGTGAGTGAGTAGGGATTGCCATGCAACGGATGCACTAGAGCTAAAAATGTATGAAAGCTCAACAAAGAAACTAAGTGGGTGCATCCAACTTGCTTGCTCAGGAAGACATAGGGCATTTGAGGAAGCCCATCGTTGGAATATACAAGCCAAGTTCTATAATGAGAATTCCCACTAGTATATGAAAGTGACTAAACATGAGACTCTCTATCATGAAGAACATGGTGCTACTTTGAAGCACGAGTGTGGAAAAAGATAGTAGCAATTGTTCCTTCTCTCTTTTCTCTCATTTTTTTGGAGGGGCTTTCTCTCTTCTTTTTTTATATTAGCCCCTCTCTATGTTTTTTTCGGGCCATCTCTTTTTTATTGGCCTTTCCTCACATGGGACAATGCTCTAATAATGATGATCATCACACTTTTATTGATTTACAACTCGATACTACAACTCGATACTACAACTCACTAGAGTTACATGTATGAAAAATTATGCATGGTGGCCTTGCCACGAATACGGTGTCAACTACATGATCATGCATGGCAATATGACAATATGATGCGTGTCATATGAACGGAACGGTGGAAAGTTGCATGGCAATATATCTCGGAATGGCTATGGAAATGCCATGATAGGTAGGTATGGTGGCTGTTTTGAGGAATAATATGGTGGTTGTTTTGAGGAAGGATATATAGTGGGTGTATGGTACCGACGAAAGTTGCGCGATACAAGAGAGGCTAGCAATGGTGGAAGGGTGAGAGTGCGTATAATCCATGGACTCAACATTAGTCATAAGAAGTAATATACTTATTGCAAAAATCTATGAGTCATCAAAACAACGCAACCAACGCATGCTCCTAGGGGGGAGGTTGGTAGGAGTTAACCATCGCGCGCCCCCGACCTCCACACAAAGGTTGGCACTCTACAAATACCTCATGCTCTAACTTCGTCACATAGCGGTTCACCATACGTGCATGCTACGGGAATCACTAACCTTAACACAAGTATTTCTCAATTTCATAATAACTCCACTAGCATGACTCTAAGATCACCATCCTCATATCTCAAAACAATTATCAAGCATCCAACATCTCATCATATTCAATGCACTTAGTGTGAAAGTTTTTACTACATTGACAGTGGATGCCTATCATGTGAAGGCTAGTTTTATAGACAAAGCACATTACCATGTTGTTCTAATAGACTCTCAAAAGGATATAAGTGAAGCATGAGAGTTCATTTATTTCTTCAAAATAAAACCACCGCCGTGGTCTAACAGATATAAGTGAAGCACTAGAGCAAACAACAAACTACTCCGAAAGATATAAGTGAAGATCAATGAGTAGTTGAATAATTATGTAACTATGTGAAGACTCTCTAACATTTAAGATGCCAGTCTGATCCCTAAAGTCATCTGACGACCATTCAGAAGGCCGTACGTCAGCATCCCTTGGTGGTTCATCGTCCGGCTCACGGAACGCGAGCCTCGGTTCTCGTTTTCTTGAAGGACCACCTTGGAAGTTTTTCCTATGCATTTTTCTGAAATTTTCTGAAATTTTTAGTAACTCAAAATAAAAGTTAACCAAACTCAACAAGATTGATAGCAACAACTCCTATAAATGCCTACAGACTATATCATGCATTAGAACTACTTGGGACGAAGAAATTTTGGCATGCAAGCTCAAGAACAGGGTCACCACAGAAGCATAAATTTGCAATAAATAAAGCACTAGAACAAAAACTAATTGGACCAATGGAGGAGTCACATACCAAGGAACAATCTCCCCAAACAGTTTGGTGAATGGTGCTTTGAGCAAGGAGATCGAGGTAGCAAGATGAGCTAGAACTAGGGTTTGAGCTGGTTGGTGATTTTTTTGGGAGGAAGAAGAAGAGCATGGGTGTAGGAATAAGTGGAGGGGGCCACGTGGGGCCCACGAGGCAGGGGGCGCGCCCTGGGCAGGGGGCGTGCCCTGGACCCTCGTGGCCAGGTGCTGGCTCCCCTCGCTGTGTGTTCTGTGCCATATTTCCTCAAATATTCTAGAAAAAATCATATTTCATTTTCATGGCATTTGGAGAACTTTTATTATCGGGATATTTTTTTATTGCACGGATAAGTCTGGAAACAGACAAAAGAAATACTATTTGTGCTTTATTTATCCTAATTAACAGAAAGTAAAAAGAGGGTACAGAAGGTTGTGCTATCTAGATTCACCTATCCCATGCTCATCAAAAGGAATCCATTAACATGGTTGATCGGGTCTTGTTAATAAACTCTTTCTGAGTAACATGAAACCGGAGAATTTTCGAATAACACTAGGTTACCTCAATGGGGATATGTATGTCCCCAACAATAAGGCTGTCATATGTCTTCTTGATAGTAGGAAGAGGAAATTCAAAACCTCCAATAGTAATAGTTGAATTTTTTCCAATATAATTGATACTTTGGACCTGAGGTTGTTTCCTCGGAAAGTGTACCGTATGCTCATTACCATTGACATTGCCTTTGTTGCAATCAATAACATCCCCTGCAGTATTCAAAAAGGGTCTTCCAAGAATACAGACATACTATCGTCCTCGGGGATATCAAGTATAACAAAGTCCGTTAGAATAGTAACATTTGCAACTACAACAGGAACATCCTCACAAATACCGATAGGTATAGCAGTTGATTTATCAGCCATTTGCAAAGATATTTCATTAGGTGTCAACTTACTCAAGTCAAGTCTACAATATAAAGAAAGAGGCATAACACTAACACCGGCTCCAAGATCACACAAAGCAGTTTTAACATAGTTTTTCTTAATTTCTTAGGCATTCCACCCTTAAAAGTGTAATTGGCAAGCATGGTGGAAATTTCTACTTCAGGTATCTTTCTTTTCTTGGTAATAATATCTTTCATATACTTAGCATAAGGATTTGTTTTAAGCACATCCGTCAAACGCATACGCAAAAAGATAGGTCTAATCATTTCAGCAAAGCGCTCAAAATCCTCATCATCCTTTTTCTTGGATGGTTTCGGAGGAAAAGGCATGTGTTTCTGAACCCATGGTTCTCTTTCCTTACCTTGTTTCCTAGCAACAAAGTCTCTCTTATCATAACGTTGATTCTTTGATTGTGGATTATCAAGATCAATAGCATGTTCAATCTCTACATCATTATCATTGCTAGATTGAGGATCATCATGAACATCATCATTAATATTACCACTAGGTTCATGTTCATTACCAGATTGTGTCTCAGCATCAGAAACAGATATATCATTGGGATTCTCAGGTGTGTCAGCTACAGGTTCACTAGAAGCATGCAAAGTCCTATCATTTTTCTTTTACTTCTTCTTAGAAGAACTAGGTACATCTAAATTAGCTCTCTGAGAATCTTGCTCAATTCTCTTAGGGTGGCCTTCAAGGTACAGAGGTTCTTGAGTCATTTTACCACCTCTAGTAGCAACTCTAACAGCATAGTCATTATTCTTACTATTTAATTCATTGAGCAAATCATTCTGAGCCTTAAGTACTTGTTCTACTTGAGTGGTGACCATAGAAGCATGTATACTAATGAGTTTCAGTTCACCTTTAGCTCTAGACAGATAATCACTCAAGCGTTCTATCATATAAGCATTGTGTTGTAATTGTCTACCAACATAAGCATTGAAGTTTTCCTGTTTCACAATAAAATTATCGAACTCATCTAAGCATTGGCTAGCAGATTTATAACGAGGAATATCACCTTCATCCAATCTATAAAGAGAATTTAACTTTATTACCTGTGTCAGGTTATCAAGACCATGTATTTCTTCAATAGGTGGTAAATTCTTAACATCTTCAGCTTTAATACCTTTTTCTTTCATAGATTTCTCTGCCTCTTGCATATCTCCAGGACTGAGAAATAGAACACCTCTTTTCTTTGGAGTTCGCTTAGGGGCTGGTTCAGGAAGTGTCCAATTATTTTCATTGACCAACATATTATTCAAGAGTAATTCAGCTTGTTCAACTGTTCTTTCTCTGAAAACACAACCAGCACAACTATCCAGGTGGTCTCTGGAAGCATCAGTTAGTCCATTATAAAAGACATCAAGTATATCATGCATCTCAAGAGGATGATCTAGCAAAGCATTAAGTAACTGGAGTGAAACATTCCAAATTTTCAATTTGGAATGTTATACATAGATCATACTGCATTGCATGTCCTTTGCATTTTTGTCGTGGCGTTCCTTGAAGTTCTAAGCAACTCAAGGACCTACGGAGAGAGTTGGGAATTTTACCGTTTTTGTATTTGAGTTTACTCAAATACCGGTACGAGGACAGTGTGATTTTAATTATTTTTCTCTCCTAAAAATATTTCTAAATACAATATATGAGTGAAGATAATATGACTTCTCCAAAATAATAGAAATATAGGAGGAAAAAAATGTTAAAATCACTTTTGATATTTTTCTGGATTTATTTGCGATTTTATTTTAGGAAAATGCGCGTTTTTCAAATTTGCATTTAGGTCCGGGAAAAATGTTCACCTTGTCCTAAATATTATTAGAGGACGGTAAAAATTTATTTCGGGATTTTTGGAGTCCGTTTAGTATTTCTTTCGTTAGATTTTCTGCGCCACGACTCTTTTAGAAAAAAAAGGGGGCAACCGACTTAGAGTCGTACTGGCCCAGGACTTCGGGCTTTATAAGCCGCCGCCCCGGCCCAAACCAGCCCAGCCGCCGCCGCCTAACCCTAGCGCCGCCGGATCGCCGACACCGCGCCGCTCGCCGCCGTCCGCGCCGCCGCCCTACCGCAGTCGCGCCGCCGCCGGACCCACCGTCTCGCCGGAGTTCATCGTTACGAGGTAGTTATCGTTTTTTTAAACCGATCGGTTTTCCTAAACCGTAGATCTGTTTTTTTATTAGGTTTAGATCGGTTCGGTTTTTCATCGGTTTAGCTAATTAGCGGACGTTCGTCCGTACGTTCGTTTTAACGAGCGCTATTCGTCCGTTAGCCGCAGACAGCAAACGTTCGTTCGTTAGCCTGTTCGTCAGTTTTCTTTTTCGGGGTATTTATCTGCGATTATTTCGATCGCGATTTCTACCCTGATCTTGTTTTTCGTTTTTCTTTCCGCTCGAGAGTCGGAATCAGGTGATTCAAAATCCCAGATCTTCGTCTCGACGCCCTCTTTACGTTTAACCAACTTTAACAAAGTTTTGGCTACTGTAAAATTTGACTTTAGACCAATTAGTAACCGGAGCTCGTTTCTTTCGCAGTTTGAGTTTCGTTGCTTCTTTCGAGTTGATTCTTTTTGCAAACCGGAGTTCTTAAGTTGAACTTTCTGGTTAGATATGATCTTTTGGAGTTTTGTTTGTGCGTCATTGCTTGATTGCTTATGTATGCTATTGTTTGCTTGTGATAGAATACCCGGACTGTGGAGCGTGCTATTACGATTCTCTAGGTTTTGCGAATTGTCAGCAAGGCAAGTAACACTTCGATCATACTTTTATTACCCAGTTTTATGCATTAGTTCAAACCCTCACACATTGCATGAGTAGGATCTCTTAACTTGTGGGACTGGGAAGTAGTTTGAGGTAGAACCTATTACCTGCATTATTTTCAAACCCTTGGGAGTTACTTCTACGTTTGCTTAGGTTGTTATGCTATGCTCGTAGACGTGGTTTGGGTTTGAGTGAAATCCATGACAGATGTGAGTTGTTAATTAAGGATTCAACTTAAGGTGGCTACTTGAATACACATCTGGGTGGATTGGTTGCAGGGCACCTGGGGAACCCAGTGTTGTCCTAGGAAATCCTGGGGTTCCGCGTGATTTTTCCTATGGAATGCCACCCAGGCTCAAAGGGATCACAAAACTATTCATGCTAGAAACTTCCGTGTGCAGCCACATGCCAATATGGGCTCTGGCATAGTTGAGTAAGTTGTGGGAAACCTTTCTGTGATGGGCTAGCAGATGTAGAGGGATTGTAGGTGTACCGGCCTATCTATCCAATTAAGGGGACCTCTTCGGAAAGACTGTGTCTCGATCATCCGTTTCTCAAACACCATGCAGTGCGAGAAACCAAACAGAGGTGATCGAGTCTTGTGGGAAAAGTGCACAAACCTCTGCAGAGTGTACAAACTGATCATGATTAGCCGTGTCCCCGGTTATGGACATCTTGAGTATCTGGTACTTGAATTATTGGTTGATCTCATCACTCTATAATTTAATTTGTTGGGTTAATGATGAACTTTTGATTTGGGATTGAGTTGGGGGTACCTTCTCAATGATTTTCAACCAACAAGATTGTTAATATAAAATTTATTCCTTTGTTGTAGGGAAAAATTGGCTTTACGCAAAAACTTTAACCTTAGAGCCTCCACCAGCCAAATATGCATGTAGTATCACTACAGGAATCAGCTTCTTTGCCGACTGCCATGGCAGTCGGCAAAGGCATGAATGGCAGTCGGCAAAGCTCTTTGCCGACTGCTAGCAGTCGGCAAACAGTCCGGCTGAATTAACGCCGGTAAAGGCCTTCTTTGCCGTCTGCTTCATAGAAGCAGTCGGCAAAGCTCTTTGCCGTCAGCCGTTTGCGGCCAGCAGACGGCAAAGAGGGTAGACGGCAGTGAGGTGAGGTGGGAGCCGTTAGGGGTTAACGGCGTGGTTTGCCGTCAGCCGGCAGACGGCAAAGAGGCTAAGGTCTTTGCCGTCTGCTGGCAGACGGCAAAGAGGCCAAATAGGAGTCACTGGGAAGCTGCCACGTGGCCTTTTTTGCCGTCTGCTGGCCGTCGGCAAAGACCTTAGCCTCTTTGCCGACTGCCGGCAGTCGGCAAAGACCTTAGCCTCTTTGCCGACAGCCGGCAGTCGGCAAAGAGCTGAGCCTCTTTGCCGTCTGCCGGCAGTCGGCAAAATGCCCAAATAGGCAACCAGTGTTCCCAGGTTGAACAGGGAGCTGCCACGTGGCATTCTTTGCCGACTGCTGGCAGACGGCAAAGAGCCTATATAACCCCTGTTTTTAATTGAATTCATTCAATTTGACAGAAATTCATAGATATACACAGATAATACATATATACTCAACAAGCATATCCAACAATATATTTACTCAAGTCCAACATATATCCATATGACATAAGAAGTTTCCAACAACATATCCAACAATATATTTCCTCAAGTCCAACATATATCCATATGACATAAGAAGTTTCCAACAATATATTTCCTCAAGTCCAACATATATCCATATGACATAAGAAGTTTCCAACAATATATCCAACAATAAGAAGTTCCCAAACATGTTTTCATAAACAAAAAGGAAGCACAAGGAGAATATATGAGTCCATCAATGCAAGCTTCCTCATCTCAAGCAAATCTGCAAATTGGGAAAGATGAAAGTTAGAAGAAGAAGAATAGCTAGAAGAGGAAAAGAAGAAGAAGAAGAAGAGGAAAATAAGAAGAAGATTTTATCTTCTCTTTCTTTCTCTCCTCCCCCTCTTCTTTATCTTCTTCTTTTCCAACAAATGTAGTTAAAAAAGCCAATTTAGAGCTAAGCTAGGTAAATAGGTCATTTTGGAGATAAGATAAGTTCAATGTATCATATTGGAGCTAACCTAGGTAAACTTGGTCATTTTGGAGCTAAGCTAGGTAAAAATGCTAAGTGTGTAGGTCAATTTAGAGCTAGCTTAGGTAAATAGGTCATTTTGGAGCTAACGCGGGTAAAATGGATCATATTGTAGCTAACTTAGGTAAACTTGGTCTTTTTGGAGCTAACGTAGGTTAAATGGATCATATTGGAGCTAACATAGGTAAACTTGGTCATTTTGGAGCTAACCTGGCTAATTAGGCCATTTTTGACATAACTAAGCTTATTGTGTCATTTGTGGACTAAATAGGCTAAATTATGTTATAAATGGACTAAATAGGCTAAATAAGAGGAGGAAAAGAAGAAGAAGAAGAAGAAGAAGAAGAAGAAGAATAAGAAAAGAAGAAGAAGAAGAAGAACTTCTTCTTTTCTTATTCTTCTTCTTCTTCTTCTTCTTCTTCCCTTCCTATTCCTTCTTTTCTTCCTATTCCTTGATTTTCTTCATCTTATTATGTCATTTGTGGACTAAATAGGCTAAATTATGTCATAAATGGACTAAATAGGTTAAATAAGAGGAGGAAAAGAAGAAGAAGAAGAAGAAGAAGAATAAGAAAAGAAGAAGAAGATTTTCTTATTCTTCTTCTTCTTTTCTTCTTCTTCTTCTTCTTCTTCTTCTTCTCTTCCTATTCCTTCTTTTCTTCCTATTCCTTGATTTTCTTCATCTTATTATGTCATTTGTGGACTAAATAGGCTAAATTATGTCATAAATGGACTAAATAGGCTAAATAAGAGGAGGAAAAGAAGAAGAAGAAGAAGAAGAAGAAGAAGAAGAAGAATAAGAAAAGAAGAAGAATAAGAAAAGCTAGAAGAAATGTTCTTCTTCTTCTTCTTCTTTTCTTATTCTTCTTCTTCTTCTTCTTCTTCTTCTTCTTCTCTTCCTATTCCTTCTTTTCTTCCTATTCCTTGATTTTCTTCATCTTATTATGTCATTTGTGGACTAAATAGGCTAAATTATGTCATAAATGGACTAAAAAGGCTAAATAAGAGGAGGAAAAGAAGAAGAAGAAGAATAAGAAGAAGAAGAAGAATAAGAAAAGAAGAAGAAGTTCTTTTCTTATTCTTCTTCTTCTTCTTCTTCTTCTCTTCCTATTCCTTCTTTTCTTCCTATTCCCCGTATTTTCTTCATCTTATTATGTCATTTGTGGACTAAATAGGCTAAATTATGTCATAAATGGACTAACTAGGCTAAATAAGAAGAAAAATACCGTTATCACGGAGGTGAAGGACCGGTCGAGGCTGCGTCAGTGCCAGACTGAGGTGAAGGGCCGGTCGGGGTTCCACCAAGGGCAGACCGAGAAGGATCGGTTGATGCTTGTCGGGAAGTATTCTACACCAAAGATCATTTCCAATGTCTCGTTAGCATGATGCAACATAAATGTGAATACTAGTAACTATTCCAAAGCAAAGAACAGCAAACAATTCGAAATATAGTTTATTCACATAAGATCTGAAGGCATGAAACCAAGCTGCTCAATAATCATATCATTTGCACAAGGCAGAAGCTCATAAAGGAATACCTTAACACAGTAGCGGCATGAACCAGAATGAGGAGATAGGATCAGATAATATCAAGAAATAACTATTCCAAAGCAAGTAGGCATACCATGTTTCAAAATAGATACATAGCTGACAGAACACCTATTTCTACTAGCATAATTTTCAACTTTCAGTGTGTACTAAACAGTGTAATGCTCGGTCAACCATTTTTTACACAGAAAAAAGAATACAAGAGAAGGCAGCACCTATGCTCTTCATAAATGGTTCTATGGCAGGAAGACCAATGACTCTGTCTCAAGTATTGCCCAATAACAAAAGACTAAGCTTCAGAATACAAAGGGCATGCAAAAGCTCAGTTCCAGGACATGTAAAAGCTTCCAGTAATTGTATGCATAAAAAGACTCACATTCAGGACATGCATACATAGGCCAAGTAAAATCTTAGTATGTATGTTTACTGCAGTTTCATTTGCATGAAGCATATAAGAAACGAAATGCTAAATAAGTTTCAATGTTCTCATAGCAGCAAGCAAGTATCCTAGACTTAACTACCAAGACTATTACCTCCACAGCTTTCTTGTGGTCGCGTACCCGCATTGCTGCTTTTTCCATGAACTTAGAATTCACTCCCAGCTGCATAAATAAAAGCGGAGACTTTTAAGCAATAAACCACAAGTCATTGGCAAATATATAATCATAAGATCATAAGCCAAATACCTAGCTGTTAATAGTTCGTACAGGCGTGGCGACACTGCTTTGGGCCGAGGACGTAGGCAAGGCACTACCCGGGGGAGATGGCGTAGTCGACGCTGCTTGGTGGAGAAGACAAAGAAGATGCAAGCTGCTCACAGAACAAAAAATCCCCAAAAAAAATATTTCAGTGAAAGCACAAAGTGAAAATTAGAGAACAGTTTGTAAGAATTACATATAGGAGAAAGCGCACGGTACTCAGCTAGCCTCATGACCCATCCGGCGAGAAGGAGGCCGGGGTGGGCGGATCTATACGCGGAGGAGGGGATCCGGCCGGCGACGGGGTGCAGCGGGCGGCGGCGGCGCGACGGGCGGCGGCGGCGAGGGTTCGAGGAGGGAGCAGAGGAGCAAGAACTGGTCGAGTGGGCTGGCTCGGTTCTGTATGCGACCCGTGCGTGGAGGGTGTGCGCCAATCATTTTTTTTTTCTCTTTGCCGTCTGCTTTTTTCTTCTTTTTTTTTCTCTTTGCCGTCTGCGGGCAGACGGCAAAGAATTCTTTGCCGTCTGCCAGCAGACGGCAAAGAGGCTCACCGTTAGCCCGCCCACGCCGTGACACTGTGGGCCCCTCTTACCTCTTTGCTGTCTGCTGACAGATGGCAAAGAAATCTTTGCCGTCTGCCAGCAGACGGCAAAGAAGTGGCCGGTGTGACCTAGCCAGTGCAGTACCCCCATGGGGCCCACTTTGGTCTTTGCCGTCTGCTGGCAGATGGCAAAGACCTCTTTGCCGTCTGCCAGCAGACGGCAAAGATCTGGCAGATGGCAAAGACCCTCTTTGCCATCAGCTGGTTCTTTGCCGTCTGCTTTGACAAGACAGACGGCAAACAGCCTCTTTGCCATCAGCTGGCACACGGCAAAGAGCTGGCAGATGGCAAAGACTCAGATTCCAGTAGTGTATAGCCTATATTCTGTTACTTGCATCTTCTGTGTTATCTTGCCAGCATATTCCATGTGCTGACCCGTTTTCGGGCTGCAACATATCACGTTGCAGACTTTTCAGACGAGGAATAAGATGTGCTAGGTCGTTTGTCATGCACTCAGCTATGTCGTTGGAGTTGATGGACTCACTTATCTTCCAAGCCTTCCGCTGTTATTTTGGTAGATGGCCTTAAGCCATAGATTTGTAATAAGTTCTCATTGGAGACATTCGATGTAATAAGTGTGTGATTGCCACTCTGTTATAAATCCTTCAAGTATTGTGTGTGTCAGCATTACCAATCCAGGGATGACACTGAAACACAGAGACTTCGGTCCATTCGGATCATGGTCGCTACAAAGATGGTATCAGAGCACACGCTAACTGTAGGACACGACCACTAAGACAGACCCTAGATCACTCTTCTCTACTCATTTTTGACTTCTCTCCATTTTCTACTTCTTTAGGATGGTGGACCCAAGGAACAAGTTCACTCAACCGGATGAAGACACACCATTTGGACGACACTTGAAGGAAGTCACTAGGTACCTGAACATAGGAATACCAAGATTTACCGGGACCTACACCGCCACTTTATCGGAGGAGGAGCGATGGAGCATTCAAGTTCAAATTCCCGGAAGAATCTTCGCACCATCCACTGAGCCAATAGAGTTTTCTTTTGATGCGCCAACTTGGAGTCTAGGCAAGAGCATGGCCGCCCACATCACGATGGGAAGGATCGAAGAAGTCTACAAGCAGGAGCTGAAGGACACCATCTACCAGATTTGTGGACGCCGAGATGAGAGTTGGGATATGATCAGCACCCGGAAGGATAGATCTGTTGCAGCATTCATCCAGGAGTTGAACCAGCACATTCGACGACAGGAGCACCAGATGTGCACTGGGATGATAGAGTTGAAGAAGGCACTAAATAGGAATTTGGAGCTAGAAGAAGAACTTAAGTCTATTCGTGACGGATACAAGGAGGAGATGTTGATACTAGTGGAGAAGAATGATAATTTGACAAGGAAGCTAGGAGTATTCATGGGAGATCCAGCACTAGGAGGTGAAGAAGAAGAAGAAGAGCCTAACGAAATTCCTCCCGAAGATTACATTATCATCGACGACACGGATTCAGAACCCGATGATAGTAAAGACGAAGACTATGAAGATGAAGCTGGAGCAGACATCATGGAATCTTCCGTCGATCAATATTTTTAGATGACCACCCTGTGACTAGTAGTTACCCACATATATTAGTTTTAGAGCACTTTTGTAACGGTAGTTAGATTTGTAAGATCTTGCTTGAAATTGATTGGTGTGATATGATTGTGTTTGTCTCATGTGCGTATGGGTAGTGATTTTCCCTTAGACCACAATTCTGTTCTAATCTCTTCCCTCTACAACCATCAGATGCCTCCAAGACGTGAGCCCGAATTTGAGTTTCCCCCTGAGCTCACCTAGTTGATCCAGCAGCAGAACACCCTGATGCAACTTCTTGTCCAGAACACTCAGAACAACCAGAACAACAACAAAAACCCTCCACCACCACCACCCGTGGACAACCTGGCACGTTTCTGAAGGTTGCAACCACCCGTGTTTGCTAGCAGCATCGAACCAATAGTGGCTGATGATCGGCTACGCAAGATTGGAAGGGATTTGACCACCGCCAATTGCTCAGATGCTGAGAAGGTGCGATTTGCTGCACACCAGTTGTCTGGACCAGCCGCAGCATGGTGGAAGAACTACACATCCACTTTCCCCATAGCCAATGTCACTTGGGAGCAGTTTCAGCAAGCTTTCCGTACTGCCCATGTCTCAACTAGAGCTATGAGCATGAAGAAGCGGGAGTTTCGCAACTTGCGCCAAGGAAAACGTACTGTGGCACGGTACGTGGATGAGTTTAGTACCCTATCTCGTTATTCCCCAGATGATGTGGCCACAGATGCCGCTAAGCAGGAGAGACTTATGGAAGGGCTGAATGATGAGATGAGCGTACAGTTGATGGTGGCAACTTTCAACAACTACCAGGAGTTGGTAGATAAAGCTCTTATGATTGAAGGGAAGCAGCAGCTGATTGAAAGCCGAAAGAGGAAGTATGGACAAGGAAGGAATAATTCTGGAGCCCAGCAGAAGCCCCGATTCACTCCGAATTTGGGAGGACATACCCATGACCATGGAATTCCCCACAACCACAATGGACCTAAGAATGGAAATGGGAATGGAGCAAGTAGTAACCAGAGCCGCCCTACACCGTCCACACCCACCAAGAAGGATTTTAGCCATGTCACTTGTTTCAAGTGCAGGAAGAATGGACATTATGCCAATGACTTCCCTAAAGCTAAGAATGGGAACGGCAATGGAAGCGCCGGGAAGAAGCCCAACCCGTTCAACAAAGGACAAGTGAACCACGTGACCGTGGAGGATGTAGAGGAGCAACCAGATGCTGTTGTCGGTAAGTTTTTGGTTAAGACATTTACCGCAACAGTTATTTTTGATACTGGTGCATCGCATTCATACATTTCAAGGGGATTCGTAAATAGACATAGGATGTCCACCCGAGTTCTTAAGACCCCCATGTTAGTAAGTTCGCCAGGAGCAGAGTATATGGCACACCAAGGATGTTTTCAGACGCCATTGACCATAGGACGCCGCACTTTCCCCTCTGACCTAATAGTTCTGGAGTCACAAGGATTGGATGTGATATTAGGTATGGATTGGCTATCGAAGTATGGAGGTAATATTGATTGTGCCAGTAAGTCTATTTTGCTCACCACCCCGGAGGGAAAAAGGATTAAGTTTGTATCTAGGCATTCGCCTGTAAGGACCCAAGTGCATTCTCTCACGGGAGTTGTTCAGGAGGAAGTGCCAGTAGTAAGGGATTATCCGGATGTGTTTCCAGAGGAGTTACCTGGTATGCCACCGGATAGAGATATTGAGTTTTTGATAGAGTTGTTGCCTGGCACCGGACCAATATCTAAGAGACCATATCGGATGCCAGCGAATGATCTGGAGGAGATCAAGAAGCAGATTAAGGAGTTGTTGGAGAAAGGTTTTATTCTCCGAAGTTCATCACCTTGGGGAGCCCCAGTGCTTTTGGTCGAGAAGAAGGATGGATCTTTAAGAATGGTCGTTGATTATCGTGCGCTGAATGAAGTGACTATTAAGAATAAGTACCTGCTGCCGATGATCAATGATTTGTTCGACCAACTCCAGGGAGCGAAAGTATTCTCCAAGATAGATCTACGATCTGCATACCACCAATTGAAGATCCGAGAGAAGGATATACCTAAGACAGCCTTCACCACACGGTACGGGCTATATGAGTATACGGTTATGTCATTTGGATTGACTAACGCCCCTGCCTACTTCATGAGTATGATGAACAAGGTGTTCATGGAGTTCTTGGATAAGTTCATCGTGGTATTCATAGATGATATTCTGATATACTCAAAGGATGAGGAAGAACATGCAGAGCATTTGTGTTTGGTATTGGAGAAGCTCAGAGAACATCAGTTATATGCCTAGTTTAGCAAATGCGAGTTTTGGTTGAAGGAAGTTGGATTCCTAGGGCATGTTATATCGGGAGAAGATATAGCAGTATACCCCGTCAAAGTGCAGGCAGTCACTGAGTGGTTGGCACCCACTTCAGTTGGAGAGATCCGCAGTTTTCTTGGACTCGCGGGATACTACCGGAGGTTCATAGAAAATTTCTCCAAGATTGCAAAGCCAATGAAGACATTGTTGAAGAAGGAGACAAGGTTTGATTAGACTGAAGAGTGTGAAGAAAGTTTCCAGAAGTTGAAGAAACGGTTGACGACAGCCCCAGTGCTGATATTGCCAGATATACACAAGGATTTCCAAGTGTACTGCGACCTTCATGCTTAGGACTTGGAGGAGTACTTATGTAGGATGGAAGAGTTGTTTCCTATGCATCCCGTCAACTGCGACTGCACGAGTTGAATTACGCGACGCACGATCTGGAGTTAGCAGCAGTAGTGCACGCACTGAAAACCTGGAGACATTACCTTATTGGAAATCGTTGTGATGTGTACACGGATCACAAGAGTTTGAAGTACATTTTCACACAAAAGGAGATGAACCTTAGACAGAGGAGATGGTTGGAGCTTATAAAAGGATTATGATATGAAGCTGCATTATCATCCAGGAAAGGCCAACGTCGTGGCAGACGCTTTGAGCTGAAAGAGTTATGCAAATACCCTAGTAAAAGGAGGATTGACATAGGAGTTAGCATAACATCTCAGGGAGCTTCATTTGGAGATAGTTCCTAGAGGTTTCGTTGACACTGCTGGGAAAGATACGTGAAGCCCAGAAGGATGATAAGGAAATTGCAGAGGTAAGGAGAAGGATGAGTGAAGGAAAAGCCAAGGGATTTCGTGAGGACGAACACGACACCTTGTGGTTTGAGGATCGAATCTATGTGCCCAACGACCCGGAAATCAGGAAGTTGATACTGCAGGAAGCACATGATTCGCCATACTCGATACACCCCGAAAACACCAAGATGTATTTGGATTTGAAGGAACGTTTCTGGTGGACGGGAATGAAGAAGGATGTTGCCGAGTATGTAACCGTATGTGATGTATGCCAGAGAGTAAAGGCAGAACATCAGAAGCCAGCAGGATTGTTACAGCCTATGCCGATACCCGAATGGAAGTGGGAGAAGCTTGGCATGGATTTTATCACCGGATTGCCCAGGACCAAAGCAGGATATGATTCAATCTGGGTAGTGGTGGATCGATTGACGAAGGTAGCCCATTTTATCCCCGTGAAAAAAACCACATACACCAGTGCGAAGTTGGCCAAGATATACATGACCAGGATAGTATGTCTGCACGGAGTTCTGAGGACCATTGTATCAAATAGAGGAACACAGTTCACCTCAAAGTTTTGGCATCAGCTACACCAAACTTTGGGAACGAGGCTGGAATTCAGCACCGCTTTTCATCCGCAGACCGATGGATAGACGGAAAGAGTCAACCAGATCCTGGAGGACATGTTGAGAGCCTGTGCGTTAGATTATGGATCTAGTTGGGATGATAATTTGCCCTACGCGGAGTTCTCGTACAACAACAGTTACCAGGTCAGTTTGAAGATGGCACCGTTCGAGGCATTGTATGGAAGGAGATGCCGAACACCGTTAATGTGGGATGAAGTTGGAGACCGACAGTTGTTTGGACCAGACTTGATCAAAGAGTCTGAGGAGAAAGTGAAGTTGATTCGAGATAGATTGAAGGTAGCCCAGTCCAGGCAGAAGAGTTATGTAGACTCGAAGCGCAAGGAGATAGCCTATGAGATCGGAGACAGAGCGTACCTGAGAGTATCGCCTCTGCGAGGAGTTAAACATTTCAGAGTTAAAGGAAAGCTAGCCCCGAGATTTGTGGGACCTTACCGTGTTGTGGAACGCATGGGAGAGGTTGCCTATAAATTGGAATTGCCTGAAGGATTGTCAGGAGTGCACGACGTGTTTCACGTTTCGCAGCTTAAGAAGTGTCACGCGGAGATGGCCGACATACCGCTTAGAGACACAGTACCCCTGGAAGCAATTCTGTTGGACAGTGATCTGACCTACGAGGAGAAGCCTGTTAAGATCCTCGAATTTTCGAGCAGAGTCACCCGCAGTAAGGTTATCAAGTTTTGCTAAGTTCAGTGGAGTCACCACACCGATCAAGAAGCCACCTGGGAACGAGAAGATGATCTACGCAAGGACCACCCACACCTGTTCTCTAGCCAAGTCGAATCTCGAGGGCGAGATTCATTCTAAGGGGGGTAGGTTTGTAACATCCCAAATTTTCAATTTGGAATGTTATACATAGATCATACTGCATTGCATGTCCTTCGCATTTTTGTCGTGGCGTTCTTCGAAATTCTAAGCAACTCAAGGACCTACGGAGAGAGTTGGGAATTTTATCGTTTTCGTATTTGAGTTTACTCGAATACCGGTACGAGGACAGTGTGCTTTTAATTATTTTTATCTCCTAAAAATATTTCTAAATACAATATATGAGTGGAGATAATATGACTTCTCCAAAATAACAGAAATATAGGAGGAAAAAAATGTTAAAATCACTTTTGATATTTTTCTGGATTTATTTGCGATTTTATTCGCATAGGTAAAATGCGCATTTTTCAAAATTGCATTTAGGTCCGGGAAAAATGTTCACCTTGTCCTAAATATTATTAGAGGACGGTGAAAATTTATTTCGGGATTTTTGGAGTCCGATTAGTATTTTTTTCGTTAGATTTTCTGCGCCAGGACTCTTTCACAAAAAAAAAACGGGCAACCGACTTAGAGTCGTACTAGCCCAGGACTTCGGGCTTTATAAGTCGCTGCCCCGGCCCAAACCAGCCCAGCAGCCGCCGCCTAACCCTAGCGCCGCCGAATCGCCGCTGCCGCTCCGCTCGCCGCCGCCCGCGCCGCCGCACTGCCGCCCGCCGCGCCGCTCGCCGCCGCCCGCACCGCCGCCTCGCCGTGCCGCCGCCCCACCGCAGCCGCGCCGCCAGACCGCCGCCGCCGGACCCGCCGTCTCGTCGGAGTTCGTCGTTACGAGGTAGTTATCGGTTTTTTTTTAAAACCGATCGGTTTTCGTAAACCGTAGATCTGTTTTTATTAGGTTTAGATCGGTTCGGTTTTTCGACGGTTTAGCTAATTAGCGGATGTTCGTTCGTACGTTCGTTTTAACGAGCGCTTTTCGTCCATTAGCCGCAGACAGCGAACGTTCATTCGTTAGCCTGTTCGTCAGTTTTTTTTTCGGGGTATTTATCCGCAATTATTTCGATCGCGATTTTTGCCCTGATCTTGTTTTTCGTTTTTCTTTTCGCTTGAGAGTCGGAATCAGGTGATTCGAAATCCCAGATCTTTTTCTCGACGCCCTCTTTACGTTTAACCAACTTGAACAAAGTTTTGGCTACTGTAAAATTTGACTTTAGACCAATTAGTAACCGGAGCTCGTTTCTTTCGCAGTTTGAGTTTCGTTGCTTCTTCCGAGTTGATTCTTTTTGCAAACCGGAGTTCTTAAGTTGAGCTTTCTGGTTAGATATGATCTTTTGGAGTTTTGTTTGTGCATCATTGCTTGATTGCTTATGTATGCTATTGTTTGCTTGCGATAGAATACTCGGACTGTGAAGCGTGCTACTACGAGTCTCTAGGTTTTGCGAATCGTCAGCAAGGCAAGTAACACTTTGATCATACTTTTATTACCCAGTTTTATGCATTAGATCAAACCCTCACACATTGCATGAGTAGGATCTCTTAACTTGTGGGACTGGGAAGTAGTTTGAGGTAGAACCTATTACCTGCATTATTTTCAAACCCTTGGGAGTTACTTCTACGTTTGCTTAGGTTGTTATGCTATGCTCGTATACGTGGTTTGGGTTTGAGTGAAATCCATGACAGATGTGAGTTGTTAATTAAGGATTCAACTTAAGGTGGCTACTTGAATACACATCTGGGTGGATTGGTTGCAGGGCACCTGGGGAACCCAGTGTTGTCCTAGGAAATCCCGGGGTTCCGTGTGATTTTTCCTATGGAATGCCACCCAGGCTCAAAGGGATCATAAAACTATTCATGCTAGAAACTTCCGTGTGCAGCCACATGCCAATATGGGCTCTGGCATAGTTGAGTAAGTTGTGGGAAACCTTTCCGTGATGGACTATGTCACAGCCCTAGATCAGCCCTTGTTGTCTTGCTTGTAATTAGTTGCCCTTGAGTGCATCATGCATCATGACTATTTTCCTTTGAAGGTTGAAATGGGGATTGTTCAAGCCCTAGCACCAAGTGATCTCAACTAGGTTCAAATAAATACTTTTCAATGTATCCAAAGTGCCCTTCACAAAATGTTCATCATTTTTGGTCTTGGCTAAAACCTCTGCCAAAATTGGTTTCATAATTTTGGGAGCCATTTTGGATCCTTGAATTAAATCATAGATATTTGCATTTGGACATTTAAATCATATAGATAATTTTAAATGTCCAAATAATCTTGGAAGTAAATGAGGGTTGTTGGAATTAATCCAGACAGTGCCCACAAATATTTCCAAGATTTATGAAAATCTTCTGGCATTTTTATTAAAGCAAAACAAAAGCAGAAAATAGAAAACAGAAACTAAATTAAAAGAGAGAGAGAGTCACTTACCTGGGCCACTCACCTGCTGCCTGTCTAGCCCAGCGCGGCCCAGGAGCTGGCCCAGCCCACGGCAGCCACCACCGCTGCCAGTCGTCTTGCTCCTCTCGCCAGGAGGACGGGAGGCGCGTGCCCGGCGCCTGCGGCCACACGCCATGGCCACCTCCACCTTGCCTGCGTGTCTCCTCGCCGCCCCGAAGCGCCTACAGGACGCCACACAACCCCGGTCTCTCTCTCACCCTCCCCGTGCTTCTTCCCCCCTCCTCTGTCTCTCTCCCCCGCTTCCCTCGCTCGCGTCTGAGGCCGCCGACGAGCACCACCGCGCCCACCGCCGTCCCCTTGCCCCTTCGTCGAGTCCAGAAGCCCCGCCATCGAGCACCTGGCCTCCACGCCACAGAAAACGAGCCGGAGGGCTCCGCTTCATCGCCGACAGCGCCATCTTCGCTGTCGATGCCCGAAGAACATCACCGGCGATTCGCGGCAACCAACGCCTCCCCGGCCCCTCCGTCTGCATCGGCCGAACCGTCGTGAGCCACTGAACCTATTCCCTCCGCTTTTTCCTTCGCGCACGCCCCGTAGACACTGCCCCGCGAGCACCCGAAGCCGCCGTCTGCCATGGCCGGCGAGCTCTGTGCTGCCGAGCCCCTCCGCTCCAACCAGAGGCTCCGACGAGCTCCTGCTACCCCTTAGGTGCTTCCCAGTACCCCCGTCTGCTCTCCCTCGAGCTACAGCCACGCGCCCGCACAGACCCGAGCTCCGGCCGCCGCCCAAGTGGTCGCCGCCGTTGATCCTAGCCTCCCCGCGCCCAGCCACATGCTCCTCTAAAAGTGGGAGAGTAAGGGCTCACTCCTGGTGCCCTCAGCGTGCACAGCCGCGGCCTGCAGCGCCGCCCCGACCAACTCCGGCGAGTTCCCTCCGCTGTTGTGGTCGCCGGCGTCACCAGCTCACATGGCGCCGGTTAATTAGCCACTAATGACGCCCTAACTAACCCCCAGGGCCACTAACATACGGGCCCCACTGCCTAATTAACCTAGTTTATTTCCTATTTAGTTTAACTTAATAACAGTGGCCCCACGCGTCAGTTTTGACCGTGCTGACGTGGGCATTAACTAGGCCCACATGTCAGCGACCCTAACCAGAACTGAGTCACTGACACGCGGGCCCCACTAGCAGTTTTGACCTGGACCAGCCCGTTGATCTGCTGACGTCATGATGATGCAGTGCTGATGCAGTAAGTATTTTCTAGAATTTTAAATAAATCAGAAATGATTTATTTATTTCAGAAAATAGCCAAAACTTCTAAAAATCACAGAAAATAATCTATAACTCCAATGAAAATAATTTATATATGAAAATTGATCAGAAAAATCCAAGGAATCTGTTTATGGCATTTTCATGCATGTTTGAATAACTTACAGCCACTGTTAGGACAATTTGAATAAATGGCATTTGAATAATCACATATGGAGTTTGAATTTGAACCTTTGGTTCAAACCAACTTCATTTAATTGTGTTGCTAGTTGCACTAGCCCAATAAACATCATATTGCCATGTCACATTCATGCATCATATTGTTGCATTGCATTGATTGTGTTCCTTCTCTGTTGCCGGTATTTGTCCCCTCTCAGTAGACGATGTTCCGACGATGAGTTCGATGACACTGATGAAGAACTATTACTATCTTCAGAAATGTCAGGCAAGCAAAAACCCCTTTGAGCATTCCGAAACAATCCCACTCTCTCGCTCCTGCTCTCTTTTACTGCATTAGGACAAAAACGATTGAAGTGCTTTTGCTGCGGTAGCTGAACCCCTTTCCTCTGCATGACCTGTCATTGCCACAGTAAATAGTTGAAACCCACTAGCATGAGTAGGAGTTGTTTTAGCCATGTTGTGCCTACTCATCCATGCTTGTACGTCATGCCTGCTTTTGCTTAGAGTTGTGTCAGGTCTGATTCATCGAGGATGAATTGGGAAATTATGAACATGTCCTACTGTTGAGAGCTAAGTGTGTGAACACGATTTGGTAAAGGTAGCGGTGAGAGGCCATGTAGGAGTACATGGTGGGTTGTCTCACTGGAACCGTCCTTAAGAACTGAGTTCCGTGTAAGTTGTCCAATGACATAGTTACTACCACACATTGGAATGCTTAAGTGCCCCTCTCGACTTATTAATCAACTCGATCTATGTCCAGGAGTTGCAACTAGTTTCTGGTGTTTGTAGGTAGTGCTAGTAGTCTACCAAGTGGCACCCGGTACAGGTGGGCTTGGGACAGACTAGGTGCAGTGGCACGGTGTACCAAGTGGCACCCGATTGGTGGGCTTGGGAACCCTGTACACATCGTTTGGGGCCGTGAGCGACACCCCGGCCGGATCTCCCCACGGATGGAACCCGAATAGGCGATAAACCTGGACTAGAGTCTTGTGTGGTTAGTCAGGTCGTGGCCGACACCCTCGCCAGGCTTCGGCTTGAAGGTTGCCGAGATACACGACGTGTACATGGCGGTAAGTGGCGAGAGCATGTGTGAAGAAGTACACCCCTGTAGGGTTAACATGATCTATTCGAATAGCTGGGTCCGCAGTTATGGACTTCTTGGATGCTTACGTGGTACATAGACAAGTGGAAGTGGATACTCTAAAACACGCAAGATAAGCGTGAGTGCTATGGATGGCCTTCTCGTAGGGAGACGGGAGCGGATCCATAGTGGTGTATTGATTGGTGAATATGTGGACTCATGTGCGCCACCTCAAAAGAGTTACTTGCAGTTGTGGTTTAGGATAGCCACCGAGTCAAAGCTGGCTTGCTGCAGTCAAACTCCACCACCCCCTTTGTTGATACTGCTGCATATGTAGTTAGTTCTGATGTAAGTCTTACTGAGTACCTTTGTACTCACGTTTTCTTAATTTATGTTTTTGCAGAGAGACTTCAGTCTCGCTAGTGGTTCCGCGTGGACTTCGACGTTTAGCTTGTTACCTCAGCTACGATCTTGTGCCCTTGGGAGGGTCTTGTAGATAGTCAGGCTTCTCAGCCTTTTTCTTTTGTAGTTGTCTGTACTCAGACATGTTATGCTTCCGTTGCCTGTATGCTCTGTATGTAGGGTCATGAGACCTCTGTTTGTAATAAATGCTATGATGGCTCTTCTGGGCCTTTATCTATATGAGTTGTTGAGTTATGTTGTGATGCCATGTTGTACAGCACGTACTTGCATGTTATGCGTACGTGTAATGTGTATTGCTATGTGTGGGATCCGACACCTAGTTGTTTACCTTTGGTAGCCTATCTTACAGGGAAATGTCTCCTAGTGCTTCCACTGAGCCTTGGTAGCTTGCTACTGCTCCGGAACACTTAGGCTGGCCGGCATGTGTCCTTCTTCGTTCCTGTGTCTGTCTGTTAGGGGAAATGTCACGCGTTGTTCCTTTAAGTCCTTGTAGCTTGCTATGACTTGGGTTCATACGTTGATGACCGACACGTTCGTTGCTGGGTCATGTATGCCTGTCTCTGTAATTTAGCGCCACTTTTGGTTTATAACTAGTCATGTCGGCCCGGGTTCTCTGTCATACGGATGCTAGCGACACTATCATATACGTGTGCCAAAATGCGCAAATGGTCCCGGGCCAGGTAAGGTGGCACCCGTGGGGATACCGTGCGTGAGGCCGCAAAGTGATATGATGTGTTACAGGCTAGACCTGTGTGACTTAGGATCGGGGTCCCGACAGCTTTGGTATCAGAGCCTGACTGCCTGTAGGATTAGCAAGCCAAACTGGTCGAAGTTGTGTCTAGAAACTCTTTAGTTATATAAGGGAATTGATTGTGGAAGGGAACGTAAGGCTCTTTTTACTCCTTTACCTTATGACCTTCTGATCTGAGTCACCTTCTTCTATTCTACGGGGATTAAGAACTAGGCTTTCTCTTCTGTCTATCAGGATCACGTTAATTGTGGATTCAACCCTCAGTTCAGTTTCTACTACTTCTGTGTGTTCAACTGTTGGTCTCAGAACCTTGACATTATGATGTTGAGTGGTTATGCTATCTTTGTGCATGAGTCTCAAAAGTATTTTCGAGCATTTACAGCCGTTATGTTGTCCGAGTCATCCCAGGTTTCTAAATAGTCTGATGCATTTGCAAATCTTTCCTTCATGTTCTTCATGTCCTTTTAGGCCAGATTAACCACACTAGTCGGTGAGTTGAGGTACTCTGTTGCCTCGACATATATGTTGGAGCTATTATTATGACCCGAGGTGTCTTAGAAGGTCACCCAGTAATCTAGCAATGCTATATATTCCCAGTGTGATGATTCTGGCCATCATTCTTGAAAGCATCCCGAGATGCTATTTAGTTAGTAGGTATTCTATTCCTGGGTTCTTGAACCCAAGACTCACTCCACTTACCTCCTGTTGGTAGTATTTGCTCGTTCCTTTAGGATATTAGTAACCTTTTGATAGTCCTCGAGGTCCGTGGTATATCCTTCTTCCAAATACCATGAACCATCCTTGGCAGAAGTTCTCCCGAACCAAAAGATCACAACCAGAGTGCTCCGAGTAGTACTCCATTCATATTGTGACTCTGCCAGTCCTACCTTTCTGCATGGATTATCCGGAAGAAACATGTTGAACTAGTTTGACATATTAATCTAGGCATCCACAACTCGGAAAGTTATATGTTCCTTTGAGTTGTCCCTCTTTAGTTGTATTATGACCCTCGTCTATCAGTTGATAGTCAGGAGTAGTTGTGCACTCGTGTTCATCGGTGCCTTTTCCTCTTGTGGTCCGTCAAGCCATTCTATTCTGGAATGACTAGGAGAAACAAACTCCAGTACCTTATCCATATCCAGGATTGGGTCAGAGCAGTTGTACTCCACAGATCAAAATGACAATCCGGTTTTTGTTCTGTTCTACCTTGGAGTATTACCATCTTTATATCAAGAATGTCATGGGAATTGCACCACCTCCTATGAACTTTTGATAAGGTGATACTTCTCGCCATCATCGTTTATTCCTCGGCCTCCGTGTTATTGTAACCGGAATGCTGACAAGTGAATTGTGATGTGTGAAATCAATACTCCTAGCAACTTCGTTGCTTGGTAGTTAAAGGACAACAATATCATTCTTAGCGTGTTGATTACTGAATCATCATTCTAAGATTGATCGTGCTTCTAGTCCATCTTCCCTGGTGCACTCTTGGATCAATGAGTTAGGATTATTCAATCCCTTGCTTATTTGATCATATCGTCTTGCCCTGAAAAGAAAGATTGTTCCCGAGCTCAGGAACATATCGGTGGTCCGTGATTTTCCGAATATCTTCTCGGAAGTATTACCAGGTTGCTCCCTGACCGTTATGTTGAGCTCGTGATCAAGCTGGTTTCTCTCTAAACCACCCTTTCTCCAAGAATCTGTGTTGGATACCCTGAGCTAGTCGGTTGAGCTAAACGACAACTTGGAGAGTTGGAAGATAAAAGCTTGCCTGGTTTAGTTCATTTCCAGTGGGATATCCTTGTGTTGGTGTGTTTGTTGAAGAAAGATGATATCTTCATCGATTGATCTCCGTGATCATTTGTGGATCTATTGTCTTGACCAAACTTTGATTTGAGTATGGGTTATCGCCAAGTCAAATCAGAACCAACGATATTCGTAACGTTGTCTTACTCGTGGTTGATTCCTCGAGCATACACCGTTATATCTCTTAGTCTGCCCAATGCTAACACCGTGTTCACTTAATTGTGGAATTCCACCTATATGGAAACCCGGATGAGTTATTGTTGAGCCCATCGACAACATCCTTACCCTCTCCATGATTTTGTTGGACATTAAGCTAGTGTTGGAAACATTGTAAGCAATGCCTTTGTGTTCCATCATGAAGCTTACGCTTGGATGGAAGAAGTGACTTCCTCCAATTCATGTGCATTTGATGCAAGTTGCCGCCATGAATTTGAGAAAAGATTGTTTTGCTTTTTCTAGAATCATCCCAAGTCAGTTATGCATGTGCGAATGTATACTATGGTTTGGCAGATTAATTACCTCCACTCCATATGTATTCCCTAGCACACCAAGCCACTGATTGATTTGTTCAAGGAAAAAAGGAGTTGTTGTGCGAATACTAGTTCATGCACAAGACTTCAATATCCTCGCTGATGGTTCCCCACCTGAACTCGGTAGTGTTTTATTATAAGACTACTACGTGGCCATGGTTGTCTGCGACAGCGTGTTCACATGTGTGTAGCAGAACCAGCTCATGTTTTGGAGCTTGCTATCATAGTTCACTCCCCGAGAATCTTGCAACGTCGTCTCGTCGATTTGTGTTGCAAACTTTCATTTTTCTTTCTAGACTCGATGAGTCTGGAATATCCTGACACCAACCAGAACTGAATCTCAGGCAGATATGATGGTTGGAGCATTTTCCAAGAACTATAATATTGGTCTCTTGATAACCGATAAAGTGGATGTCGTGGCCAACACACCCAGTCGGAAGACCTATTGTTGTAGTATCTTGATTGAAGAAGTTGGCCACCTCCCTATAAGGATTTCGTAGGTTTTACTCCCTAGTTGTTCCTTATGGATTCTTGTGCTCCCGAAGTCCGACCTTTATTTGATGTTCGAGATGCCAAACATATCTATGAATGGCTTACGCTAACACATCAAGGAGAACATTAGAAGCGGAGTGCTAAATGTCTCTCGGTCGATCATCCAGATTTTGCCCCTTGACTCCGCTAAGGTGAAATCTGAGAAAGTGTTATCTTCCTTTGCATCTGCATCATCCATCGCTATTCATCATGGTCGTATGTTGTATTGCCAGGATCCTTGACACGGATATTGGTAAAACCTTGATGAATATGGGAATGCTCAAGTTCTTGAGAGCACGCACAAACACTAGGTGTTATCACCGGCACTAACCGGGATTGCTCCCAGTGTTCTTGATTATGCGCTAACCTCTCAAAGAGTAGATTCACTCTCTACTGTTGGGTTTCTTCCCAGTTACCAGAATCATTCCCAGCATTTGCATTTTGTTTCCAGCTTGCACCGCCAATGTGCCACTTGCCATGGGTCCCATCCATTTCCGATGATAAGCAGAATCATCCCTTGTGTTGTCTTCAACAAGGTAGTCCACATCATCCATTCTGGCCCGAGAATGTCATTCTTTCGGACTCCTTCAGATGATTGATTGAAATTTATCTTAGGCTGGTATAAAAGAGTTTTAATGATCTCTATATCAAAAGTAATTCTTTTTGCCACTTAAGGGAATAATTCTATGTGTCACCTTCTCCAAGGTGCCCCGTCTGGTGACATCGATCACCATCTTTTTTTAATGTGGATTTTTCCTACCAAGTGAACCTTCATCGTTTGTTTCACTCCATCCCTCTGGATGTATGTTCCGTGTCTCAGCTCAAGAGATGTTTCAATGTCTCACTCCATGAGTTGATCTTGAGTTCCTCGATCTTCGGGAAGATCGGTTTCTATAGTGTATGTCTCCGTTATCATCTGGTTGGATGAAGATCTCAAAGCAAGGATGACAATATCAATATGATGCAATAAATCAACATCTCCGAGAAGGAAAGTTGAATCGTGAAGACTGTGTTAGTTAGTGTCCCCTCTGATTTCTTACCCTACGCTTGAATATCGGGGCGAGATTCTTGTTTTAGTGGGGGTGAGTTGTCACAGCCCTAGATCAGCCCTTGTTGTCTTGCTTGTAATTAGTTGCCCTTGAGTGCATCATGCATCATGTCTATTTTCCTTTGAAGGTTGAAATGGGGATTGTTCAAGCCCTAGCACCAAGTGATCTCAACTAGGTTCAAATAAATACTTTTCAATGTATCCAAAGTGCCCTTCACAAAATGTTCATCATTTTTGGTCTTGGCTAAAACCTCTGCCAAAATTGGTTTCATAATTTTGGGAGCCATTTTGGATCCTTGAATTAAATCATAGATATTTGCATTTGGACATTTAAATCCTATAGATAATTTTAAATGTCCAAATAATCTTGGAAGTAAATGAGGGTTGTTGGAATTAATTCAGACAGTGCCCACAAATGTTTCCAAGATTTATGAAAATGTTCTGGCATTTTTATTAAAGCAAAACAAAAGCAGAAAATAGAAAACAGAAACTAAATTAAAAGAGAGAGAGTCACTTACCTGGGCCACTCACCTGCTGCCTGTCCAGCCCAGCGCGGCCCAGGAGCTGGCCCAGCCCACGGCAGCCACCACCGATGCCAGTCATCTTGCTCCTCTCGCCAGGAGGACGGGAGGCGCATGCCCGGCGCCTGCGGCCACACGCCATGGCCACCTCCACCTTGCCTGCCTGTCTCCTCGCCGCCCCGAAGCGCCTACATGATGCCACACAACCCCGGTCTCTCTCTCACCCTCCCCGTGCTTCTTCCCCCTCCTCTGTCTCTCTCCCCCGCTTCCCTCGCTCGCGTCCGAGGCCGCCGATGAGCACCACCGCGCCCACCGCCGTCCCCTTGCCCCTTCGCCGAGTCCAGAAGCCCCGCCGTCGAGCACCTAGCCTCCACGCCACAGAAAACGAGCCAGAGGGCTCTGCTTCATCGCCGACAGCGCAATCTTCGCCGTCGATGCCCGAAGTACATCACCGGCGATTCGTGGCAACCAACGCCTCCCCGGCCCCTCCGTCTGCACCGGCCGAACCGCCGTGAGCCACTGAACCTATTCCCTCTATTTTTTCCTTCGCGCACGCCCCGTAGACGCTGCCCCACGAGCACCCGAAGCCGCCGTCCGCCATGGTCG
>LR738712.1:162397121-162444161 GCA_902687465.1 Secale cereale
CCCCCCCCGCTCCAACCAGAGGCTCCGACGAGCTCCTGCTGCCCCTTAGGTGCTTCCCAGTACCCCCGTCTGCTCTCCCTCGAGCTGCAGCCACGCGGCCGCACAGACCCGAGCTCCGGCCGCCGCCCAAGTGGTCGCCGCCGTTGATCCTAGCCTCCCTGCGCCCAGCCACATGCTCCTCTAGAAGCGGGAGAGTAAGGGCTCACTCCTGGTGCCCTCAGTGTGCCCAGCCGCGGCCTGTAGCGCCGCCCCGACCAACTCCGGCGAGTTCCCGCCGCTGTTGTGGTCGCCGGCATCACCTGCTAACGTGGCGCCGGTTAATTAGCCACTAATGACGCCCTAACTAACCCCCAGGGCCACTGACATATGGGCCCCACTGCCTAATTAACCTAGTTTATTTCCTTTTTAGTTTAACTTAACAACAGTGGCCCCACGCGTCAGTTTTGACCGTGCTGACGTGGGCATTGACTAGGCCCACATGTCAGCGACCCTAACCAGAACTGAGTCACTGACACGCGGGCCCCACTAGCAGTTTTGACCTGGACCAGCCCGTTGACCTGCTGACGTCATGATGACGCAGTGCTGACGCAGTAAGTATTTTCTAGAATTTTAAATAAATCAGAAATGATTAATTTATTTCAGAAAATAGCCAAAACTTCAAAAAAACACAGAAAATAATCTATAACTCCAATGAAAATAATTTATATATGAAAATTGATCAGAAAAATCCAAGGAATCTGTTTATGGCATTTTCATGCATGTTTGAATAACTTACAGCCACTGTTAGGACAATTTGAATAAATGGCATTTGAATAATCACATATGGAGTTTGAATTTGAACCTTTGGTTCAAACCAACTTCATTTAATTGTGTTGCTAGTTGCATTAGCCCAACAAACATCATATTGCCATGTCACATTCATGCATCATATTGTTGCATTGCATTGATTGTGTTCCTTCTTTGTTGCCGGTATTTGTCCCCTCTCAGTAGACGACGTTCCGACGATGAGTTCGATGACACTGATGAAGAACTATTACTATCTTCAGAAATGCCAGGCAAGCAAAACCCCCTTTGAGCATTCCGAAACAATCCCACTCTCTCGCTCCTGCTCTCTTTTACTGCATTAGGACAAAAACGATTGAACTGCTTTTGCTGCGGTAGCTGAACCCCTTTCCTCTGCATGACCTGTCATTGCCACAGTAAATAGTTGAAACCCACTAGCATGAGTAGGAGTTGTTTGAGCCATGTTGTGCCTACTCATCCATGCTTGTATGGCATGCCTTCTTTTGCTTAGAGTTGTGTCAGGTCTGATTCATCGGGGATGAATTGGGAAATTATGAACATGTCCTACTGTTGAGAGCTAAGTGTGTGAACACGATTTGGTAAAGGTAGCGGTGAGAGGCCATGTATGAGTACATGGTGGGTTGTCTCACTGGAACCGTCCTTAAGAACTGAGTTCCGTGTAAGTTGTCCAATGACATAGTTACTACCACGCATTGGAATGCTTAAGTGCCCCTCTCGACTTATTAATCAACTCGATCTCTGTCCAGGAGTTACAACTAGTTTCTGGTGTTTGTAGGTAGTGCTAGTAGTCTACCAAGTGGCACCCGGTACAGGTGGGCTTGGGACAGACTAGGTGCAGTGGCACGGTGTACCAAGTGGCACCCGATTGGTGGGCTTGGGAACCCTGTACACATCGTTTGGGGCCGTGAGTGACACCCCGGCCGGATCTCCCCACGGATGGAACCCGAATAGGCGATAAACCTGGACTAGAGTCTTGTGTGGTTAGTCAGGTCATGGCCGATACCCTCGCCAGGCTTCCACTTGAAGGTTGCCGAGATACACGACGTGTACATGGCGGTAAGTGGCGAGAGCGTGTGTGAAGAAGTACACCTCTGCAGGGTTAACATGATCTATTCGAATAGCCGGGTCCGCGGTTATGGACTTCTTGGATGCTTACGTGGTACATAGACAAGTGGAAGTGGATACTCTAAAACACGCAAGATAAGCGTGAGTGCTATGGATGGCCTTCTCGTAGGGAGACGGGAGCGGATCCATAGTGGTGTATTGATTGGTGAATATGTGGACTCATGTGCGCCACCTCAAAAGAGTTACTTGCAGTTGTGGTTTAGGATAGCCACCGAGTCAAAGCTGGCTTGCTGCAGTCAAACTCCACCACCCCCTTTGTTGATACTACTGCATATGTAGTTAGTTCTGATGTAAGTCTTGCTGAGTACCTTTGTACTCACGTTTGCTTAATTTATGTTTTTGCAGAGAGACTTCAGTCTCGCTAGTGGTTCCGCGTGGACTTCGACGTTTAGCTTGTTACCTCAGCTACGATCTTGTGCCCTTGGGAGGGTCTTGTAGATAGTCAGGCTTCTTAGCCTTTTTCTTTTGTAGTTGTCTGTACTCAGACATGTTATGCTTCCGTTGCCTGTATGCTCTGTATGTTGGGTCATGAGACCTCTGTTTGTAATAAATGCTATGATGGCTCTTCTGGGCCTTTATCTATATGAGTTGTTGAGTTATGTTGTGATGCCATGTTGTACAACACATACTTGCATGTTATGCGTACGTGTAATGTGTATTGCTATGTGTGGGATCCGACACCTAGTTGTTTACTTTGGTAGCCTATCTTACAGGGAAATGTCTCCTAGTGCTTCCACTGAGCCTTGGTAGCTTGCTACTGCTCCAGAACACTTAGGCTGGCCGGCATGTGTCCTTCTTCGTTCCTGTGTCTGTCCCTTAGGGGAAATGTCACGCGTTGTTCCTTTAAGTCCTTGTAGCTTGCTATGACTTGGGTTCATACGTTGATGACCGACACGTTCGTTGCTGGGTCATGTATGCCTGTCTCTGTAATTTAGCACCACTTTTGGTTTATAACTAGTCATGTCGGCCCGGGTTCTCTGTCATACGGATGCTAGCGACACTATCATATACGTGTGCCAAAATGCGCAAACGGTCCCGGGCCAGGTAAGGTGGCACCCATGGGGATACCGTGCATGAGGCCGCAAAGTGATATGATGTGTTACAGGCTAGACCTGTGTGACTTAGGATCGGGGTCCCGACAGGCTAGCAGGTGTAGAGGGATTGTAGGTGTACCGGCCTATCTATCCGATTAAGGGGACCGCTTCGGAAAGACTGTGTCTCGGTCATCCGTTTCTCAAACACCATGCAGTGCGAGAAACCAAACGGAGGCGATCGAGTCTTGTGGGAAAAGTGCACAAACCTCTACATAGTGTACAAACTGATCATGATTAGCCGTGTCCCCGGTTATGGACATCTTGAGTATCTGGTACTTGAATTATTGGTTGATCTCATCACTCTATAATTTAATTTGTTGGGTTAATGATGAACTTTTAATTTGGGATTGAGTTGGGGGCACCTTCTCAATGATTTTCAACCAACATGATAGTTAAAATAAAATTTATTCCTTTGTTGTAGGGAAAAATTGGCTTTACGCAAAAACTTTAACCTTAGAGCCTCCACCATCCAAATATGCATGTAGTATAGCCTATATTCTGTTAGTTGCATCTTCTGTGTTATCTTGCCAGCATATTCCATGTGCTGACCCGTTTTTGGGCTGCAACATATCACGTTGTAGACTTTTCAGACGAGGAATAAGACGTGCTAGGTCGTTTGTCATGCACTCAGCTATGCCGTTGGAGTTGATGGACTCACTTATCTTCCAAGCCTTCCGCTGTTATTTTGTTAGATGGCCTTAAGCCATAGATTTGTAATAAGTTCTCATTGGAGACATTCGATGTAAAAAGTGTGTGATTGTCACTCTGTTATAAATCCTTCAAGTATTGTGTGTGTCAGCATTACCGATCCAGGGATGACACTGAAACACAGAGACTTCGGTCCATTCGGATCGTGGTCGCTACATGGAGAAGCCTACCCCAAGCTTGTGGGAGACTCTCTTCTTCGGTTTGAGCAAAGTTATATATTTCCCGTAAGGCAACTTGTTTCTTATGAGCGGGAAAATATTTAGCAAAGAAGTAATACATCATATCCTGGGGACTACGCACACTACCAAGATCAATGGAATTAAACCAGGTCTTAGCATCACCCTTTAACGAGAAAGGAAACAACTTAAGGATATAGTAATAACGAATCTTTTCATCGTTGGTAAATAGGGTGGCTATATCATTCAACTTAGTAAGATGTGCCACAACAGTTTCAGACTCATAGCCGTGGAAAGGACCAGATTCAACCAATGTAATTAACTCAGGATCAACAGAGAATTCATAATCCTTATCAGTAACGCAGATAGGTGAAGTAGCAAAAGTAGGGTCATGTTTCATTCTAGCATTCAAGGACTTTTCTTTCAGCTTAGCTAATAACTTCTTAAGATCATATCTTATCATTGCAAGCAAGAAAGTCTCTAGCAGTTTCTTCATCCATAACATAACCCTCAGGGACAACAGGCAATTCATATCTATTGGGAGTAGCCTCATCATCACTTTCATAAATATCATCAGTTTCATTATTTGCATTCTCCCTAACCTTAGCAATTTGTTCATCTAGAAATTCACCTAGTGGCACAGTATCAGGCATAGAAGTAGTTTCATCATACATAGCAGAAGTAGCATCATCAAGAACATACGACATATCAGATTCAATAGCAGGAATAGGTGTCGCAAGTTTACTCATAACAGAAGGAGAATCAAGTGCAGAGCTAGATGGCAGTTCCTTACCTCCCCTCGTAGTTGAGGGTAAGATCTTGGTTTTTGAGTCCTTCAAATTCTTCATAGTGATCAACAGATATAAATCCCAAGTGACTTAAAGAATAGAGCTATGCTCCCCGGCAACGGCGCCAGAAAATAGTCTTGATAACCCACAAATGTAGGGGGTCGCAACAGTTTTCAAGGGTAAAGTATTCAACCCAAATTTGTTGATTCGACACAAGGGGAGCCAAAGAATACTCTTAAGTATTAGCAGCTGAGTTGTCAATTCAACCACACCTGGAAACTTAGTATCTGCAGCAAGATAGTTTAGTAGCAAAGTAATATGATAGTGACGGTAGCGGCAATAAAAGTAACGATGTTGTTTTCGTAGTTTTTGTAATAGTAGCAACGGAAAAGTAAATAAGCAACAAGAAATATAGGAAAAGCTCGTAGGCATTGGATCTGTGATGGGAAATTATGTCAGATGTGATTCATCATGTAGAAGTTATAACCTAGGGTGACACAGAACTAGCTCCAGTTCATCAATGCAATGTAGGCATGTATTCCGAATATAGTCATACGTGCTTATGGAAAAGAACTTGCATGACATCTTTTGTCCTACCCTCCCGTGGCAGCGGGGTCCTATTGGAAACTAAGGGATATAAAGGCCTCCTTTTAATAGAGTACCGGACCAAAGCATTAACACATAGGGAATACATGAACTCCTCAAACTATGGTCATCACCGGGAGTGGTCCCGATTATTGTCACTTCGGGGTTGCCGGATCATAACACATAGTAGGTGACTATAGACTTGCAAGATAGGATCAAGAACACACATATATTCAAGAAAACATAATAGGTTCAGATCTGAAATCATGGCACTCGGGCCCTAGTGACAGGCATTAAGCATAGCTAAGTCATAGCAACATCAATCCCAGAACAGAGTGGATACTAGGGATCAAACCCTAACAAAACTAACTCGATTACATGATAGATCCCATCCAACCCATCACCGTCCAGCAAGCCTACGATGGAATTACTCACGCACGCCGGTGAGCATCATGGAATTGGTGATGGAGTAAGGTTGATGATGACAATGGCGACGATCTCCACTCTCCGGAGCCCTGAACGGACTCCAGATCAGCCCTCCCGAGAGAGATTAGGGCTTGGCGGCGGCCCCGTCTCGTGAAACACGATAATTCTTTCTCCTTGATTTTTCTTCTCCCCGAAAGTGAATATATATGGTCTAGGGATACGTCGGTGGAGCACCAGGGGGCCCACGAGGCAGGGGGCACGCCCTGGGCAGGGGGCGCGCCCCCACCCTCGTGGATAGGGTGTGGGCCCCCTGGTATGGATCTTCTTGCAGATATTTTTTTATATTTTCCAAAATAAATCTCCGTGGAGTTTCAGGTCATTTCGAGAACTTTTTATTTCTGCACAAAAACAACACCATGGCAATTCTGCTGAAAAGAGCGTCAGTCCGGGTTAGTTCCATTCAAATCATGCAAGTTAGAGTCCATAACAAGGGCAAAAGGGTTTGGAAAAGTAGATACGTTGGAGACGTATCAGTTCTCCCTCTGGTCTTGGCCACCATGACGATGATGGCCCCCTCGGGATCCTCCTGCATGGCCCCCGGTGATGATGGCCCCCTCCGGCAGGGTGCCAGAGAGGGCCTAGATTTCTTTTTCGTGGATACAGAGGCTTACGACGGCGGAACTCCCGATCAAGGTTTCTTTTCGGGGGTTTCTATATTTATAGGAATTTTTGACGTTAGTTTCACGTCAAGGGGGTCCACGAGGTAGCGACAAGGTAGGAGCACCCTCCTGGGAGTAGGGCGCACCCCCTACCTTGTCATCGCATCGGGACTCTTCTGGTCCAACTCTTGTGCTTCGGGGTTCTCTTTTGGTCCATAAAAATCACCGTAAATTTTCAGCCCATTCCGAGAACTTTTATTTCTGCACAAAAAAACGACACCGCGGTAGTTCTGCTAAAAACAACGTCAGTCTGGGTTAGTTCTAATCGAATAATACCAAAATCATATAGAATTATTGTAAACATGGCACGAATACTTCATAAATTATAGATATGTTGGAGATGTATCAGTACTTTGCTTCGGGCAAGTAACATACCGATGACAAAGGGAATAACGTATGTTATCATAACGGTTCGACCGATAGAGATCTTTGTAGGATATGTGTGAGCCAATATAAGCATCCAGGTTCCGCTATTGGTTATTGACCGAAGAAGTGTCTCGGTCATGTCTACATAGTTCTCGAACCCGTAGGGTCCGCACGCTTAACGTTCGATGACAATATTGTATTATATGAGTTATGTGATTTGGTGACCGAATGTTGTTCAGAGTCTAGGATGAGATCACAGACATGACGAGGAGTCTCAAAATGGTTCAGAGGTAAATATTGATATATAGAACGATGGTATTCAGACACCAGAAGTTTTCCAGGGGGGCACCAGGTACTTATCGGGTCACCGGAAGGAGTTTCGGGCACCCCCGGCAAAAGATATGGGCCTTATGGGCCAAGAGGGGAAACACACCAGCCACAAAGGGACTAGTGCACCCCCATATGGCTGGCTAAATTGGAGAAGGAAAGGGGAAGGAGAAAAGGAAAAAGGGAATAGGATTCCCCCTTTCCCTTCTTCCCTTCCTACTTTGAATAGGAATAGGAGAGGGGATTTGGCAAGATTGGAGAGGACCCCAAGTAGGATTCCTCCTACTTGGGGCGCCTCCTTGGCTGCCTCCCCTCCCCTCCAACCTATTTATACATGGGAAGGGGGCGCATAGAACACATACCAACAATTGTTAGCTGTGTGCGGCGCCCCCTCCATAGTTTACGCCTCTGGTCATATTCTCGTAGTGCTTAGGCAAAGCCCTGCGCGGATCACTTCACCATCACCGTCACCACGCCATCGTGCTGACGAAACTCATCTACTTCCTTGACACTTTGCTGGACCAAGAGTTCGAGGGATGTCATCGAGCTGAACGTGTGTAGAACTCGGGGGTGTCGTACGTTCGGTGCTTGACCGGTCGGAACAAGAAGATGTTCGACTACATTAACAGCGTTGTCAAATGCTTCCGCTTTCGGTCTACGAGGGTACGTAGACACACTCTCCCCCTCTCGTTGCTATGCATCTCCTAGATAGATCATGCGTGAGCGTAGGAAATTTTTGAAATTGCATGCTATGGTTCCCAATAGTGGCATCATGAGCCAGGTCTATGCGTAGATGATATGCACGAGTAGAACACAGAGAGTTGTGGGTGGTGATAGTCTTACTGCTTACCACCAACGTCTTATTTTGATTTGGCGGTATTGTGGGATGAAGCAGCCCAAACTAACCTTACATAAACACGTTCATGAGACCGGATCCACCGATAGACATGCAACTAGTTTTGCATAAAGGTGGCTGGCGGGTGTCTGTTTCTCCTACTTTAGTTGAATCGAATTTGACTGCGGCTGGTCCTTGAAGAAGGTTAAAATAGCAAACTTGACGAAACACCATTGTGGTTTTGTGTCGTAGGTAAGAACGGTTCTTGCTAGAAGCCCATAGCAGCCACGTAAAACTTGCAACAACAAAGTAGAGGACATCTAACTTGTTTTTGCAGGGCATGTTGTGATGTGATATGGTCAAGACGTGATGAGTTATATGTTATTGTATGAGATGATCATGTTTTGTAAATTATCAGCAACCGACAGGAGCCTTATGTTGTCTCTTTATTGTATGAATTGCAAATGCCATGTAATTTCTTTACTTTATCTCTATGAGTTAGCAATAGTCGTAGAAGAAATAGTTGGCGAGACGACCACGATGCTATGATGGAGATCAAGGTGTCAAGCCAGTGACGATGGAGATCATGACGATGCTTTGGAGATAGAGATCAAAAGCACAAGATGATGATGGCCATATCATGTCACATATTTTGATTGCATGTGATGTTTATCTTTTATGCATCTTATTTTGCTTAGTACGGCGGTAGCATTATAAGATGATCCCTTAGCTAAATTTCAAGGTAAAGGTGTTCTCCCTGAGTATGCACCGTTGCTACAGTTCATCATGTTGATACACCACGTGATGATCGGGTGTGATAGACTCTACGTCGACATACGACGGGTGCAAGACAGTTTTGCACATGCGGAATACTCGGGTTAAACTTGACGAGTTAGCATGTACACACATGGTCTCGGAACACTAGAGACCGAAAGGTCGAACGTGATATGATCAACATAGAGATGTTCACCATTGATGACTACTCCATCTCACGTGATGATCGGACATGGTTTAGTTGATTTGGATAGTGTATCATTTAGATGACTTGATGGATGTCTATCTAAGTGGGAGTTCTTTAGTAATTTGATTAATTGAACTCAAATTATCATGAACTTAGTCCTGAAAGTATATGCAAATTATGTTGTAGATCAATAGCTTGCGTTGTAGCTCCCCTATGTTTTTGGATATGTTCCTAGAGAAAATTGAGTTGAAAGATGATAGTAGCAATGATGCGGATTGGGTTTGTAATCTGAGGATTATCCTCATTGTTGCACAGAAGTATTATGTCTTTGATGCCCCGCTAGGTGACAGACCTATTGCAGGAGCAGGTGCAGATGTTATGAAACGTTTGGCAAAGCTCGATATGATGACTACATAATAGTTTAGTGCGCCATGCTTTAAGGCTTAGAACCGGTACTTTAAAAACGTAATTGAACGCCACGAATTATATGAGATGTTCCAAGAGCTGAAATTGGTATTTCAGACTCATGCCCATGTCGAGAAGTATGATACCTTGATATGTCTCCAATGTATCTATATTTTTTTATTTTTACATGTTGTTATATTATCATTCTTGGATGTTTTACAATCATTTTATAATCATTTTATATCATTTTACTAACCTATTGACATAGTGCCAAGTGCCAGTTGTTGTTTTTTGCATATTTTGGACATTGCAGGAAATCAATATCAAACGGAGTCCAAACACTGCGAAACTTTTTGGAGATTTTTTATGGGACAGAAGACACCCAATGGGCCAGAGCTGAACCTGGGGGTGCCCCGAGGGGGGCACAACCCACCAGGGCACGCTAGGCCCCCTGGCGCGCCTAGGTGGGTTGTGCCCACCTCGGTGGCCTCCCGCACCCCCTCTTTACCCTATAAATTCCCAAATATTCCGAAAACCCTCGGGGTGAACCTAGATCAGAAGTTCGGCTGCCACAAGGCTCTGTAGTCCATGATATCCAATCTAGAGCCCTTTTCGGCACTCCGCTGGAGGGGGAAATCATCACCGATGGCCATCTTCATCATCCCGGCGGCCACCATGATGAAGAGGGAGTAGTCCACCCTTGGGGCTGAGGGTTTGTACCAGTAGCTATGTGTTTAATCTCTCTCTCTCTCGTGTTCTTGAGATGCACAATCTTGATGTATCATGGTCTTTGTTAGTATAGTTGGATCATATGGTGTTTTGCCCTCTCTATCTTGTTGTGACGAATTGAGTTTTCCCTTTGAGATTTCTTTGGATTGGATACTTTTATGGATTTGAGAACTCTTGATGCATGTCTTGCTATGAATACCCGTGGTGACAATGGGGTATCATATTGATTCACTTGATATGTGTTTTGGCACTCAACTTGCGGATTCTCGGGGTGACATTGGGGTAATCTAGGCATTGGGGTTGATGGACGTTCTTGTCTTTGTCTCTCTGGTAGAAATCTTGGGGCACTCTTTGAGGTTCTTTGTGTTGGATTGAGTACTATAAATCTGAATTTGTTTTGGTGTTATTTTAGTACGAACTCTTGATAGATCGATTGGAAAGAATAGCTTGTGTTATTCTAGTACGAACTCTTGATAGATCGATCGGAAAGAATAACTTGTGTTATTCTAGTACGAACTCTTGGATAGAACGATCGGAAAGAATAGCTACAAACAATTTCTTCTTGTGTTCTCCGCTAGATAGAAACTTTGGAGTTATTCTTCATCGCACGTTGAAGGATGGTTATGTGATCCAATTATATTAGTATTGTTGATAGACAACACTAGCAAAAGTACAGACCCTAGGCCTTGTTTTCAAGCATTGCAATACTGTTTGTGCTCCGTTTTATCATTTGCTACATTTCTGTTTTTATTTATTCAGATTATAAAAATATATTTCTACCATCCATATTACACTTTTATCGCCATCTCTTCGCCGAACAAGTGCACCTATACAATTTACCATTGTATTGGGTGTGTTGGGGACACAAGAGACTCTTTGTTATTTGGTTGCAGGGTCATTTGAGAGAGACCATCTTCATCCTACGCCTCCCACGGATTGATAAACCTTAGTGTCGGGTAACGTAGTATTTCAAAAAAATTCCTACGATCACGCAAGATCTATCTACTAGATGCATATCAACAAGAGGGGAGAGTGTGTCTACGTACCCTCGTAGACCGGGAGCGGAAGCGTCTAGTGACGCGGTTGATGTAGTCAAACTTCTTCGTGATCCAATCGATCAAGCACCGAACGCACGGAGCCTCCACGTTCAGCACACGTTCAGCTTGATGACGTCCCACGAGCTCTTGATCCAGTAGAGCCTCACAGGAGAGTTTCGTCAGCACGACGGCGTGGTGACGGAGATGATGAAGCTACCGGCGCAGGGCTTCGCCTAAGCACTGCAACGGTATGACCGAGGTGTGTTTCTGTGGAGAGGGGCACCGCACACGGTTGGGAGAGATCAACTGATCAACTTGTGTGTCTATGGGGTGCCTCTACCGCCGTATATAAAGGAGTGGAGGAGGGGAAGGGCCGGCCCTCTCTATGGTGCGCCCTAGGGGAGTTCTACTCCCACTGGGAGTAGGATTCCCCCTTTCCTAGTAGAACTAGGAGCCCTTCCAAGTAGTAGGAGTAGGAGAGAAGGAAAGGGAAAAGAGAAGAGAAGGAAGGAGGGGGCGCAGCCCCTCCCCCTAGTCCAATTCGGACTAAGCCTTGGGGGGGCGCAACCTCCTCTCTTTCTTTCCCCTAAATCCCAATAAGGCCCATATACTCCCCGGCGAATTCCCGTAACTCTCCGGTACTCCGAAAAATACCCGAATCACTCGAAACCTTTCCGATGTCCGAATATAGTCGTCCAATATATCAATCTTTACGTCTCGGCCATTTCAAGACTCGTCGTCATGTCCCGGATCTCATCCGGGACTCCGAACTACCTTCGGTACATCAAAACACATAAACTCATAATATCGATCGTCATCAAACGTTAAGCGTGCGGACCCTACGGTCTCGAGAACTATGTAGACATGACCGAGACTCATCTCTGGTCAATAACCAATAGCGGAACCTGGATGCTCATATTGGCTCCTACATATTCTACGAAGATATTTATTGGTCAAACCGCATAACAACATACGTTGTTCCCTTTGTCATCGGTATGTTACTTGCCCGAGATTTGATCGTCGGTATCTCAATACCTAGTTCAATCTCGTTACCGGCAAGTCTCTTTACTCGTTCTGTAATACATCATCTCGTGACTAAGTCATTAGTCATTTGCTTGCAAGGCTTATTTTGATGTGTATTATCGAGAGGGCCCAGAGATACCTCTCCGACACTTGGAGTGACAAATCCTAGTCTTGATCTATGCCAACACCACGAACACCTTCGGAGACACCTCTAGAGCATCTTTATAATCACCCAGTTATGTTGTGACGTTTGATAGCACACAAAGTGTTCCTCCGATATTCGGGAGTTGCATAATCTCATAGTCATGGGAACATGTATAAGTCATGAAGAAAGCAATAGCAGTAAAACTAAACGATCATAGTGCTAAGCTAACGGACGGGTCTTGTCCATCACATCATTCTCCTGATGATGGGATCCCGTTGATCAAATGACAACTCATGTCTATGGCTAGGAAACATAACCATCTTTGATCAATGAGCTAGTCTAGTAGAGGCATACTAGGGACACTCTGTTTTGTCTATGTATTCACACATGTACTAAGTTTCCGGTTAATACAATTATAGCATGAATAATAAACATTTATCATGATATAGGGAAATAAATAATAACTTTATTATTGCCTCTAGGGCATATTTCCTTCAGTCTCCCACTTGCACTAGAGTCAATAATCTAGATCACATCACCATGTGATTAACACCAATAGTTCACATCACCATGTGACTTAACACTTTATAGTTCACATCGCCATGTGACCAATACCCAAAAAGGATTACTAGAGTCAGTAATCTAGTTCACATCGCCATGTGATTAACACCCAAAGAGTACTAAGGTGTGATCATGTTTTGCTTGTGAGAGAGGTTTAGTCAATGGGTCTGCCACATTCAGATCCGTATGTATTTTGCAAATTTCTATGTCTACAATGCTCTGCACTGAGCTACTCTAGCTAAATGCTCCTACTTTCAATATGTATCCAGATCGAGACTCAGAGTCATCCAGATCGGTGTCAAAGCTTGCATTGACATAACTCTTTACGATGAACTCTTTATCACCTCCATAACTGAGAAATATTTCCTTAGTCATCCAATAACTAAGGATAATTTTGACTGCTGTCCAGTGATCTACTCCTGGATCGCTTTTGTACCTCCTTGCCAAGCTCATGGGAAGGTACACAACAGGTTTGGTACACAGCATGGCATACTTTAAAGAGCCTATGGCTGAGGCATAGGGAATGACTTTCATTCTTTCTCTATCTTCTGCAGTGGTCGGGTTTTGAGTCTTACTCAACTTCATACCTTATAACTAAGGAAAGAACTCCTTCTCTGACTGATCCATTTTAAACTACTTCAAAACTTGTCAAGGTATGTACTCATTGAAAAAAACTTATCAAGCGTCTTGATCTATCTCTATAGATCTTGATGCTTAATATGTAAGCAGCTTCACCGAGGTCTTTCTTTGAAGAATTCCTTTCAAAGACTCCTTCATGCTTTCCAGAAAATTCTACATCATTTCCAATCGACAGTATGTCATTCACATATACTTATCAGAAAGGATGTAGTGCTCCCACTCACTTTCTTGTAAATACAGGCTTCTCCAAAAGTCTGTATAAAACCATATGCTTTGATCACCTCATCAAAGCGTATATTCCAACTCCGAGATGCTTGCACCAATCCATAGATGGATCGCTGGAGCTTGCACATTTTGTTAGCACCTTTAGGATCGACAAAACCTTATGGTTGCATCATATACAACTCTTCTTTAAGATATCCATTCAGGAATGCAATTTTGACATCCATTTGCCAGATTTCATAATTACAAAATGCAGCAATTGCTAACATGATTCGGACATACTTAAGCATCGCTACGGGTGAGAAAGTCTCATTGTAGTCAACTCCTTGAACTTGTCGAAAACCTTTCGCAACAAGTCGAGATTTGTAAATAGTAACATTACCATCAGTGTCCGTCTTCCTCTTGAAGATCCATTTATTTTTGATGGCTTGCCGATCATCGGGCAAGTCAACCAAAGTCCACACTTTGTTCTCATACATGGGTCCCATCTCAGATTTCATGGCCTGAAGCCAATTTGCAGAATCTGGGCTCATCATCACTTCCTCATAGTTCGTAGGTTCATCATGGTCTAGTAACATGACTTCCAGAACCGGGTTTCCGTACCACTCTGGCGCGGAACGTACTCTGGTTGATCTACGAAGTTCGGTACTAACTTGATCCGAAGTTTCATGATCATCATCATGAGCTTCCTCACTAATTGGTGTAGGAATCACTGGAACTAGTTTCTGTGATGTACTACTTTCCAATTCGGGAGAAGGTACAATTACCTCATCAAGTTCCACTTTCCTCCCACTCACTTCTTTCGAGATAAACTCCTTCTCTAGAAAGGATCCATTCTTAGCAACGAATATCTTTCCTTCAGATCTATGATAGAAGGTGTACCCAACAGTCTCCTTTGGGTATCCTATGAAGACACATTTCTCCAACTTGGGTTCGAGCTTATCAGGTTGAAGCTTTTTCACATAAGCATCACAGCCCCAAACTTTAAGAAGCGACAACTTTGGTTTCTTGCCAAACCACAGTTCATAAGGCGTCGTCTCAACGGATTTAGATGGTGCCCTATTTAACATGAATGCAGCTGTCTCTGATGCATAACCCAAAACGATAGTGGTAAATCGGTAAGAGACATCATAGACCGCACCATATCTAATAATATACGGTTACAACGTTCAGACACACCATTACGCTATGGTGTTCCGGGTAGCGTGAGTTGTGAAACTATTCCACATTGTTTCAAATGAAGACCAAACTCATAACTCAAATATTCACCTCCGCGATCAGATCGTAGAAACTTTATTTTCTTGTTATGATGATTCTCTACTTCACTCTGAAAATCTTTGAACTTCTCAAATGTTTCAGACTTGTGCTTCATCAAGTAGATATACCCATATCTTCTCAAATCATCAGTGAAGGTCAGAAAATAACGATACCCGCCGCGAGCTTCAACACTCATCGGTCCACATACATCATTATGTATGATTTCCAACAAATCTGGTGCTCGCTCCATTGTTCCGGAGAACGGAGTTTTATTCATCTTGCCCATGAGGCATGGTTCGCAAGCACCAAGTGATTCATAATCAAGTGATTCCAAAAGTCCATCACTATGGAGTTTCTTCATGCGCTTTACACCAATATGACCTAAACGGCAGTGCCACAAATAAGTTGCACCATCATTATTAACCTTGCAACTTTTGGCTTCAATATTATGACTATGTGTATCACTACGATTGAGATCCAACAAACTATTTTCGTTGGGTGTATGACCATCGAAGGCTTTATTCATGTAAACAGAATAACAATTATTCTATGACTTAAAATGAATGACCGTATTGCAACGAACATGATCAAATCATATTCATGCTCAACGCAAATGCGAAATAACATTTATTTAGGTTCTACACTAATCCTGAAAGTATAGGGAGTGTGTGGTGATGATCATATCAATCTTGGAACCACTTCCAACACACATCGTCACTTCACCTTTAAGTAGTCTCTGTTCATTCTGCATCTCTCGTTTCGAGTTACTAATTTTAGCAACTGAACTGGTATCAAATACCCAAGGGTTGCTGTGAACACTAGTAAAATACACATCAATAATCTGTATATCAAATATACCTTTGTTCACTTTGCCATATTTTTTATCCGCCAAGTATCTAGGGTAGTTCCACTTCCAGTGACCATTTCCTTTGCAGTAGAAGCACTTAGTTTCAGGCTTGAGTTTAGCTTTGGGTTTCTTCACGGGAGTGACAACTTGCTTGTCATTCTTCTTGATGTTCCCCTTCTATCCCTTTGCCCTTTACTTGAAACAAGTGGTCTTGTTAACCATCAACAATTGATGCTCCTTCTTGATTTCTACCTTTGCCGATTTCAGCATCGTGAAGAGCTCGGGAATTACTTTCATCATCCCTTGCATATTATAGTTCATCACGAAGTTCTACTAACTTGGTGATAGTGACTAGAGAACTTTGTCAATTACTATCTTATCTGGAAGATTAACTGCCACTTGATTCAAGTAGTTGTAGTACCCAGACAATCTGAGCACATGCTCACTGGTTGAGCTATTCTCCTCCATCTTGTAGGCAAAGTACTGTCAGAGGTCTTATACCTCTTGACACGGGCATGAGTATGAAATACTAATTTCAACTCTTGGAACATCTCATGTGCTCCGTGGCATTCAAAACGTTTTTGAAGTCCCGGTTTTAAGCCGTAAAGCATGGCGCACTAAACTATCAAGTAATCATCATACCGAGCTTGTCAAACGTTCATAACGTCTATATCTGCTCCTGCAATAGATATGTCACCTAGCGGTGCATCAAGGACATAATACTTCTGTGCAGCAATGAGGAAAATCCTCAGATCATGGAACAAGTCCGCATCATTGCTACTAACATCTTTCAACTTAGTTTTCTCTAGGAACATATCAAAAAACATAGGGGGGCTATAACGCGAGCTATTGATCTACAACATAATTTGCAAATACTATCAGGACTAAGTTCATGATAAATTATTGTTCAATTTAATCATATTACTAAAGAACTCCCACTTAGATAGACATCCCTCTAGTCATCTAAATGATCACGTGATCCAAATCAACTAAACCTTGTCCGATCATCACGTGAGATGGAGTAGTTTTCAATGGTGAACATCTTATGTTGATCATATCTACTATATGATTCACGCTCGACCTTTCGGTCCCCAGTGTTCCGAGGCCATGTCTGTACATGCTAGGCTCGTCAAGTTTAACCCGAGTATTTTGCATGTGCAAAACTGTCTTACACCCGTTGTATTTGAACGTAGAGCTTATCACACCCGATCATCACGTGGTGTCTCGGCACGACGAACTTTCGCAACGGTGCATACTCAGGGAGAACACTTATACCTTAAAATTCAGTGAGAGATCATCTTATAATGCTACCGTCGATCTAAGCAAAATAAGATGCATAAAAGATAAACATCACATGCAATCAATATAAGTGATATGATATGGCCATCAACATCTTGTGGCTTTGATCTCCATCTCCAAGACAACGTCATGATTACCATCGTCACCGGCGCGACACCTTGATCTCCATCGTAGCATCGTTGTCGTCTCGCCAACTATTGCTTCTACGACTATCGCTACCGCTTAGTGATAAAGTAAAGCAATTACATGGCGATTGTATTTCATACAATAAAGCGACAACCATATGGCACCTGCCAGTTGCCGATAACTTTACAAACCATGATCATCTCATACAATAACGTATAACTCATCACATCTTGACCATATCACATCACAACATGCCCTGCAAAAACAAGTTAGACGTCCTCTACTTTGTTGTTGCAAGTTTTACGTGGCTCCTATGGGCTTTAGGAAGAACCGTTCTTACCTACGCATACAAAAACCACAACGATTTTTCGTCACGTGTGTGTTGTTTTAACCTTCACAAGGACCGGGCGTAGCCACACTCGATTCAACTAAAGTTTGAGAAACTGACACCCGCTAGCCACTTGTGTGTGAAGCACGTCGGTAGAACCAATCTCGCGTAAGCATACGTGTAATGTCGGTCCGGGCCGCTTTATCCAACAATACCGCCGAATAAAAGTATGACATGCTGGTAAGCAGTATGACTAGTATCATCCACAACTCACTTGTGTTCTACTCGTGCATATCATCTACGCATAGACCTGGCTCATGATGCCACTGTTGGGTAACGTAGTATTTCAAAAATTTCCTACGATCACGCAAGATCTATATACTAGATGCATACCAACAAGAGGGGAGAGTGTGTCTATGTACCCTCGTAGACCGGGAGCGGAAGCGTCTAGTGACGCGGTTGATGTAGTCGAACTTCTTCGCGATCCAACCGATCAAGCACCGAACGTACGAAGCCTCCGCCTTCAGCACATGTTCAGCTTGATGACGTCCCATGAGCTCTTGATCCAGTAGAGCCTCACATGAGTGTTTCGTCAGCACGACGGCTTGGTGACAGAGATGATGAAGCTACCGGCGCAGGGCTTCGCCTAAGCACTGCAACGGTATGACCGAGGTGTGTTTCTGTGGAGAGGGGCACCGCACACGGTTGGAAGAGATCAACTGATCAACTTGTGTGTCTATGTGGTGCCTCTACCCCCGTATAAAAAGGAGTGGAGGAGGGGGAGGGCCAGCCCTCTCTATGGCGTGCCCTAGGAGAGTCCTACTCCCACTCGGAGTAGGATTCCCCCTTTCCTAGTAGAACTAGGAGCCCTTCCAAGTAGTAGGAGTAGGAGAGAAGGAAAGGGAAAAGATAAGAGAAGGAAGGAGGGGGCGCAGCCCCTCCCCCTAGTCCAATTCGAACTAAGCCTTGGGGGCGCAACCTCCTCTGTTTCTTTCCCCTAAGTCCCAATAAGGCCCATATACTCCGCGGCGAATTCCCGTAACTCTCCGGTACTCCGAAAAATACCTGAATCACTCAGAACCTTTACGATGTCCGAATATAGTCGTCCAATATATCGATCTTTATGTCTCAACCATTTCGAGACTCCTCGTCATGTCCCCGATATCATCCGGTACTTGGAACTACCTTCGATACATCAATACACATACACTCATGATACCGATCGTCATCAAACGTTAAGCGTGTGGACCGTACGGGTTTGAGAACTATGTAGACATGACCGAGACTCATCTCCGGTCTATAACCAATAGCGGAACCTAGATGCTCATATTGGCTCCTACATATTCTACGAAGATCTTTATCGGTCAACCGCATAACAACATACGTTGTTCCCTTTGTCATCGGTATGTTACTTGCCCTAGATTCAATTGTCGGTATCTCAATACCTAGTTCAGTCTCGTTACCGGCATGTCTCTTTACTCGTTCCATAATACATCATCTCGTGACTAACTCATTAGTCATTTGCTTGCAAGGCTTATTATGATGTGTATTACCGAGAGGGCCCAGAGATACCTCTCCGACACTCGGAGTGACAAATCTTATTCTTGATCTATGCCAACACCACGAACACCTTCGGAGACACCTGTAGAGCATCTTTATAATCACCCAGTTACGTTGTGATGTTTGATAGCACATAAAGTGTTCCTCTGGTATTCGGGAGTTGCATAATCTCATTGTCATGGGAACATGTATAAGTCATGAAGAAAGCAATAGCAGTAAAACTAAACGATCATAGTGCTAAGCTAACGGACGGGTCTTGTCCATCACATCATTATCCTAATGATGTGATATTGTTGATCAAATGACAACTCATGTCTATGGCTAGGAAACATAACCATCTTTGATCAATGAGCTAGTCTAGTAGAGGCAAACTAGGGACACTCTGTTTTGTCTATGTATTCACACGTGTACTAAGTTTCCGGTTAATACTATTCTAGCATGAATAATAAACATTTATCATGATATAAGGAAATAAATAATAACTTTATTATTTCCTCTAGGGCATATTTTCTTCACCTAGGTTATCCACTTGAGGGAAATTTGCTACTGTCCTACAAAACTCTGCGCTTGGAGGCCCAACACGAGTCTACAAGAACAAGTTGTGTAGTAGACATCAAGCTCTTTTTTGGCGTCGTTGTCGGGGAGGTAAACGCTTGAAGGTATATCTTTAGATCTTGCAATCGGATCTTTTAGTTTCTTGTTTTATCACTAGTTTGGTTTTGTAAAAGAAAACTAAAAAAATGGAATTGAGGATGCATCATATTGTTCATCTTTATAATGTCTTTCGTGAAAATGATGGAAAAGAAAATTGTGCCCAATTGTTAGAAGAAGAATGCTATAAAATGTTTGGCATAAATGATGAGCATGATTGCAATGTTATTAGTATGAATTCTTTAAATATCCATGATGCTAACGATATGCAAAGCCATAAGCTTGGGGATGCTATGTTTGATGAAGATGATATTTTTAGCCCCCCAAGATTTGATGTGGGAATTTTTTATAATGGTAGCATGCCTCCTATTTATGACGATTATATTGATAAAAGTGGATTTGGAGAGGTCATGACTTTATTTAGTGATGAATCCACTACTTTGGAGGATATTTCAATTGACTATAATAACAAAGTTGCTATCTATGATGATTATGGTGATGACATGTATGCTATATTGAATAATGATAACCATGAAACTTGTCATCATGACTTTAATTTTCAATCTCTTGATGGTTATTTTGTTGAGTTTGCTCCCACCACTATTCATGAGAATAAATTTGCTTATGTGGAGAGTAGCAAAATTTCTATGCGTTTGCATCATGAAAAGAATGCTTTATGTGGTGGCTATATTGTTGAGTTCATTCATGATCCTACTGAAAATTATTATGGGAGAGGAACATGTGCTTCTACATATCTCAATAGTATCAAGTTTCCTCTCTATGTGTTGAAAATCTTGAAGTTTTGCTTATTTTGCCTTCCTATGCTAGTTGATTCTTGTTGCCATAAATTGTTTGCTCACGAAATCCCTATGCATAGGAAGTGGGTTAAACTTAAATGTGCTAGTCATATGCTTCATGATGCTCTCTTTGTGTTTCAATTCATATCTTTCATGTTAGCATCATTGAAATCATCATGCCTAGCTAAAAGGCATTAAAGAAAAGCGCTTGTTGGGAGGCAACCCAACACTTATACCTACTGTTTTTGTGTGTTCACATGATTATGCTACTGTAATAATCATTTTTATAGCTTTGTTTCAATAAAGTAGCAAGCAAAGCCTTATGATCATGTTGGGCGATAGTAGATTTGATCTTGCTAAAAAACAGAAACTTTTGCGCTCACAAAAAAATTCTCATTTTTTACAGAAGACAGTTTTTGAGTTGATTCTTTTTGCAGAAGATTGGTATACAAATTGTTCACGTGGTCCTATTTTTTAGAATTTTTGGAGTTGCAGAAGTATCATCAATGTTCATATCATTACAGACTGTTCTGTTTTTGACAGATTCTGTTTTCAATGCATAGTTTGCTTGTTTTCTAGTTTCTATGGCTTATATTGATCAATATAAATTGTAGAAATGATATTCTACAGTAGGAATTGTGTGAGAACAATTATCAATCTTGTCTTTGACAGTACCCAAAGTGAATGATTTGTTTTATCATACTAACCCATCTCACGAAGTTTTGTTAAGTTTTGTGTGATTGAAGTTTTCAAGTTTTGGGTAAGATATCGATATGAGGAGAATAAGGAGCGGCAAGACCCTAAGCTTGGGATCCCTAAGGCACCCCAAGGAAATATTCAAGGAATACCCAAGCAACTAAGCTTGGGGAAGCCCCGGAAGGCATCCCCTCTTTCGTCTCCAACATTATCGATAACCTCACTTGAAGTTATATTTTTATTCGTCACATGATATGAGTTTTGCTTGGAGCATCATTTCCTTTTGTTAGGATTTGCTTGCTGGTATTTATAATAAAGTTTTGTATATTTTATTTAAATAAAAGTGTCAAGGATAGCCTTTACCATGCTTATTTTGCAAGTCTATTTGTTGTTGTTTGAAAACAGAAAGTTTGTTGCTATTGCAAAAATTCTCGAGAAAATTCGGAATGTGATAAAATGTTGAAACTTTTTGCAAAATAAGATCTTATAAATTTCCTACAGCATGTAAAAAATTTAAAAGAAATTTGAGTTAGGGAAGTATGGATCACCTTGCATTCTTACAGACTGTACTGTTTTGGCAGATTGCTGTTATGTTTGCATTGTTTGCATATGTTTGCTTGTTAAATGATTCTATTTGAGGATAGGAGTATTAATATGCAGAGGCATTTAGTATGCATTGTTTAATAATAATTTTAGTTATTTTCTACAGTATAGGATGATAAGGTTTTGCATTGGTTTATACTAACTTATCTCACGAGTTCTTGTTGAGTTTTGTGTGAATGAAGCTTGTGAGATTTAGGAAAACCGTTATAAGAGAAGAATTAAGGAGATACAAAAACTCAAGATTGGGGATGTCCAAGGCACCCCAAGATAATATTTCAAGAAGTCCCAAGCATCTAAGCTTGGGGATGCCCTGTTAGGCATCCCACCTTTCTTCATCAACAATTATCGGTTAGTATCGGTTGATCCTAAGTTTTTGCTTCTTCACATGAGATGTGCTATTATTGAAATGATATTTTATTTTGTTTGCTTGCTGTTTTAATAAAATACATAGATCTGAAAGTTTTTAAATAAAATAGAGCCCTCAAATAGTTGCCAGGGAGGCTAGGTAAGCGGCATTCACATCCCGTCAATGAAGCTCTTTTTTTGCGTCGTTGCTCTAGTGCTTAACTTATATCTTTTTGAGCACGGTGTGCTTTAGTTTTTTTTAAGAAATCCTCTCTTTCTTCACTTAAATTATTTTGAGAGAAAGAAAAAAATATGCTCACGATCTTCACTTATATTTGTTTGAGCTTATCAAAAGCAACACATAAAATTAGTCCCAAAATGATAGATATCCAAGAATGATATAATAAAAACTTTCATGAAGATCATTGGACAAAATAAACTTGATTCCTTGCAATAGTTTCGAGACATGATGATGTGATATGTGAGTCATGTTATGAGTAATTATGCTTTAGTAAGAATATTAGTGCTGAAGTTTGTGATTCCCTATGCAAGCACAAAAGTCAATAATCATGCAATAAAATTACATGCTACTTGTGTTGCATTATTTGGTGTTATTTATGCTCAATGCTCGCTTATGAGATTATTCGTTTCATGGTTGGTTGCTTCCTAGTCTTTTGCTAGCCTTCATTTTACACTAAGTTTGATCATTACTTGTGCATCCAAAATCCTTTAAACCAGTTTTGCCACATGAGTCCACCATACCTACCTATATGCGATATTCCTTTGCCATTCTACGAAAATTTGTATGTGACATCTCTAATTTTAAAAATAAATTTCTCTTTTGTGTGCTCGTACCGCTCGCGAGGCGGTGAGGGGTGGCCAATATTTTCCTTGCTAGATGTGTTACTCTAACAATGAGTGTTTATTCACTTGTCATTGCACGAGAGTAAGGAAAAGGTATTAGGGATGCCCAGTCCCGAAATGAAAAACAAATTTACTTTATGTTGTCAAATAATAAATTCTTTGGAAATTGTTGGTATGGAAGGCAACCGTGGATTCGGCTAGCCATGGCTTGTGAAAGTTTGGTGGGAAAGGAATAAACTTTATTTTATGTTTGGGAACCGCCTATAATATATCTAGCATGGAAAGTGTTGGGGACCTTAAGTCGTTTTCGTTGGTGGGAAAAGTGTGCCTCCCAATATAATTTTTCTCTCAGTTTAAGCTTTGAGCTCTGGCACCTCTACAAATCCCTACTTCCCTCTGCGAAGGGCCTTTCTTTTACTTATGCAATTTTTACTTTTGAATTTGAGTCTCCATCTTCTCTTATAAAGCACCAACTAGGAAACACTATGATCGTACTTGAGCATTGGGTGTAACTAATATGCGAGTGTGTTTCATGAATGGATCAATGGTTGAGCATGATGGGCTAGGGATAACTTATTTTAGCATTGATATCTTGAAAGACATGGTTGCTTGTTGATATGCTTGAGTATTTAAATCTCTTGTCAAGACTAGACTATTGCTTTGAACCATATAAAAGTCCAAATGTCCATGCTATAAAGAAAAGAATATGATATGACATGTTAGGCAGCATTCCATCAAAAATTATGTTTTCATCATTTACCTACTCGAGGACGAGTAGGAATTAAGCTTGGGGATGTTGATACGTGTTGTAGAGTGAAACCCTAGGGGAGATCTTTTCACACTTGGAGGGGGAAAAGGAGCAAGAACACAAGAACGCAAGGGAAATCACTCAAACAAAACCACAATCACACATCCACTAGAGTAGCATACATGAGACCCACAAGCATACAAGATCAATCCAAGGAAACAAGCAATAGGTAGAATTATTCCCACTCCTAGAGGAGTTGAGGTCTTGATGATGATCTACTCCCTTGGGAGGTCTTGAAATCCACAAGGATTCTTCCCAAAAGGGGTCTTGATCTCCAAGAGGAGGGGATATAAGGAGAAAAGCTCTCAATGTATATCAAATACTTTGCTAACCCCTCCAATGAGCTAAGGAAAGAGGATATATAAGGCTAGGGAGGAGATTGGGGAAGGTAGGGATACAAAAGTCTAAAAAGACCCTGAAAAATGAAATAAGTCGGGGAAGACCAGGCACCCGGGGCCAAGCGGCCGGGCACCCGGGGCTAGCTGGGCCGGCGCTGGGAGGTGGCCTGGGCACCCAGGGTCAAGGGATCAGGCACCCAGGGTGGTGCTGGACCGGCGCTGGAGGTGGCCCGGGCACCCGGGGCCAAGGGGCCGGGCACCCGGTGCGGGCTGGGCCGGCGGCGGGAAGTGGACGGGGCACCTGGGGCCAAGGGGCCGGGCACCCGGTGCGGCTGGGCCAGCAGCCTGTAGGGGTCGGGCACCTGAGGCTCAACCGAGCGGGCACCCGGGGCCGACTGGAGGCGACGCCCAGGCTGCGGCCGGGCACCTAGAGTGTCCAGAGCTTCTCATCTCTCTCCCTTCTCGTTCGTCTATTCCTCCTCTTCTCCCAAGCGAGCTTGTGTCTCTGTCCATGCCTCTTCATGGTCTTCTTGTTGGTACCTAAGAATGCACAACATGTCCTTGTGAGGTAGAACCCAATTCTCATGCAAATCCGAACGAAACTCAAAGAGGAAAGAATTCACCTCGTTCTCTATGGCGCGTGCACGTGCTCTAGTTATTGGTCCCTTGGGTGATTGTGGCAGTGACGGAGTGTCCATGGGGATGATGGAGGGATGCTCTGCATCATCCACCCCCTTGGGGAAGATCCGTCCGTGGATCATGATCTTCATCACCATGGAAGCGTGACAAGGCCTTCACGTTGAAGATGTCGCTTACGTTGTATTTGGCGCGGGGAATGTCGATCTTGTAAGCATTGTCGTTGTAGCATGCTAGCACCTTGAATGGCCCATCGGCGTGTGGAAAAAGCTTGGATTTGTGCTCCTTGGGGAAGCGGTCCTTGCGTAGGTGTAGCCAAACGAGATTACCCGGTTGGAACACCATTGGTGCCTTGTTGGTGTTGAGATTGGTGGCGAGACGTTGGACTTGACGCTCTATCGTGGACCGTGTTCTTCATGCACCTTCTTGAGATAACTTGCTCTTGCGCTAGCATCCATGTGTGCACGTTCTTGGAGAGGTAGAGGGAGGATGTCCAGGGGCGACAAGGGGTTGAAGCCGTAGACGACCTCGAAGGGGGACTTGCCGGTAGTAGAGTGTTGTGCTCGGTTGTAGGCATACTCGGCGATGGGTAGGCACTCCTCCCACTCTTTGATGTTCTTCTTTATCATCACGCGTAGTAGAGTGGCGAGCGTTCGGTTGGTGACTTCCGTTTGGCCATCGGTTTGAGGATGATAGGCCGTCGAGAATAGTAGCTTGATGCCGAGCTTGGCACATAGTGTCTTCCAAAAGTAACTTATGAACTTGACGTCGCGGACCGAGACAATTGTCCTTGGTAGTCCATGTAGCCTCAAGATCTCCCTACAAAAAAGATTTGCAACATGTGAAGCATCGTCTATCTTGTTGCAAGGAATGAAATGTGCCATTTTGGAAAAGCGATCCACTACAACAAAAATGTAATCCTTGCCATTTTGAGTTCTCGGCAATCCTAACACAAAGTCCATACTAATGTCTTCCCATGGTTGAGACGGAATAGGAAGTGGCATATGTAAACTACGAGATTGAGCTTTAGACTTATCTTTGCGGCATGTCGAGCACCGGTTGGTGTAGCGTGAGACGTCGCGGAACATCTTTGGCCAATGGTAGTGCTTGGAGAGCGTCCTGAATGTCTTGTCGCGTCCCAAGTGTCCCATAAGGCCTCCTCCATGAGCCTCTTGCAAAATGAGCAAACGAAGAGAGGACTCAGGAATGCATAGTTTGTTAGCTCTCATAAGATAACCATCCTTGATGTAAAATCGTTCCCACGATGCATGCATCAAACATTTAGCATAAGGAGTCGCAAAGTAAGCATCATGTGCATACAAGTCTTTAATATGCTCAAAGCCAATTACATTCAACTCTAGATGGGTAACAAGCATGCATTTGCGGGAAAGCGCATCCGCCACAATGTTTTCTTTGCCTTTAATGTACTTGATGACATATGGGAAAGACTCTATGAACTCACACCACTTAGCATGACACTTGTTCAACTTAGTTTGACCTTTAAGATATTTGAGTGTCTCATGGTCCGTGTGAAGAATGAATTCATGGGGACGGAGATAGTGTTCCCACACATGCAGAACTCTCACTAAGGCATATAATTCCTTATCATAGATGGGATAATTAAGTTGAGCGTCGGAAAGTTTCTCACTAAAATACGCAATTGGACACTTTTCTTGCATGAGCACTCCTCCTATTCCAGTACCACTAGCATCGCAATGGATCTCGAAAGGTTTGTCAAAGTTAGGTAAGGAAAGTAAGGGTGCGTGAGTAAGTAAATTTTTAAGCTCGTTAAACGTGGTATCTTGCGAGGTACCCCAAACAAAGGGTGCGTTCTTTTTGCTCAAAGCGTGCAAAGGAGAAGCAATTGTACTAATGTCCTTCACGAAGCGTTGATAGAAACCGGCTAAACCAAGAAAGCTATGCACTTGTTGGAGGTTCGTTGGTTGGGGCCAAGTTTTAATTGCTTGAATTTTAGTTTCATCGACATGTACACCTTGTGAAGAGACGACAAATCCTAGAAAAACAACCTTATCAATGCCAAAAGTACACTTGTCCATGTTAGCATAGAGGCGTTCTTTCCGAAGGGTTTGCAAAGTCGTACGGATGTGTGTGACGTGATCCTTAAGCGACTTACTAAACACAAGGATGTCAAAGTAAACTACTACAAAGACGCCGATATAAGGTCGAAGAACGAAATGCATGAGACGGATGAATGTGTCGGGCGCTTCCGATAAGCCCATCGGCATGACCAGCCACTCATATAACCCAAACTTAGTTTTGAAAGTTGTTTTCCACTCATCACCCTCTTGAATGCGAATTTGGTAATAACCACTTTAAGATCTATTTTTAAAAAGATGGTGGCACCACATAATTCATCAAGCATGTCATCTAAGCATGGAATAGGGTGACGGTATCTAACGGTGATAGCATTGATCGGAGGACCATCGGAGCACATGCGAAAACTTCCATCTTTCTTAGGCACGAGAATAACTGGAACAGCACAAGGGCTTAATCTTTCACGTACTTGACTGTAATCGATGAGTTTTTGAACTTGTCGTTGAATCTCCTTGGTTTCCTTGGGGTTGACGCGGTAGGGAGCCTTGTTCGGAAGTGGTGCACCGGGTATGAGGTCGATGCGGTGTTCGATGCCGTGAAGAGGAGGTAGACCCGATGGTATCTCATTGGGGAAGACGTCCGTGAATTCCTGCAACAATTGAGACAACACTAAAGGTAGATGGTGAGAGTTGTTAGGTCGAACCACTTCATCTTTGCACACGAGGACATAGTGTATGACACTAGTTGGGTTCTCACACACTTCTCTCATGTCTCTTTTTGTGGCTAGAAGCACTATGTCGCTCTTATCTCTCAATGTGGGGGGTACTTGACGATACCATAGACCTAGGGTAGGGTCATAGGCCTGACCTAGACACCCTACCCAAGCCCACTACCCTAGGATCAAAGACATTCCAAGGATGACAAAAGGTACCGACTGAAGTGACCAAGGAGTGCAATCCACTCGACCATATATCTCCACTAGTAGAGAACGGGCCTTTTGCCCCGGTTGGTAAGGGCCTTTTGCCCCGGTTTTTGAACCGGGACTAAAGGGTCAGTACTAACGCCCTAGCCCTTTAGTCCCGGTTCAAACTAGAACCGGGACAGATGGGTCTCCACGTGGCCTGTGCGCGGAGCCCAGGCAGGAGGGCCTTTGGTCCCGGTTCGTGGCACCAACCGGGACCAAAAGGCATCCACGCGTCAGCATTTCTGTGGCTGTGGTTTTGTTTTTTTTTTTTGAAAGGGGGGGGGGTTGGGGGTTTTGGGTGGTTAATTTAGGTGTTTCATATATTGTGTTAGCTAGCTAATTAATAGAGAGAAGTGTCCTCTCTTATGTCTGTGCTTGGTCGATGCTACGTACTACACATACGTATAGAGAGGACTAGACACGCTAGCTAACTAGCTAGTAAGCAAACGAAGGAAACAGAAGATCGTCATCAACATATATATGCATATAGAGAGAAGTGATATCGACCACCTCTCCTTCTCCGAGAGATTGGTCGAACAACAAATTCTCGTATATCTATCCGACACTACCGGGTACATATATACAATAATTATCTCTTACAAATATAATCTCCTATCATATGGACGCATGGTCCACATAGTATTCTCCGTCTTCAGCGATCACGTGGTCAAGGAAGAATGCCGCTAATTCCTCTTGAATTGCTCGCAGACGATCTGGTGCTAGGAGTTCATTCCGCATCCGAAAGATCTAATTTGAAGAAGGGGGTCAATATATATATATATATATATATATATATATATATATATATATATATATATGAATAAATGAAACTCAACACAAATGATGGTAATGAAATAAAATTGTGAATATTATTAATTGCTTACGCACTTCAAATTGTGCGTCAGAGTAGCCCCGCTCACAGGTCGTGTGGCGGATGGACTCGCAAATGTAGTATCCACAAAAATCATTCCCTTGTTCCTGCCACAACCACTTTACAAGAAATAGAGGTCAATCAAACTGATAAGCAAGAATGCCAAATGGTATTGATGAAACTAGCGCTTGAATCAATAGGAGATGCGCGGAACATGCTACTATATAGTACTTACTTTCGGGTGTCTAAATTGCAGCTTCTTCGGCAGTCCCGGAGATTTTTTGGTGAATTTTTTCCAAACCCTGCCAGACAAAGAAAACAATTACTTGATATCAGAAATGAACAAAGTTGCTGATATGCATGGTGGATAATGATCGATTTAACTTACTTCTCGAGCATTTGAGTCATGTCCGCATACTCCTTGGGATCTTTTCGTATAGAGTCCAAGACAGTTACTACTCCCCGCTCAACCTTAATCTCTAGGAGAATATAGTGGAACCTGCGCACGCATGCATGAACTCATCAATTACATTACTATAACCTTGACTAATATATAAGGGAAACCGAATATGCACAAGACAGTAACACTCACTTGAAGTTGTAAGGAAAGAGTATTATATTTTTGTTTTCATTTACCACCAACGATCGTAGCAAGTTGGCCTCGGTATCTGCGGCACGCAATTCAACCTCAGTTGCATCTATGAGATATGTGTTAATGAACCCTATATCACCGACTTGTCTTTTCTTCAATTCAACGATCTTCAATCTGCATAATATAACGAGGATAATTATAAATACATGCAATGAAAGAGCTGAGCTATATAGAGAGACTTAATGACAGAAGTAGTACTACTTACAGACAGTAGCAGGTGACCGTTGCTTTATCGAGGGCCAATTGATTGAAAAACTGATAGAACTCCTCAAATGGAATAGGCAACAGTTCAATTCCAACGAGGTCATACTCCGGTTTAACTCTCACATACAAATTATCCCTCCCCCCAGACTCTCTGCAGATTTTCAAGTACCAATCATGCAATCTTCGCATCATCGTTGATAGAGATCTTTCATCTTTGACGAGAGGCTTCCCGTACTTGTATCTTTGTATCTGCATCTCCAAGAAATCATAATGTACATCGTCGGGCATGTAATCTCCAAGATTGCTATAACCGGGCACCATCCTCGGATCATTAGCGACGATGTCGCTAGACACCTTGAGCGGGGGGCACGATTGGTCCGCTTGTTCGCCGAGCTGGGAAATTTGTTTCCCAGCTCGTCCTTCTGCTAACCTTTGATCACTTCTAGTACTTCCCGACCGCTTCGCTTCGTGAAATGACTTTTCAATAATGCGGTCATAGTTGTCTTTCGGCGGACTTTTCGTTGGTTTCTTCAGGGCAGCAAGAGTGCGCTTTGCTTTCACCGGATCTATCTTCTCCTTCGGAGGTGGATGACTCTGTGCTTTCAACCCTTCAAGCCAGTCCTTCACTTCGCCTTCAGCGATCTTCGTGTTTTCCTCGTCGGACCTCTCGTATGGTAACTTCTCTAGAGGCGTGAGAGAAGGACTGAATCCGTATTGCCTCCCGCCTCTGGCTGTACTGCTAGACGCCGGCAGACCAGACGAAGCGGCTGTCTTCTTTCCTTGCTTACGCACCGGAGCAGCCGGAGCGGCGGCATGTCTCTTCCGCCCTTGCTGACTAGGCGGAGAAGGAGGGGGCTGGCTGCTCGGGCGCGCCGGCGTAGGCGGAGAAAGAGGCGGAGTGCCGCCACGCGCCGGAGAAGGAGGCAGAGTGCCCTGATCGTCACTCGCCGGAGGAGGAGGCGGTGGAGGAGGCGGAGTGCCCTAACTCGCCGGAGGAGGAGGAGGAGGCGGAGGCGTCCAGTTCAGAATGTTGATGAGGTCCTTCCGCCATAGGCATGGAGTCTTCAGTGAAGAACCCAGCCGAGTCTCCCCTTCATCAGTAGGGTGGTCAAGCTGGAGGTCCTCAAATCCCTCCATTATTTCATCCACCATCACCCTAGCATATCCTTCTGGAATCGGCCGGCAGTGAAAAGTTGCGCCGGGTCCAGTAGGATAAACAGAGCCAGCAGCCGCCTTGACCTTCATATTTATCCATTGCGTCATAAGGTGGCAATTTTGAGACTCCATGATAGCATCCACAGGATAGCTGGCAGGAGCCGTCAAGACATGCTCCGGCTGAAGCAGCTCGGTGGAAGCCACGCTGCTTCTCCGCTGAGATGGCGGGGTAGCTTCGGGGGAAGCTTCGGCAGTTCTTTTGTCCCGATTTGCTTCTCGTTCCTCTATCGCTTGTATTCTGGCGTGTAGCGCCTGCAGTTCGGTCTGCTGCACTTTCTTCCTCCTCTCGTGGCATTTGTAACCGCTTGCGTCCGGAAACCCAGCACTCCACGGAACGGAGCCTGGCGTGCTTCGTGTTCGTCCAGGGTGCTCAGGATTCCCGAGGGCCATTGTGAGCTCGTCGCTCTCTCTGTCGGGAACGAACGTCCCTTGCTGCGCTGCTTTGATATAGTGCTGCATCTTCCTGAGTGGTATTTCCATTTGCTTGTCCGTCCAAATGCACCACCCTGATACAGGGTCCAAGGTTCCGCCAGCCCCGAAGAACCAAGTCCGGCAACGGTCTGGCCAGTTCATTGTCTCTGGTTCGATCCCTTTCTGAAGCAGATCATTCTCAGCCTTGGCCCACTTAGGCCGGGCTCTGAGGTAGCCACCTGACCCCATGTGATGGTGATGCATCTTCTTCGCAGCATTTTTCTGGTTTGTCGCCGACATCTTCTTACTCTTTTCCGATGTCTTATAGGCCACAAATGCGGGCCAGTCATCTCTGATCTTCTCATATATGCCCTTGAATTCTGGAGTCTCTTTTTTGCGGACAAACTTATTCAGGTGTTTCTTCCACCCCCTGAATAGGTCTGCCATCTTCGTAAGAGCAAAAGACTTGATTAATTGCTCTTTAACTGGCTTCGCCGGATCATCCTCTGGCGGTAGGGTGAAATTTGACTTCAGCTCAGTCCAAAGATCTTCTTTCTGCATATCAGTGACATAAGACACCTGAGGGTCTTCTGCAGCAGGCTTTAACCATTGCTGGACGCTGATCGGGATCTTGTCCCTAACCAGAACCCCGCACTGATTAACAAATGTGTTCTTTGTCCGGATGGGTTCAATCGGTTGGCCGGTGCGCGCAATTTCTGTGATCTCAAACTTTTCATCCGAGCTCAACTTTTTCTTCGAGCCTCGTCTCCTTACTGAAGATGTGCTCGATCTGGAGGGCTAGAAAAAAGAACAAAGACGAGAATTAATTAATATGTGTACATACCAAAACAATGAATGCATCAATTAACTAGTCAGCACATGCTTAACTAATATATATACCTGCTGGCCGGACTCGGTTCGGTCACCGGAGCCGTCATCACGGTCTCCTTCTTGCACCGACATTGGGTCACCGGAGCCGTCCTCACGGTCTACTTCTTGCATGTGCATTGGGTCACCGGAGCCATCATAATCATAGCATGCTTCTTCATCCTCTCTTTCCAGCAGCTCATCGGTGTCGTTGAGAAACGACAAGACGGCATCACGTCCGTTTGCGATTATGTCCAGCAACATCGCTTCTTGTGCTTCGTCTCGGGGGGTGTCGTCCATAGTTTCTACCAATATTTACAACATGGCAATTATTATTCAAACATGACAGATGGATATATTAATGGCAAACGTAGAACTAGCTAGCTAATCACAGTAAGGAATCATATATATTAATTTGTGGCCTCGACCCTACTTCTCTAGGGTTTCGGGTGGCCTCGACAACGCTTCAAGGGTTAGGGGTGGCCTCGAGAACGCTTCAAGGAGGGGGTAATATCGACAACGACAAGATACATACACGGGAAAATAATGTTATCGAGGAGGGGGTATATCGACGACGACATATCCCCCCCCATGTGTTGAAGTTATCGGGAGGGGGTATATCGACCCCCCCTATGTTGAAGTAATCGGGAGGGGGTATATCGACCCCCCCCCCACGTGTTGAAGTTATCGGGAGTTTATATCGACACGACATACGTACATGGGAAAATAATATTATCGGGGAGGGGGTATATCGACCACCCCCCCTCGTGTTGAAGTTATCGGGAGGGGTATATCGACGACGACAGACCCGATAAAACATAAGAAAACGAAGAAGAAATAAAAAGAGGAGAAGAAGAAAGGAATAGCTAGAGGAGAAGATCGAAGAAAAAAGAAAAAAAAGAGGAGAAGAAGAAAGGAATAGAGGAGAAGAAGAGAAAATAGAATATATTCTATTTTCTCTTCTTCTCCTCTATTCCTTTCTTCTTCTCCTCTTCTTTTTCTTCTTTTTTCTTCTTCTTATTTATTTCTCCTCTTCTTCATCTCCTCTTCTTCTTTCTTTCCTCTTCTTATTTTCTTCTTTCCTATCCTTCTTTTTCTAAATTTGTAACTTTTGCATATATAAAACTTTTCTAAAATTGTAACTTTCTATATATGAACAAAAAACTTTCTATGAACAAAAAAAACATTTTTAACATATATATTTAGCAAATTCCTAAGAAAAATAAAAAAAATTATAGCCACATACACATATACATTATAACCACATACAACAACTATATAGACATATACATATACATATACACATACAGCAACTATATACACATACACATATATATATACATCACATATGAACAAAAAAATTAAACTAATAAAAATAAAAAACATATAGCAACTATATATATATGAATAGAGCCGGGCGGCGGCTCACAGCGCGGGGGCAGGCGAGGGCGCCGGCGACGAGGAGCGGGCGGCGACGGCGAGCCCGTGGCAAGGGGGCTCGAGGCGACGGCGGGGGCGGCGAGGGCGCCGGCGCGCGGGGGCGGGACGGGGCAGGGGCAGGGCGACGGCGACGAGGAGCGGGCGGCGACGGCGAGCACGGGGCAACGGCGACGGCGAGGATGCGCAGCCTAGCGGCGTCGATGAGCTCAGCGTCGTCGGGGGGAAATGGGGATTGGAAACTGAAAATTCCTAAGTGCTACTTATATACCCAGAGCATTGGTCCCGGTTCGTGGCGCAAACCGGGACGAATGCCCCCTTTGGTCCCGGTTCGTGCCACCAACCGGGACCAAAGGTCTCTTTTCAGCAGCCCAAAGGGCGGGAAGGAGAGACCTTTGGTCCCGGTTGGTGGCACCAACCGGGACTAAAGGGGGGCATTGGTCCCGGTTCGTGGCACCAGCCGGGACCAATGCACCCCTTTAGCCCCGGTTGGTGCCACCAACCGGGACTAAAGGCCCTGTGCTGCCCCGCGGCCAAAATCTTTAGTCCCACCTTGCTAGTTGACAGGGGCTCGGAGTTGTTTATAAGCCCCACTGCGGGCGCTATATTGAACTCCTCTCTATTGCACGCTTCTGGGCCTAACTCTGCGCGCTGTCCTGTGAACCTGCTGGGCCTTATAGTCCAGCTGCATGCTAGGCCGTGGGCCTTGCAGGCTCACTGGGCAGCGCCCATTTTTTTTAATGTAGTTTTTTTCCTATTCTGCTTTATTTATTTCTAAGTTGTTTTTTGATGTATTTAGAGTTTCTTTGTGAATATTATTGCTTTAGGTAAAACCAATTACAAACTTTCTGTTAGTGCCAGTAGTATTCAAATTTGAATAGTTTCAATTTGAAATTATTTGTTTTCTTTGTTGCTTTATTTATTTTATTTTGTTTCTACTTACAACAAAATACTTATTGTTGCTATTTTTATTTTTTTTCCAGTTTTTTTGTTTTGTTTTCTGCATTATTTATTTTGTTTTGTTTTTTGCTTTATTTTTTAATTCTTTTTGCTTTTAGGTCAGCAAAATTATAAACTTTCTGTTAGTGCCATTAGTTTTAGAAAAATTATAAACTTTCTGTTAGTGCCATTAGTTTTCAAATTTGAATAGTTAAAATTTGAATTCTTTGAAATTTGTGTGAATCACAAGTTTATGGTTAACTTTACTAAAAAAATGAACATAGATGCACCTATAGAGAAAATTCTACCTAAATTCATAGTTTTCAAATGAACTCTGATAAAGTTGGCATAGCATGTGCATGTACAAAACTGACAATGGTATCATACTCGTCTGTTACAAAGTTGGCATGGTATCATCATAATAGTTGCGGAAAAAAGTCTTCACTTTTTCTTCGCTTGTGTCATTTGCTTATTGCGCCGTAACCATGGATAATCTTCATCGTTTATCAGGATGCTTGGGTCAGCCTTGACTTTGTAGGGAGGAATTTCATGAAACTTTTCATAATCTTCATATATGTCTGTCTTGCCCTCCACTCCCAGAATGTCCCTTTTTCCTGAAAGAACTATGTGGCGCTTTGGCTCATCATATGATGTATTCGCTTCCTTATATTTTCTTTTTCTCGGTCTGGTAGACATGTCCTTCACATAGATAACATGTGCCACATCATTGGCTAGGATGAATGGTTCGTCAATGTACCCAAGATTTTTCAGATCCACTGTTGTCATACCGTACTATGGGTCTACCTGTACCCCGCCTCCTGACAGATTGACCCATTTGCACTTAAACAAAGGGACCTTAAAATCAAGTCCGTAGTCAAGTTCCCATTTGTCCACTATGTAACCATAATATGTGTCCTTTCCCCTCTCGGTTGTTGCATCAAAGCGGACACCGCTGTTTTGGTTGGTGCTCTTTTGATCTTGGACAATCGTGTAAAATGTATTCCCATTTATCTCGTATCCTTTGTAAATCAATACAGTCAAAGATGGTCCCCTGGACAACAAGTACAGCTCATCACAAACAGTGTTGTCACCTCTGAGACGTGTTTCCAACCAACTGCTGAAAGTCCTGGTGTGTTCACATGTAATCCAGTCGTCGCACTGCTCCGGGTGTTTGGAGCGCAGACTGTTCTTGTGTTCATCGACATACGGGGTCACCAAGGTAGAGTTCTGTAGAACTGTGTAGTGTGCTTGAGACCAAGAATATCCGTCCCTGCATATTATTGAGTCCCTTCCAAGTGTGCCTTTTCCAGTCAGTCTCCCCTCATACCACGATTTAGGGAGACCTATCTTATTAAGGCCAGGAATGAAGTCAACACAAAACCCGATGACATCCTCTGTTTGATGGCCCATGGAGATGCTTCCTTCTGGCCTAGCGCGGTTACGGACATATTTCTTTAGGACTCCCATGAACCTCTCAAAGGGGAACATATTGTGTAGAAATACGGGCCCCAGAATGACAATCTCGTCGACTAGATGAACTAGGACGTGTGTCATGATATTGAAGAAGGATGGTGGGAACACCAGCTCGAAACTGACAAGACATTGTGCCACATCACTCCTTAGCCTTGGTACGATTTCTGGATCGATCACCTTCTGAGAGATTGCATTGAGGAATGCACATAGCTTCACAATGGCTAATCGGACGTTTTCCGGTAGAAGCCCCCTCAATGCAACCGGAAGCAGTTGCGTCATAATCACGTGGCAGTCATGAGACTTTAGGTTCTGGAACATTTTCTCTAGCATATTTATTATTCCCTTTATATTCGACGAGAAGCCAGTCGGGACCTTCATACTGAGCAGGCATTCAAGAAGATTTATTTCTCTTCTTTCGTAAGAGCGTAGCTGGCAGGACCTTCATACTGCTTCGGAGGCATGCCGTCTTTTTCGTGCAAACGTTGCAGGTCCTCCCGTGCCTCAGCTGTATCTTTTGTCTTTCCATACACGCCCAAGAAGCCTAGGAGGTTCACGCAAAGGTTCTTCGTCACGTGCATCACGTTGATTGAAGAGCGGACCTCTAGGTTTTTCCAATAGGGTAGGTCCCAAAATATAGATTTCTTCTTCCACATGGGTGTGTGTCCCTCAGCGTCATTCGGAACAGCTAGTGCGCCGGGGCCCTTTCCAAAGATTACGTGTAAATCATTGACCATAGCAAGTACGTGATCACCGGTACGCATGGAGGGCTTCTTCCGGTGATCTGCCTCGCCTTTGAAATGCTTGCCTTTCTTTCGACATTGATGGTTGGTCGGAAGAAATCGACGATGGCCCAGGTACACATTCTTCCTGCATTTGTCCAGGTATATACTTTCAGTGTCATCTAAACAGTGTGTGCATGCGTGGTATCCTTTGTTTGTCTGTCCTGAAAGGTTACTGAGAGCGGGCCAATCGTTGATGGTCACGAACAGCAACGCCTTTAGGTTAAATTCCTCCTGTCTGTGCTCATCCCAGGCACGTACACCGTTTCCATTCCACAGTTGTAAAAGTTCTTCAACTAATGGCCTTAGGTACACATCAACGTCGTTGCCGGGTTGCTTAGGGCCTTGGATGAGAACTAGCATCATAATGAACTTCTGCTTCATGCACATCCAAGGAGGAAGGTTATACATACATAGAGTCATGGGCCAGGTGCTGTGATTGCTGCTCTGCTCCCCGAAAGGATTAATGCCATCCGCGCTTAAAGCAAACCATACGTTCCTTGGGTCCTTTGCAAACTCCTCCCAGTACTTTCTCTCGATTTTTCTCCACTGCGACCCGTCAGCTGGTGCTCTCAACTTCCCGTTTTTCTTACGGTCCTCACTGTGCCATCGCATCAACTTGGCATGCTCTCCGTTTCTGAACAGACGTTTCAACCGTGGTATTATAGGAGCATACCACATCACCTTCGCAGGAACCCTCTTCCTGGCGGGCTCACCGTCAACATCACCAGGGTCATCTCGTCTCATCTTATACCGCAATGCACCGCATACCGGGCATGCGTTCAGATCCTTGTATGCACCGCGGTAGAGGATGCAGTCATTAGGGCATGCATGTATCTTCTGCACCTCCAATCCTAGAGGGCATACGACCTTCTTTGCTGCGTATGTACTGTCGGGCAATTTATTATCCTTCGGAAGCTTCTTCTTAAATATTTTCATTAGCTTCTCAAATCCTTTGTCAGCCACAGCATTCTCTGCCTTCCACTGCAGCAATTCTAGTATGGTACCGAGCTTTGTGTTGCCATCTTCGCAATTGGGGTACAACCCTTTTTTGTGATCCTCTAACATGCGATCGAACTTCAGCTTCTCCTTTTGACTTTCTCATTGCGTCCTTGCATCGACAATGACCCGGCGGAGATCATCATCATCGGGCACATCGTCTAGTTCCTCTTGATCTTCAGCAGCTTCACCCGTTGCAGCATCATTGGCCACATCGTCTGGTTCCTCTTGATCTTCACCAGCTCCCCCCATTGCAGCATCACCGTATTCAGGGGGCACATAGTTGTCATCGTACTCTTCTTCTTCGTCGTCTTCCATCATAACCCCTATTTCTCCGTGCCTCGTCCAAACATTATAGTGTGGCATGAAACCCTTGTAAAGCAGGTGGGAGTGAAGGATTTTCCGGTTAGAGTAAGACATCGTATTCCCACATTTAGTGCATGGACAACACATAAAACCATTCTGCTTGTTTGCCTCAGCCGCATTCAGAAACTCATGCACGCCCTTAATGTACTCGGAGGTGTGTCTGTCACCGTACATCCATTGCCGGTTCATCTGCGTGCATTATATATAATTAAGTGTGTCAAAAACCATTACAGAACATCATAAATAGATAATTAAGTGACTAAATTAATAGAAGTTCATCATCACATTAAAACCAAAGTACATACATAGTTCTCATCTAACAACATATAGCTCTCCAGAGCATCTAATTAATTTTCACCATACATCGAAACTATGTAAAACATTTCAATGCGAAAACAAATACGATCATAATCGCAACCAAGGTAACAATTGATCCAACGGCATAATGATACCAAGCCTCGGTATGAATGGCATATTTTCTAATCTTTCTAATCTTCAACCACATTGCATCCATCTTGATCTTGTGATCATCGACGACATCCGCAACATGCAACTCCAATATCATCTTCTCGTCCTCAATTTTTTTAATTTTTTCCTTCAAGAAATTGTTTTCTTCTTCAACTAAATTTAACCTCTCGACAATAGGGTCCATCTTGATCTTGTGATCATCGACGACTTCCGCAACATGCAACTCCAATTCCATCTTCTCCTCCTCCATTTTTTCCAATTTTTTCTTCAAGGAAATGTTTTCCTCTTCAACTAAATTTAACCTCTCCACAAGAGGGTCGGTTGGAATTTCCAGTTCGACTACCTCCTAGACATATAAAAACATCTATGCATGTCAGGTTGGTCGGCATAATTGTCATAAACACTAAAACAAATAGTTATAAATTAAAGATAATATACCACATCCGAATCGTAGACAGGACTAGGGCCCACGTGGGCGGATATCAAAACCATCGCACTATATAATAACAAGCAATATAAATGTAAGAAAATTAGACAAATATCTATCTAAAGCAATAATAACAAGCAATAATAAAAGTAAGAAAAGCATGGACATAACAAGAGGCTCACCACGGTGGTGCCGGTGACGAGATCGGCGGGGGCGATCGACGGCGGCGAAGACGGGGACGGGATGTGAAGGACCGCTAAACCTAGACAAATCTCGGAGAAAATGGAGCTTCGAGAGGAGAAAAGCTTAACTAGTGTGGCTCGGGCATTCCATCGAACATGTTGTGTGCATAGGAGGTGAGCTAGAGCACCACCAAGCCCTCTTCCCCTCGGCCAGAAAAAACGGAGTAGTGTGCTCTGCTCTTACGCGAGGGGGTATATATAGGCACCTCATTGGTCCCGGTTGGTGATATGAACCGGGACTAAAGGGGTGCCTTTGGTCCCGGTTCAAGTCACCAACCGGGACCAATGGTGGTGGGCCAGGAGCAAGACCCATTGGTGCCGGTTCGCCGCACCAACCGAGACCAAAAGGTCCAGACGAACCGGGACCAATGGCCCACGTGGCCCGGCTGGCCCCCTGGGCTCACGAACCGGGTCCAATGCCCCCATTGGTCCTGGTTCAGGATTGAACAGGGACTAATGGGCTGGACCATTGCCCCGTTTTCTACTAGTGCTCACTCGGATACACCAATTCTATTCGACCAGAATGAAGTCACTCGACCATGCAAGAAACCACTCGGAGCATAGAAGGTCTAAGGTCACACAAGATTAGCAACGGTCAGGCATTCACTCCGTAGTCTTAAAGGCCATTACATCTCTTTATTATAGGCGTTATCGGTAAATCCCTGTCTTTATGAACATTGAACCCTCTGTAACGTGGGGCGGCTGGGGTCCTGGTGCACTCTATATAAGCCACCCCATCCTCCAGTACAAGGGTCCGCACCCCCTGTAACACACACACACACACCCATATTTCAGTCGACAGCCTCCGAGCACCGAGACGTAGGGCTTTTACCTCCTCCAAGAGGGGCCTGAACTCGTAAAACTCGTGTGTACAACCTTGCCGTAGCTAGGACCTTGCCTCCTCCTACGTACCCCCTACTCTCACAGTCAGGTCTAGTACCACGATAGTTGGCGCCCACCATGGGGCAGGTGTCTTAGCGACTTTTGGTGAGGTTGCAAGTTTTTCTCCGATATTCATCAGCATGGTTTCTGGCGGTGGTCTGGCGTTGGGCCGCGAGATCCAACTCGGCGCACTCGTTTTCGTGGCCGACGACTCCGCCTGGCTTCAAGAGGCTCCCCTCGACGTCGAGGCACTTCTCGTCCGTGGGGCGGCGCACTTTTGCGCGAGTGCTTGAGGCGTCCTTCTCCGGCAGCCGTCGACCCAGTATTGATCGGCTCCCTCGTCATCTGCTCTACCCGCTGCACACCGCCGCAAGCGGTCTGGTCGGTCGCGGCTCCGGCGATGGGTGAAGCACGTGGTGGCTCGCCAATCAGCCACCCCCAAGTCGCGGCAATTGAGCCCGACGAGTACCACTATGAGCCGGTCGACCTGTTGACTGGCTCCATAGATACACTTTCCGAGTGCGGGAGCAGTGACCCCGCGGTGGAGGTCCTGATGGTCGGCTCTCGGTGCAGTCCGAGTGGGTACCCTCACGGTGACGGCGATGATTGCGGCGACAGCGATGATGGTCAGTCGTACGATCACGATGGGTATGTGCCCCAGCCCCTCACCGCGGAGCAAAGAGAAGAGCTGCGTCGCCGCAACATCGAAGCACTGCAAACCCCCGTCTTGGGAGAGACTTCCGAGGCTCGGGCCCTGGAAGCCGCGCGCCTAGTCACCATGGCCGAGCACGCGTGTCTAGCGAACCTTCAGCGTTCACTCGACGATCGAGCCCGTCGACTGATTCCCGAATCCAGTCGACGGCAGCAATAGTTGTTTCTTCCTGAGCCCCAGGTATACTGCACTCCGATTCAGAACCTCACAGCTGCGGCCCGTATTGTAGAGTCGATCCAGCCATCCCAATCGGAAGCTGGAAGAGGTCTGCTGCAGATTCGAGTGCTGCTCCGAGCGGCAGGTGAACAAAATTCAGCCGTTTCCCAGTCGCACAACAGAATTCACAGAAGGTCTGTGGCAGCGGACGCAGTCTGGTCAGCCCACAGCCCAAGATCGCCCCCGCGGCATGAAGGTCGTGGGCCCCGCCAAGAGCTACATCTGGGTAAGAATTATGATCCGTATGACCGCCGACTCGATCATAATGACCGCCGTCGAGTGCCCACGCCACCTCCGGGGAGCGGATCGTACTCGCCCCGGTGGTATGATGGAAGGCGCCCGCATGGTGATGAGCGGAGGATCCCAATCGATCCCGAAGACCCGGCTTTGATGCGAGATCGATTCTAGTGCTTAAAAAGTAGCTTAGTCCCATCTGCTATAGCTTGAAGCAGGCCCAGGGGCCATCATATTCAGGACCAATACGTTGTTGTATCGACGCGGATATTTCTCTTTCTAACCAACAAGGTCTGGTCGATAGGAACTGGGCACACAGAGAAGGGCAGGGCAAGGACCGTCCGAGTGGCAGTAGAGTACACGTTTCTGGGCCTGAGTGTTTCAGCAGTGCCATCAGGGCCGCTGAGATCCCCCCCCCCCCAACTTCAGGTTGGCAGTAAGGGTGAGCAAGTTCACCGGTGAGTCGATGCCAGATACCTGGCTAGAGGATTACTGAGTGGCTGTGCAGATTGGTGGCAGCAACGATGATGTAGCCATGAAGCACCTCCCTCTGATGCTGGAAGGCTCGGCCAGAGCTTGGCTAAATAAGTTGGCCTCTGGTAGCATATTCAGCTGGGAAGAATTGACCCCGAGTGTTTGTCAGGACCTTTGAAGGCACTTGTAAACGACCAGCCGGACTGGCGGAATTGCATCATTGCATCCAAAAGCTGAATGAAACTTTGAGAGATTACATCCAGAGGTGGACCACTCTTCATCATACAGTGGAGAATGTGTCAGAACATCAGGCAGTCCACGCCTTTAAAGAGGGCGTATGATGCAGATAGCTAAACCTGAAATTCGGTCGGACAGGAGACATGTCTCTGACTCGGATGATGGAGATAGCCAATTGGTACGCTAACGGCGAAGAAGCGGACCGACTCCGTAGCGGCAAGAAACTAGTCGCCCAGGAAGATGGAAATTACAATCGGAAACCAAAATGCAAAGCAGAACCCGCAGCTCCTGGAGAGGCTGGAGTCGTGAACCAGGGGAAGAACAAAGGGAAACCTAAAGGCCCCTGGATCCCCAAGAAAGTGAAGGATCAATCAGGTAATGATGTGCTTGATTTGTCGTGTCATATACACACCAAGAAGGATGAAGAGGGGAATTTCATTTACCACAAGCATACCACTCGACAATGTCGACTCTTGATTCAGAGCTTCCAAAAGTGCCAGCCCAATGAGAATGAGAAGGAATCTGAGGAGAATGCGGATAAAGAAGAAGATGGAGGTTACCCCCATATGAACTCCACCTTGATGATTTTTTCTGACATCAAGAGCAAGAGTCGACTGAAAGTCATCCACAGGGAAGTCAACATGGTTGATGCGGCAACGACGACATACTTGAAGTGGTGAAAGACGCCCATTACATTCGACCAGTCCAACCACCCGGCGCACATTGCTACCCCTGGGCGGCAAGCGTTGGTGGTCGACCCAGTTGTTGACGGCACGCGATTCACCAAGGTTCTGATGGATGGCGGCAGTGTTCTGAATATCTTGTATGCTGAGACCCTCCGTGGGATGGATATTCCGATGTTTAAGCTGAGTGAGAGCAACATGAGGTTCCACGGAGTCATCCCTGGGAAGAAAGATGACTCACTCGGTCAGATCACACTTGATGTGGTTTTCGGTGATTCGAACAATTATCAAAGGGAAAAGTTGACGTTTGAGGTGGTGGATTTCCATAGTGCTTACCACGCTATCCTGGGCAGACCTGCATATGCCCGTTTCATGGCTCGACCGTGCTATGTGTAGCTCAAACTAAAGATGCCAGGTCCCAAGGGCGTGATCACAGTCACTAGAGATCGGCAGAAAGCAGAAGAGTGCTTCCAGAAGGGCTCAAAAATTGTTGATGAGCAGATGGCGGCAGTGGAGATGGAAGAGTACCAGAAGAACGCAGATACGAGTGATTTGTTGCGAGCCAAGAAACCTACTTCCGAGTCTGCATTTCAGTCGCCCGGGGAAACGAAGCCTGTGCATATTCATCCGACTAATCCCAATGCCGCTCCGACCCATATCTCAACAACACTTGACAGCAAATAGGAAGAAGCGCTCATTCGGTTCCTCCGTAAGAACTGGTACATCTTTGCATCGAAACCATCAGACATGACGGGTGTACCCAGGGGACTGGCTGAGCACCATTTGCGAGTTGACCCTAAAGCAAAACCTGTCAAAGCGCATCTCCATCAGTCCGCCGCGGAGAAGAGAAAAGCGATTGGCGAAGAGGTGACTCGGCTTCTGGCAGCTGAGTTCATCCGCAAGATATACCACTCTGAGTGGCTCGCCAACATTGTCATGGTCCCCAAGAAGGACAAGTCACTCCGCATGTGCATTGATTTCAAACATATCAATCGGGCCTGCCCGAAAGATCACTTCCCTCTCCCCCGCATCTATAAAATTGTCGACTCAACTGCGGGGTGTGAGCGTTTGTCCTTTCTGGACGCATATTCCTGGTACCATCAAATCCGACTGTTCAGGCCCGACGAAATAAAAACAGCCTTCATCACCCCCATTCGGGTGTTTCTGTTATGTTACCATGCCTTTTGTCCTCAAGAATGCTGGCGCAACATTCATGCGCATGATTCAGAAGTGTGTGCTGAAGCAAATCAGTCGGAATGTGGAAGCGTACATGGACGACATTGTGGTCAAGTCATGTAAAGGTTCCGACCTACTGGCTGACCTCGCTGAAGCATTTGCGAACTTGAGAAGTTATGATACCAAGCTCAACCCATCGAAGTGCACATTCGGAGTCCCAGGTGGAAAGTTACTCGGTTTTCTCATTTCCGAATGGGGAATCGACACAAACCCAGAAAAGGTCAGCGCAATCCTCCGAATGAAACAACATGTGCGTGTGCATGACGTTCAGAAGCTTATTGGTTGCTTGGATGCATTGAGTCGATTCATCTCACATCTCGGTGAAAAGGCATTACCTCTTTACCAACTGATGAAGAAGTCTGACAAGTTCGAGTGGAATCCTGAAGCTGAAGCAGCGTTGGAGGAACTCAAAGCCTTGCTTTCCACCCAGACGGTTCTTGCTGCCCCAGTTAACAAAGAGCCTCTGTTATTATAAATTTTAGCCACTGGACAAGTTGTCAGCACAATGCTCATGGTCGAGCGGGAAGAAGGTAAGGCCTACAAGGTTGAATGCCCAGTATACTACCTTTTTGAAGTCTTGAGTCCATCTAAGCAGAGATATCCGCATTATCAGAAGCTTGTGTATGGGATCTATTTGACCGCCAAGAAAGTTGTGCATTACTTCTCAGATCACTCAATTTCAGTCGTCAGCGACACTTCGTTATCTGAAATTCTGAACAATCGGGACGCAACCGCTCGAGTGGCTAAATGGGCGATTGAACTCCTTCCGTTAGATAACAAGTTCGAAGCAAAGAAAGCAATCAAGTCAAAGGTAATAACGGATTTCGTTACCGAGTGGATTGAACAAGAACAACCGACTCAAGTTCAGTCGGGTCATTGGACTATGTTTTTTGATGGATCCAAGATGCTGAGTGGATCCGGTGCTGGTGTGGTTTTGGTATCCCCCAGAGGTGACAAGCTCAGCTATGTCCTCCAAATTCACTTTGATTCTTCGAACAATGAAGCTGAGTATGACACGCTTTTTTATGGGTTGCGTATGGCCATCTCGCACGGCATCCGTTGCCTGATGGTATACGGCGACTCAGACTTAGTGGTTAATCAAGTGATGAAGGAGTGGGATGTTAGGCTCCCAGCGATGACCGGTTATTGCAACGCAGTGAGAAAGTTGGGGAAGAAGTTTGAAGGGTTGGAACTCTACCATGTGCCTAGAATCAAGAAACAACTTGCTGATGATCTGGCAAAGTTAGGTTCCACTCGGAAACCTATCCCCGGTAATGTGTCCTTGGAACATCTCCGCACCCCATCGATCAAATAAGACCCCTTCAGGGAAGAGCCCCCGCAACCGATAAGTTCTACCAATCCGACTGAGATCAAAGTCCCAGCTGTAGTTGACTTGATCATGGAGGTTTTAGTGATCACTCCCGACTGGACAGTGTTGTATATCGCGTACCTACTCAGACAGGAACTCCCAGAGGATGAAGACGAGGCTTGCCAAATTGTCCGTCGATCCAAAGCCTTCACGGTGATACAAGGGCAGCTTTACAGAGAAAGTGTCACGGGAGTCGCCCAGCGTTGCATTACCCCAGAGGAAGGTCGAATGATTTTGAATGAGCTCCAGTCGGGGACCTGTGGTCACCATGCGTCCTCTCGGACCATTGTTGCCAAAGCATACCGAGCTGGATTCTACTGGTCGCGAGCAAATGAGATGGCGAAAGATATAGTCGACAAGTGTGAAGGCTGTCTGTTCTACTCAAACATGTCCCACAAGCGTGCGTTTGCCTTGAAGACTATCCCGTTGGTCTGGTCGTTTGCTGTTTGGGGATTAGACATGGTTGGGCCCTTCAGGAGTGGCAGAAGCGGTTTTCACTCATTTGCTTGTGGCAGTCGACAAGTTCACTAAATGGATCGAAGCCAAGCCTATCAAGAACCTCGGTGCAAGCACCGCCGTTAGCTTCATCAAAGAACTGATATTCAGATATGGCGTCCCTCACAGCATTATCACAGATAATGGCTCCAACTTTGATTCGGATGAATTCGGGGCATACTGCACTCCCCAGGGCACTCGAGTCGACTACGCATCCGTTGCGCATCCGCAGTCGAATGGGCAGGCAGAAAGGGCGAATAGCTTGATCCTTCAAGGACTGAAACCGCGACTGATGCACGATATCAAGCATGTCGCTAGACCTTGGGTAACTGAGTTGCCATCTGTTTTGTGGGGACTGAGAACGACTCCGAACTGGTCGACTGATCGGACTCCCTTCTTTATGGTATATGGAGTTGAGGCTGTACTTCCGAGTGACTTGCTGCACAACACTCCCCGGGTGGAACTCTTCTTAGAAGTTGAAGCTGAACAGGCACGCCAAGATGCAGTCGACCTCCTGGAAGAAGAGCGCAAGATGGCTCTGATCCGGTCACCATATATCAACAAGACGTGCGTCGATTCCATGCCCATAATGTCCGAGACCGATTATTCCAGGAAGGAGATCTTGTACTCTGAGTACATCAGAAAGGACCTCACAAGCTCGCTCCGGCCTGGGAAGGCCCTTTCATCATCACCAAAGTGCTCCACAACGGGGCGTATCACCTCTACAACGTAGCCAAGAAAATAGACGAGCCATGCTCGTGGAATGCAGATCTGCTCCGCCGCTTTTATACTTAAAACACTCGAACAGACGAGTTGTAATAAGAATCCTTTAGTTTGCTTATCAAAGACAAGTTTTGGCAGTATCATAATTATTATTGTTCCAAAAGCACATGTGTTCAAATCCCCCAGTGGGTGGCTTAGCCGCGAATCCGATTCGCCTAAGTTTCAAAAACACTTCGAGTGAAGAGCAACCCTCTCACTCGGGGGGCTTAGATGCGAATCCGATTTGCCTAAGTTTCAAAAACACTCCGAGTGAAGAGCAATCCTCTCACTCGGGGGGCTTAGCTATGACCCCGTATTCGCCTAAGTTTCAAAAAGACTCCGAGTGAAGAGCAACCCTCTCACTCGGGGGCTTAGCTGCGAACCCGTACTCGCCTAAGTTTCACAAAACACTCCGAGTGAAGAGCAATCCTCTCACTCGGGGGCTTAGCTGCGACCCCGTTCTCGCCTAAGGTTCACAAAACACTCCGAGTGAAGAGCAATCCTCTCACTTAGGGGGCTTAGCTGCGACCCCGTATTCGCC
>LR738712.1:162444337-162471408 GCA_902687465.1 Secale cereale
CTCCGAGTGAAGAGCAATCCTCTCACTCGGGGGCTTACCTGCGATCTCGTACTCGCCTAAGTTTCACAAAACACTCCGAGTGAAGAGAAATCCTCTCACTCAAGGGCTTAGCCGCGACCCCGTACTTGCCTAAGTTTCACAAAACACTCCGAGTGAAGAGCAATCCTCTCACTCGGGGGCCTTAGCTGCAATCTCGTACTCGCCTAAGTTTCACAAAACACTCCGAGTGAAGAGCAATCCTCTCACTCGGGGGCTTAGCCACGACCCCGTGCACGCCTAAGTTTCACAAAACACTCCTAGTGAAGAGCAATCCTCTCACTCGGGGGCTTAGATGCGACCCCGTACTCGCCTAAGTTTCACAAATACTTCGAGTGAAGAACAACCCTCTCACGCAGATACTTGGTGGCACTCCGAGCCGCGCCATAAGTACAACGTACCTTTGTTCTCTGAGCCGCGCCATAAGTACAATGTACCTTTGCCCTCCGAGTTGCGCCATAAGTACAATGTACATTTGCTCTCCGAGCTGCGCCATAAGTACAATGCACCTTTGTCCTCCGAGCTGCACCACAAGTACCAAGGTCCACTCGGAATCGAAAGGTCCGAAAGCAGCGAAAACAAAGAAAGCACATTCCAAAGAAAACCAAGTTCAGATAAATCCCGCAAGGTTCGGGCAGAAGTACTCGGGCATCAGGCCCGAAAGAGTTTAATGGTTACAAAACCACTCGGCATTCCGAGGCAAATTGAATCAAGGCATAAAGTTTGTTCACTCCACAGGAGGAGGAGGGCTCGCAGGCTCAACAAATTTGTCCAGGTCGATTCTGTCAGCAATGCTGGTGACAACGTCAATGAAAGTCTCCACGAATGACTGGAATTGAAGCTTCTTGGTGTTGGCGACCTTGAGAGCCACTAAATTCTCTTCCTTGGCCTTCTTACAATGGACATGGACCAGAGACAGAGCCACGTCATCACCACACCGAGCGGACGACTTCTTCCATTCCTACACTCGACCAGGGATCTCATTAAGCCGAGTCATCAGAGACTCGAGGTAATTTTCGAGCACCAAACCCCACCAGAGCATCGTGTCGATCCGTGACATCGCCACCTTCAGTCGTGCAATATAATCAGTGACGCTGGCAAGGCGAGATTCCAGCCGCAGTACATTCATCGCAACCTCATCCTTGACAAGAGAATTGGCGGGATCCACACTTGTCTCGATCCGTCCAGTCTCTTCCTCGAAGTTTTGGTAGAATGTTGCACACACAGAAATATGGTGAGTCGATAGTTGGATGGCGAGTCGACAGCTATGAATCAGTCGGACAAAGGAGGATACCTTCAAGCATGAGGAACATCTTTTTGGCGAGTCCTCCCAGATAAGTCTCCAGCTCGTCCCTCTTCTGGGTGAGATCTCCACCTTTGTCATCCAGAGCCAGCTTATCCTTCTTCAACCGCGCCACTTCTTTGTTGGCCTCGTCAAGGGAAGTCTTCAGATTAGCATTTTCTTCTTCCAACTTGCCGACCAAAGCCAGCTTCTGGTTAGCAAGTTCGGCCTTCTCCTGCGCCTTCTGCTGCGCTGCTGCCTAGTCGAGATCTTTCTGCTCCAAGGCTTGTTTCATTTGATCTATAAGAGATAACGCTTGTCAGATGAGCCTGAAGTGGTCGGTTTTTCACTATACACGTTCATTCAAATACAGTCGACAAGCTCTGTAACTTTCATACCAGATGCTTCATCTCTAGCTTTCTGCAAGTTCTCCCTGGCCAGCCCAGGTCAAGATTCAGTTGGATCTGCTTCTTCTCAAGTTCCGCAAATTGAGTCCCGAACTCATAAGATTTCTACAGTCAACAAAAAAGACAAGTCAGACGACAAGGATAAAGACAGTTGCTTCCACTTGATAAAGTGCAGAGATTGAATTACTACACCAAAAGAGTTCCAAGACTATTGTCGAGTCAAACACTCAACGGTAGAATTGGGGACTACACCCGGTGGGTGCACTTGGCGTGCCCCCACCGGTTCCCACTCGACTCGATCCGTCCAGTACGAGTGGAAGAAAAAACATTTGTTCTTAGACCATGGTCGACTGCCCGCAGTCGACCACGGTCTCGGGGACTACACCCAGTGAGTGCACTTGGCGTGCCCCACCTGTTCCCACTCGACACGATCCGTCCAGCACGAGTGGAAAGACTACAAGAAACAACAACATCATTCATTATTAGACCACACCTGTGTCACACCCTGATTTTCATGCCACATTGCTTAAGCTAATAATCATGCTAAAAATGTGGATTGACAAAAACTTTTGAGTGTTTTGGGTCATTGCTTGATTTGATTTTTGTCTGTTGTTTGCTAGTGCTCTAAAAATCAAATAAATCCTCCAACTCTTATACTTCATCTCCTTGATCCAAAAACTTTTCCCAATGATCATGCCATGTGTATAGACCAGTATAGTATTTTCTTATAAAAATATTTTGGCCAAATAGTATTTTCTAAAATTAGTTTTCCAAAAACCCCTGAATTGAGGTTTGCACTACAAGTACCTTATTTAGGGTGTGAAAAATCTTTAAAAAGGTATATTTGAATTCTATTAGGTATAGGACTCCCAGAAACCACAAAATTCTAATTTTAAAAGTTATTTTTATATTTTATTTAAAAGCTTTTTCTTAAGGCCAGAAATAGTCTTTAATAGGGAAAAATTATTTAACTATTTCAAAATATTTGCCAAAATTCAGGGAAACTCATAGGACATATATTGTCCATATATAAGAGTTTCAACACATGGTCATGTTCAAAATATTGGACAAATCCTTCATTAACTCTTTCTGGATATTTCAAGCTTTTGAAATATTTACAAAGGAAATATTCTCCAAAAATTCCAGGGAAATTCTATCATGTCAAATATGACATATTTGATGATCTTACAAAGCCTCATGCCTTGAAGATCAAGGAAACATCATCTAATCCCCTCAAAACCATTTATGTCCATTTTGAAGTTTGAGCAACTTTACATTGCCAAACTTGTCCAAATGCTCTCAAACTTGGTGCACATGCTAAAATGATGTAATTATGCATCTATGCCAAATGGCAAAAGTTTTGGAGAAGGACAACTTGACCTAAGTGCCCCAAAACCCTTTCTGACCAGATCCACATTTGAACAACTCTACATTGCCAACTTTTTATTTGGGGCCTTAAATTTTGTGGACATGTTCACAACCCCAAATGATGACACTACACCAAGTGGTGCATCAAGGAGGGATGATTTGCTTAACCTAATCTTGGAAATTCCATTTCTGTTGATTTCTAGGGTTCGCCAAAGTTACATTGGCAACTTTGCCCAAATGAGCTCAAATTTGGTGACAGGGCCTGATGTATGTGACATTTCATCCTGTTAAGTCTCATGTCAATTGGAAGTCATTTGCTTGCCCAAAACTACATCAAACACCTTCTGCCATTTTTCCAAAACCATTGTTTTGACCCCTTTTACTATTCCCCTTTACCTCAAATTCTTACCACAGGTAAACCTGATCACCTTCTACCTCCAGGAACTCCTTCTCCTCCACATCTCAATGATTGAGGGGTGAAAACCCCATTTTTACTCTTCTGGACAGCAGCTTTTTCCTCCTCTTTCACCTCCCTCCTCACTCTAGTGGCTCTCCATGGCATCCAAGACCACCTCCCTATATTTTACTACTCCCTCTACCTCCAAGACACTGGTGGCCACGCTCTGAGCGCCAAAACGATGCCATGGCATGCAATGGCCGCGCTCTGGAGCGCGCTACAGTGCCCTGGCGCACTGTAGCCACCCACAATCACCAGCACCCGACCACCTCGGACCTTCCCCTCGTGTCCCTCGAGGCTGCCTCGACGTCCGGGACACGCTTGGTTGGTCGGCCCCTCCTCTTTCTTCCTCCTCCTGCCTCCTCTCGCACGCGCGCTGGCCGCCAGAGCACTCCAATGGGCAACCTCGCACGCGCGCGTAGCCTCTGGCACGCCCCGCTCCCCCTTTCCTTTCCCCTTGACCTGGACGACCCTCACGAACACCCTAGACATGATCCAGAGCGCCGATTTGGCTTCTGCCATCGCCTAGGGTGTGGCCGTGGACGTCGTCCGTGGTGCACCGCCGCCCCGCTATATAGGGCAGCCCTAGGCCTCCCTCTGGAGCCCCTTTGCTCTCTCTCTCCTTCCTAGCGACCCCCTGGACCAACCCACACCTCTCCCCGCGCCCTCAATGCACCTCCATGGCCGGAGCCGAGCCGCCGCCCTCCCCTCAAATTTGGCCAAGCCCGAGCTCTTCTCCCTCTCCTCTCTCCACCGACAGACTCCCCTGAGCAAGGTGGACCTCCCATGCTCTTCCTCTCATCCAAGGGCGCACCATAGCGCCGTGCCCAATCTAGCCGACACCACCGTCCGCCGGCGTCCAAGCCATCGTCGACTCGACCATCCCTCGTAGCCGTGGCATACATGAGTGGATGCGGCGTTCTTCGCCGAGCCCATCCATAGACAGAGCATCGCCGGAGGTGCTCCGTAGTGCCGGCAGTTGCCGTCGGGGTCCTCTGCTCCCTCGGCCAGGCGAGCGCGCGGGAGGAAGAAGAAGACGGAGGCCCTGCAGGCGGGCCCCACTCGTAAGTGGTCCAGCCACCAGGCCACGCTGGCAAGTGGAGGCGGGTTCACCTGGTCCTGCGTCCCCGCAGTGAAGGCGCAGTACGCGTGGGCGCCTTCGACGTCGCCCCTATTGCCCACGCACCCGAGCCGCTGGGCCAGCCCACTGCTATCTCCCGCCCAGTGCGCTGTATAAGGGTAAAAGCCTTTCCTTATCCTTTTTCTTTTTCCAGTAAACTTCAAAAACCCATAAATAAATCAAATGTATTCCAAATTTGATGATTCAAATTTCTAGGAGTTTCTAAAATCATGATCTACCTGTTGATGCAACATGCACATTTTTTCAAAGACTTTTTCTTCACAAATAATTATCAAATGTCATTATTCCATTTCTGTGATGAACTTTAGAAAATCACAGAGGGCTCAAATTTGATCCAAATGCAGTGGTTCAAATTCCTAGGTGCTTGTCATATCCAAACTTAGTTTTGGAACATTTTTATTAATACTTTCTGTATCCCACCAAATAATGAGCCATTTCTTCATATTTATCAACTTTGCAAAATCCTAGGAAATTCATTTGAATTCCAAATCCAGTGAAACCAAGTCCTAGATGCTTCTAAAATCATGACTTGTTAAATGGGTGCCTTTGCTCATTTTTCAAAAAAATATTTCTGTACACTTCTTTCAAATCCATAAACCCCTTGATTCCATCATATTGAAATGTTCCAAACTATCCATTGATCCAATACCTATGAAACCACCTTGGTCATTTCTAATATGACCAGAGGTATCCTAGAAAATTCCAACTCCTATTTTTCGAGCACTTTTATATTTTGCTTGTTGTGTTGCTTATTATGATTGTTTCCATCGTTAGCTGACGAAATAAACGGAGTACTCGGAGATGGACCAGAAGGTTTGAAGACTCGGAAGGACAAGGCAAGCAGCCCTTTGACCATGTTTGAGAAACCTTTTTATGCATGTCTCATAGCACCTTATTATCAATGTATCGGAATCATGTAGAGGAGGTGACCACTTTGGTTGGTGCCTTTGTTACTTTACTATTGAAACTTGCATCAAACATGACCCTACCATCCTATGAGGGTTATGTGGGTGGGAGTAGATAGATTTATGCTATAGTGGTTGGCTACGCAAAATGGGTCAGGGTTATGCATTGAGTGAAACAAGTGTGGTAAGACATACTTGCAGATAACCCAGTGGGTGCCATTAATGCCCCTGGGAGTTGATGGGGAACTAGGGCACTACTTGGTGAAGAAGTAGTGTACCGATGCTTGATAAAAGTGTTGTTTACAGAGATGGATTAGATTTATGTGTGGCTACCGTCCCAACCAAACATGCGCAACCACTCTACCCTTTTATGGGAAAGGGCATTATTGATTACCTAGGCCGATACTAGCATGGTGCCCGCATTACTAGTGACGGGGGTGACATGAGGTCACTCTCGGGACGGGGTCGTGCTTGGATAGGCGGCCATGACTATCTTTACAGGGCACCGGACACACCGTTGGTACCCCGTGCTTGTGGTATGTGATGAATATGGGAGCGAGGCTCCAAAATCTTAAGATGTGAAATGTGGGGCACGGGGGGTTGCTACCAATCGAGTGGACTCTGTGTTAGTGTCGTCTAGGGAAAGATAGTGATCGGGTGCTTACCCCGGGTACTTGAGGTACCGCGGGTCGTGAATGACACGGAAGTTCCCCAGATCTTGTGGGTAAAGTGTGCAACCTCTGCAGAGTGTAAAACTATTCGAATAGCCATGTCCACGGTCAAGGACAGTTGGGTGGTGCTACTTAGACTATGTCCATAAGTTTCTGGAAAACAACACGGTTTGGTAAATCTGTTGATGTGATCGTGAGAAAGTCACGATGAGCGTGAGCAAGAGTTGTTCATGACTCTTTCTCGATATTGATGTCTGAAACCTCCTGATACTTGTTGCAGACACATGCATGTCCATGTTATATGTTGATCATACTTGCATATAGAAAACTAGCTTTCCGCAAAACTGCCAATTTAGCAGTAGAGCCTTGCATAATTATTCTGTCATCACGCTTGGGTTGCTTGCGAGTACATTCAAAGTACTCATTGGCTTGCCACTGGTTATTTTATTGGCCAGGCATGAGAGAACAGGATATGATGAAGATTTCTTGGTGACGAGCATGCGAGCTAGGACGCTTCCCAATCAGAATGCCTGTAGGGTTAAGGCAGATGGCATGGGTCCAAGTTGTTATTGAAGATTTCCGCTGCGATGATATACTCAAGACTTGACCATAATGGTCCTATTTGTGTAATACGGTATGTATGGATGTAAGACTCTTGTTATTCAACTTCTGTGTGTTCAGTGAGCATTGATCTCTGGGATCACTGTACACGTGCATTCGGTGATCATGACTTATGAGTCGGGGTCCCCACAAGCTGACTGCGCACAGTCGACCATGGTCTTGGGGACTACACCCAGTGGGTGCACTCTGCGTGCCCCCACTGGTTCAATCGACACAACCGGGTTGATTGAAATACAAGACCTATATAGCAGAAGCTAGAACACCCAGTGGGTGAATGAAACAAGGACAGTCTCAGGATAGACGTTCAGTGAAGGTTTCAAACGCTCATCCACGGACATCATCTTACGAACAAAGCAGCGGTTTTCAAGTACAATATCCTAGCAGAACAACAACCAGTCGGAAGAGAACTCAGTCGGAAAGGAACTCACCTGGACGTTGATTCGAAGAGCTGAACTGGCATTATAAGCAGCCAAGCTAGCCTTGTACGCTGCCCTCCTCTATTCCATCATCAAACATGCTTGACGTATAGCTTCCTTAGCTGCATTCACTGGGTCCTCTGGAACATGGTGGGTAGCAAAGAGCGAAGACGATGGAGCAGTCGGAGCAGCCAGAGGATCCGAAGCTTGGGGTTGCATGAGCGAGGCAAGAACTTGGGCAGTCGACGCCGAAGGACGATCAGTCGACACAGGAATGACAAAAGAAACAGCAGCCCGAACTGTGTCGCCCTGTTGCTGAGCATCTGAAGCAGCAGGCACCTTCCTGCCCCTCCTTCCCGTGTTCCTCTGAGGCACTTCTACATACTCATCATCGTCATACGGCAGCTCGATAATGTTGGGTGGTGCTGCAAAACATTCGACCAAGAAGAACACCCAGTCGACTGACAGAGCGATCAACAAAATGAAGACATGGCCGAAGAGCTATACCTGCGCTGGAAGTTGGCACGTCCGCGCCCTTGTCAATCTCCATAGAGGTCCCAGAAGCAGTAGCACTAGTGTAGGATCGAAAGTATGTCTAGATGGGGTGATTAGACTACTTGACCAAATAAAAATCTAGCCTTTTCCCAATTTTAATTCTTGGTAGATTTTAGCAACTTAGCACAAGTCAAGCAATCAACCTACACATGCAATTCTAAGAGTATAGCAGCGGAATGTAAAACAATTGCATATGAAGGTAAAGGGAGGAGTTTGGAGGGAGCAAACGCAAGTGAAGACACGAGTGTTTTTGTCTTGGTTCCGATAGGTGGTGCTATCGTACATCCAAGTTGATGGAGACTTCAACCCATGAAGGGTAACGGCTGCGCGAGTCCACGGAGGGCTCCACCCACGAAGGGTCCACGAAGAAGCAACCTTGTCTATCCCACCATGGCCATCGCCCACGAAGGACTTGCCTCACTAGGGGTAGATCTTCACGAAGTAGGCGATCTCCTTGCCCTTACAAACTCCTTGGTTCAACTCCACAATCTTGTCGGAGGCTCCCAAGTGACACCTAACCAATCTAGGAGACACCACTCTCCAAAAGGTAATAGACGGTGTGTTGATGATGAACTCCTTGCTCAAATGCTTCAAATGATAGTCTCCTGAACACTCAAACAGCTCCTCACAGATTTGGATATGGTGGAAGAATGATTTGAGTGGAAAGCAACTTCGGGAAGGCTAGAGAAGAAGGTTCATATGGTAGGAATGGAATATATTGATCTCAACACTTGAGTAGGTAGTTCTCTCTCAGAACATGTATGATGGAAGTGTAGGTATGTTCTGATGGCTCTCTCCGCAAGTGAAGAGTGGGTGGAGGGGTATATATACCCTCCACACAAAATCTAACCGTTACACACAATTTACCAAACTCGATGGGACCGATTCAGAGAACTCGGTCAGACCGATTTAGTTCATAATGTGACCGTTAGGCATTTCGGTGGGACCGATATGATCAACTCGGTGGGACCGATTTCATTAGGGTTAGAGCATAACGTAATCTCGGTGAGACCAATTACATAAACTCGGTGGGACCGATTTTGGTAATAAGCTTACAGAGAGTTGGTCAGGCAAACTTGGTGGGACCGATTCGCTCATTTCGGTGGGACCGAAACATTACGAAGAGGAAATAGAGAGTTTGCATTGCAAACTCAGTGGGACCGATTGCTCATCTATGTGAGACCGAAATGTTACAAAGGGAAACATAGAGTTTGCAATCCCATCTCGGTGAGACCGAGATCCCTTTCGGTGAGACCGAAGTGATTAGGGTTTAGTGGCAGTGGCTATGCCAAATGAACTCGGTGGCGCCGGATAGAAATTTCCGGTGGGGCCGAGTTTGACTTTTGGTTTGGGACATATGTGGATGTGAGAAAGTGGTCGAGGGTTTTGGAGCATATCACTAAGCATTTTGAGCAGGAAACCCATTAGGCAACACCTCATCCCCTTTTAATAGTATTGGCTTTCCTATGGACTCAATGTGATCTTGGATCACTAAAAGTGGAAAACGTAGAGTCTTGAGCTTAAGCCAATCCTTTGTCCTTAGCATTTTGAGGGGTCCACATTCCTAGTCCATGCCATGCCAATCATTTAACTTTCCTGAAATATCATCTTGAGATAGCATTAGTTCAATGAGCTATATGTTGTTAGTAATTACCAAAACCACCCGGGGATAGTTGCACTTTCAACTAGAAGTTTCAGAAGTCACTCGGTCAAACAAACAAATGAATCACCGAGATGCATAAGATTTCTCAAACAAGAGAAGAATAGAGAAGAATAACACTCATGTGGAAGCAATCGGGATGTCCACCTTGTTCTTAGGCAGGGCCTTCCGAGGCTTCAAAGGCGCAACCTTAAGCTACTACGGGGGCCTGATGGCTTCTCGCCCCTCGTTGGTTACCCCAAGTGTAAGGTTTGAGATGCAGTGTAGCGGTAGTTTTCCCTTGGCAAAGATACCAAGGATCGAATTCCCTTGAGACTCCTAGGTTCAACAAGAAGGTGTCAACTGCTAACGGCGCCAGATACTTAGCAATTGACTGGACCTGCACACAGATACAAATAACTTTGCTCCCAACGAGTACAGAGAGGTTGTCAATCCCTCCAGCCTTGTCGTTTACAAAGGATCAAACGCAAGAGATAATAGTGATAGGTATGACTGCAACTATTAAGTAAGAACAGAAAGTAAATAGCGGATGTGATCAGTGATGGTAATATGGACCGGGGTCCCATGATGTTCACTAGTGATGTCTCTCTCCCAAAAGACGATAAAACAGCTAAGCGAGGTAAACAAATTACAGCTGGGCAATTGACAGGATTGTGTGCGCAAACCAATGCTAACTATGCTGCAAGAAAGGTAGAGGTTCAAAGCATGGGCGGTACGCCAAGGCAAGTAGACCGAAATCCATCTGCATCTACTACTAATCATCCACCTTGAGATATCTATCCAGAACATCTCGCTGGTATTAAGTTGCGAGTCCCACCCATAGTTTAAACTCAAAGCAACAGACAACTGCATTAAAATAACTTTGCGTAAAGTAAACAATCCTTGCACCCGCAAGTACAAGCACCGTTGTTTCCCCCTTGTGGCAACAGCACATCCCCTAGACTCATGTTTCTGTCACTCAAGCTAGTCATCGAGGGGCATGAACCCACAATCAAGCATAACGTTCCCTCTTGGAGTTACTACCTACTACTTGGCCAAAGCAATAAACAACAACGGAGAACATGCAAGAATTACTCAAGAACATAAATATAAAAGAGGTAAATCAAATATATTACTCACACACAATCTGAACATAATCTCATAATCCATCGGATCCCAGCAAACTCATCATAGCAACAGCATAAGGATTACATATGTGCCTCGATCATGTAGGGCAGCTCATGAGGTCTAATCGGTGAAGAACAAAGAGGGGAGGAGAACATCACATAGCTACTGGTCATGGACCCATGGTCCAAGGGAGACTACTCACAACTCATCCGGGAGGCGTCCATGGTGGTGGAGAGGCTCCCGGTGGTGATTCTCCCCTCCGGCAGGGTACCGGGAAGAGTTCTCCTGGTGCTCCCGATCTTGGAAGCGCGGCGGCGGCGGAACAGAGATGAGATCGCGAAAAAGGGTTCCGTCCTCGAGGGTTTCGGGACGCGGTGTAAATATATGCCAAAGGGGGCGTCAGAGGAGGCCTGGGGGGCCCAGGCACCCTGGCGGCGCGGCCAGGAGGGGGGTGCGCCCTCTGGCCGCCTGGAGCCCTGGTGGCCCCCCTCCGTCCCTACTTTGGCCGCATGGAAGCTTCCGGAACGCTGATTTTTTATATATTTTTCCCGGAATTTTTCTGGCAGTTTACGTAATGGGAAAACCTGAAATACAAAAACAGCAGAAAACAGGAACTGGCACTGAGGTGCACTGAGTTAATAGGTTAGTCCAAATATGATCAAAAGTGTATGGAAGTGCATAAATATCATAGCAATATCACACAAAAGAGGCATGGAGTAAGCAGAAATTATAGATACGTTTTGGACGTATCAACATCCCCAAGCTTAATTCTTGCTCGTCCTCGAGTAGGTAAATAATAACAAGCATAATTTCTGTGGTGACATGCTATTAACCATATAAGGACTTTTCACAGTCACATGACAAAAGCTTACTGAGACAATGAATCTGTAGTAATTAAGTTACCTCATGAAAAAATCACAAAGAACTGAAAGTTTTACAATATGATATTGAAACATCAAATAGATTTGTAGTGAGCATGGTGTGCAAATATGATAAAGTGGTACCTCGCTTGCCCCCTTTAGTGAAGCAAAACATAAATGCAGGGGCACCTCCAAGGTTTAAGTGACGACTAGATACAATAATTTCAGAATAAACGATATTATAATCATGCAAAAGACAATGGTACTTTGGGACAATGCACATTACACTCAGAATGACAATCATGCTCTCAATAGTTGGTGCTTTAAAGAAGGTGGAGACTCTCGAACCATGGCTTTTGATGGCAAGGTTGAAAACCCGTGGTCGGAAACAAAAACTAAACATGTACCAGAGCTCTTGGTTTTTAAAAACAGAGGTAAAATTATTTTTTGGATATGCATATTTCGTCAACGAATGCTAGTAGATAACTCAATTACTTCTCGAGCTGGACAAGTTTCGAGGAACGGCTCCTGCATGAGGACGATCACATCCTCTTAATCTCCTTTGTTTACCACTGCCAAGGTTTTCTGATTTCTCATGAACAAAGCGTGAAGGAGGGTTTGTTTGTTGTATATTTTTTTTAATGAGCCGGGCGCACTCTATGCCAGTTCCTTCTCGTATTAAGGGTTTGCACATTAGACATGCAATCCCGGGGTGAAGCTTGTCCAACTTAAAAAGATCATGAATTAACTACTACTTCCTCATGAGCTAAAACAGAGGCACAAAAGAGAAATGCTTTTTTGATTAATTTCGAGATGGTACACGAAAGTCTTCGTTAGGAATGGCAGGTAAATACCATGTATAGGAAGGTATGGTGGACTCATATGGCATAACTGGTTTAAAGGATTTTGGATGCACAAGCAGTCAGTGCGCTTAGTACAGGCGAAGGTTAGCAAAAGACTGGGAGCGACCAACTAAGAGAGCAATGACGGTCATAATCATGCAGAGCGACAAAGCAACATTGAATCGGGCATGGAAGTTATATCGCTACTCAGAAATTAAAGATCATCAAGGCTTGATAGACTTTCTTTTATAGTCTTAAATATGCGTGAGCATATGCCAAGTCAATCAAAATAAATTCTTGAAGGAAGATATCACTAAACCATACCACATCATAGGCAAACAAATCATGTTGGTACTCCAATAACACATTGAGAACCCCCCAGCTATTTGAGACTAACCATAAGAAAACATGAACTACTAAGCACCATTATGCACGTAGCATTTTTATCATGGACATATCAACCAGTGCAACAGAAGCCAACTCTCTTAACAAGATAAGCATGATAACTCAAGAGAGTTCCAGCAACCAACTAAACAAAAGCTCTTTAAAAAGAAAAGCATGAAAACTAAGAGCTAAGCATGACAGTAGCTATTGAAAGACAAAGAACATACACAGCAAAGATAGACATGAAAATTATATGTTATGTTCTAGGTTGAAGTGGAGCGTGTTTCTCTCCCACACAAAGAAGGCTGAGTTCCAAATCGTTATGAAAAGCAAGCAAAGCTAAAGAAAACTGAAAAGGAAACTAAAAGCAAGACGCTCCAAGCATAGCACATAACACATGAAGTGATAAAAATATAGTGGAACGAAAGACGAACTGATAATGTTGATGGAGAAGGGGATGCACGGGGGCATCCCCAAGCTTAGACGCTTGAGTCTTCTTGAATATTTCTTGGGGGTGCATGGGGGCATTCCCAAGCTTGAGCGTTTGACACTCCTGAATCTTTTTATCATCTTCCCTCGCACACTTGAAAACTCCCTTCATACATAACTCATCATAATCTGATTAGCGAGGTTAGTACCCATAATAAAATAAATTTTCCTTGCTGGAAATAAGTATATTCTTGAAGGTCTACTGTTTCTCAAGATTGCCAAAAGGTTTTTGCAAAGAAAAAGTAAGCTCAAGGTTTGCAAAACGAAGGAAAGGCAAAACAGGACAGAATCTGTGAAAAACAGACCAGCAGGTAGTAAATAATTTTTTCGGGGCACTTCTGCAACTCAAATCAAAAAACTCAGAACATACGCCCGAAAGACAATTGTATAGAGCACGCTGTCAAAAAAATTCAGACTAATATGATGATCTGGTGATTTTATACGAATTTTTCTGTCCAAGGACAGAATCTGTTTTCTGGACTGCACGTCACAACTCTTGAACTTTCTTGCAATCAGAGGCTAAACTTGGCACAAAGCTGAAAAATAAAGATACAATGATGTTGCTACAGTAGTAACAAACATCAAGACCACTAAAACTGAAAGAACAAACTGAAAGCAAAGATAACAAGGGTTGTCTCCCTAGAGCTCTTTCTTTATAGCCATAAAGATAGGCTTAAGACTTTAATGATGCTCTCGTAGGAATAAGAGTTGAAGAACAAAAGAGAGCATCAAGAAGCAAATACCAAACACATTTAAGCCTAACATGCTTCCTATGCATAGGAATATTGCAATACAATAATTCATTGAAGCACAAAGCAATAAGCATAGGAAGACAAAACAAGTGCAGCTTCAAAACCTTCAACATAAAGAGAGGGAACTTGATATTATTGAAATATCTATAAGCATATGTTCCCTTCTCATAATAATTTTCAGTGGGATCACGAATAAATTCAACAATATAAGCATCACATAAATCATTGTTACCATGATCCACATGCAAAAAGGTATCATTACTCTTCATATAAGCAAAATCTTTCTTATTAGGAATAGTGAGAGTAAAGCAATCATAACCATCATGGTAATCATTGTATTTAGCAGGCATATCATAATCATAATAAATTTTATCCTCAATAGTAGGTGGACTGAAAACATCATATTCATCATTGTAATCATATATAGGAAGCAAAGTATCATCAAAGTAAATTTTCTCTTCAAAAGTTGGGGGACTAAAAATATCATGTTCATCAAACGTTTCATCCCCAAGCTTAGAGCTTTCCATGTCATTAGCAATATTGATATTCAAAGAAAGCATACTAATAACATCACCACCATCATGATTGTTATGCAAATAATAAAGTTCCATAGGTTTTTTAATTTTCTCTTCAAACACATCATGTCCCAAAGCAAGGTAGAGCTTATAAAGCTCTCTCATATTTTTCTTGTTTTCCATTAAGCAAAACTAGTGAAAAGACATAAAGAAAACTGAAAGGTAAACTAACAAGACTAAAAGCAAAGATAAAAGATAGCGTGCAACTCCCCTATCTTGAAGAGTGGAGTCCCCGGCAACGGCGCCAGAAAACTTTGCTTGATGGCTTCTCGCCCCTCGTTGGTTACCCCAAGTGGAAGGTTTGAGATGCAGTGTAGCGGTAATTTTCCCTTGGCAAAGATACCAAGGATCGAATTCCCCTGAGACTCCTAGGTTCAACAAGAAGGTGTCAACTGCTAACGGCGCCAGATACTTAGCAATTGACTGGACCTGCACATAGATACAAATAACTTTGCTCCCAACGAGTACAGAGAGGTTGTCAATCCCTCCGGCCTTGTCGTTTACAAAGGATCAAACGCAAGAGATAATAGTGATAGGTATGACTGCAACTAGTAAGTAAGAACAGAAAGTAAATAGCGGATGTGATCAGTGATGGTAATATGGACCGGGGTCCCATGATGTTCACTAGTGATGTCTCTCTCCCAAAAGACGATAAAACAGCTAAGCGAGGTAAACAAATTACAGCTGGGCAATTGACAGGATTGTGTGCCCAAACCAATGCTAACTATGCTGCAAGAAAGGTAGAGGTTCAAAGCATGGGCGGTACGCCAAGGCAAGTAGACCGAAATCCATCTGCATCTACTACTAATCATCCACCTTGAGATATCTATCCAGAACATCTCGCTGGTATTAAGTTGCGAGTCCCACCCATAGTGTAAACTCAAAGCAACAGACAACTGCATTAAAAGAACTTTGCGTAAAGTAAACAATCCTTGCACCTGCAAGTACAAGCACCGTTGTTTTCCCCCTTGTGGCAACAGCACATCCCCTAGACTCATGTTTCTGTCACTCAAGCTAGTCATCGAGGGGCATGAACCCACAATCAAGCATAACGTTCCCTCTTGGAGTTACTACCTACTACTTGGCCAAAGCAATAAACAGCAACGGAGAACATGCAAGAATTACTCAAGAACATAAATATAAAAGAGGTAAATCAAATATATTACTCACACACAATCTGAACATAATCTCATAATCCATCGGATCCCAGCAAACTCATCATAGCAACAGCATAAGGATTACATATGTGCCTCGATCATGTAGGGCAGCTCACGAGGTCTAATCGGTGAAGAACAAAGAGGGGAGGAGAACATCACATAGCTACTGGTCATGGACCCATGGTCCAAGGGAGACTACTCACAACTCATCCGGGAGGCGTCCATGGTGGTGGAGAGGCTCCCGGTGGTGATCCTCCCCTCCGGCAGGGTGCCGAGAAGAGTTCTCCTGGTGCTCCCGATCTTGGAAGCGCGGCGGCGGCGGAACAGAGATGAGATCACGAAAAAGGGTTCCGTCCTCGAGGGTTTCGGGACGCGGTGTAAATATATGCCAAAGGGGGGCGTCAGAGGAGGCCTGGGGGGCCCAGGCGCCCTGGCGGCGCGGCCAGGAGGGGGGTGCGCCCTCTGGCCGCCTGGAGCCCTGGTGGCCCCCCTTCGGCCCTACTTTGGCCGCATGGAAGCTTCCGGAACGCTGATTTTTTATATATTTTTCCCGGAATTTTTCTGGCAGTTTACGTAATGGGAAAACCTGAAATGCAAAAACAGCAGAAAATAGAAACTGGCACTGAGGTGCACTGAGTTAATAGGTTAGTCCAAATATGATCAAAAGTGTATGGAAGTGCATAAATATCATAGCAATATCACACAAAAGAGGCATGGAGCAAGCAGAAATTATAGATACGTTTTGGACGTATCAGGGCCTTCTCAGTCGGATTAGGTGAAGTCGTCCGAGTGCGTTTCTGTACCTGAGTATTGGAGGGAGCTGCCTTGGCGCGCGTGCTTTCTAGTTCGTGTGTCAGCTTGGAGCGCCTCTCGATGCGAGGCGGCGATTCGACCTCCTCACCACTGCTTGAGTCCTCACTTTCCTCGTCGGTTTCTTCATCAGACCTCTAGTCGGTGACCTCGCCGACACCCTCCACTCCCTCCTAGACTTGCTCTCCGTTGGGCACCGAGTACATCTCAGTATAAATCTGTAGGACAAAGAGTTGATCAAACGTCAATCGGATTTAGAGACAGCTACAAATCGAAACAGTAAATTCACTCGGAAACAGAATTCGATCCTTGTCCGGCTCGTGTGCTGCGTCGAATGGACGGACTCTCCTGTTCCCCCTGGGGTTGTCCTTGTTCCCGGTGATGCTCCGCAACCAATGCTCCACCGTCTTCTTGGTGACCTCCTCCGGGTGGACCCGAGCAGTGTCACTGGTGCCCGAGTACATCCACATCGGATGATCACGGGCTTGGAGAGGTTAAATCCGTCGACTGAGAAATACCTCCAGCAGGTCCATCCCAGTCACACCGTCGTGGACTAGTTGGACCACTCGCTCGACCAACATATCCACTTCTACTTTCTCAGCCCGACTCACAACCAACGAGGGAGGCTAACTGACTCGATCTAAGGTGAAGGGGGAAAGACCGGTCGACTGACTCGGGGTTGGAATATCCTTGAAGTAAAACCAGGTCGACTGCCACCCTCTGACCGACTCAAGAAGAGTGTGGTTGGAAAGGTGCTCCTACCCCTAGTCTGTATACCTAAGCCACCGCACATCTGGATTACATGCGTCTTCTCGTCAGTCGGGTTCGCCTTCTAGATGGCTTGGGAGCGGCAAGTGAAAATGTGCTTGAACAAACCCCAGTGTGGTCGACAACCCAAGAAATTCTCACACGGAGAGATGAAGGCAGCAAGATATGTGATAGTGTTGGGAGAAAAGTGGTGCAGTTGGGCGCCGTAGAAGTTCAGAAAACCCCGAAAAAAAGGATGCGGAGGCAAGGAGAAACCTCAGTTGACGTGGGTCGCAAGGAGGACACACCCGCCCTCCTGCGGCTGCGGCTCGGTCTCGTCCCCCGGCAGCCTCAAAGACTCATGGGCAATCAGGCCCCCGTCAACCAGCTCCTCCATGTCCTCCAGCCGCAACGAAGATCGGATCCAGTCCCCCTGGATCCAACAGGGTGGCAGCACAGTTCGCGACGTCGACCCCCAACTCACCTTCTTGCCCTTCCCGTCGCCGGTGCCTTCTTCGCACGCTCCAGGGACGCCGTCTTGTCCTTACCCATGGTGGCAAGCTTGTCAGTGTACAAAAAGAGGGGTACACTTTTTGTACCCCTATGACTGTGCACGGGTAGTCTGAGCCACGGCGCCACCACACCAAGCATGGCGAGGGAGGCGAGCCGGGGCAAGACCGAAGCTTGATGGAGACTGGAGCAACGCCAAGAACAAGACCACAAATAGCAAAGGGACGAAGCGACTCTCCCCGGCAAGGTCCTTGCCGGGGCCAGCCCTGGTAGCCCCGGCAAGACCCTTGCCGCGGCACCTCGCCCCGCACCTATGGAGCGAATCACCCTTGAGTCCACCGCCCCCATGGGGCGAGGATTCGGGAGATATCCCCGTGGTGGCATGTAGATCTTTGTGAAGACATTCAAGATCAGATGCAAGTTAGGAAGACGACGACCCTTGGCGGGATTCCAGCCAAGGAGAACCACAAGGCCCCCCGCAAGCACCTTGCCGGGGATGACAGCAGGCGCCACGGCAGGACCCTTGCCGGAGCCCCGGCAAGGCCCTTGCCGAGGACGCCCGCGGGGCCACCGTCAGGCCCGCACCAACCAAGTTTCCACCGACCCACGCGGCTGCCGACCCAACCAGCTGGACAGGCTCCTGCGTGGCAACCCACAGATCTTCGTGGAGACCCGCCGTTGCGCCACCTCAGCTGCATGTCTGCCTACATGGCGCCTCAGGCACTACTGGCCAAGGCGCGTGTCAACACGAGGAGGGGCGGCGACGGACAAGACGGGCGTCTCCCCTCGTCCCCGATAAAGCAAGGACACCTAAGCTAAGCGCATTAAATGCGCCTTGTCCTGTAATGCGAGGGATAACCTCGCATCACTGTACCCTTTCCACCTCCTGTGTGCCACTGTGGCAACCCCTTTTTCCTATAAAAGGAGGCCCGAGGCGACCAGGAGAAGGATTCGGCTTTTTGGAACTGCTCGCGACCCTCTTGGAGCTCCTCATTAGCTGAAGAACACCAACATATAATCCACCAAAGCAGGAGTAGGGTTTTACGCATCTTTGCGGCCCGAACCTAGGTAAAGGAACCGTGTCCTGACTGTTAGATCCGCTCTTCTCTCAACCGCGCGCCCCGCAACCGTAGTAGGGATTCTTGTGATCCCATAGGTGTCGATCCAAATACACCGACATCTTTGGCGCGCCAGGCAGGGGGCGCAGTTGTGAGAATCGGCTTTGGCAGTCAGTTCGACGCCTCTTCATCGTCATGGCGCCCAAGAAGAAGACGACGGTGGCAGTTGGCCAGTCGGAGGCCGGACAGCCCGTCCCGACACGGGCGAGCAGCGGACCGGTCGCGGAAAGGACCCAGGGCGCTGCTCGCGAACACCAACGCCGCCCTAGTAGCCGGAGTTTGGGAGGTGGCGATGCTTGTGCGCCTAGTAACAGGCCACACACCGCCGGTTCCAGAGATGGAACCCGGCCCTCCGCGGGTGGCGCGGGACCTTCCAAGGTCGCTGCCGCATCACCCGAAGGCGACGCAAGGGCCTCCAGAACTCCCACGCCGGCGCCAATAGCGCGCTCTTCTCAAGTAGCGCGCGATGAACAGCGTCGTCACCCTGAAGGTCCCGGGCGTCGCCATGGGAAGAGCCCCGAGCGCCATTCCCGGGACGTAGAAGACCTGCCCGCCCGCCGAAGCACTGATGGAGACGATAGGCGACCGCGGGATCGTGATGGAGCTCCCCCTGACACGGTCAGGGGTCGAGGCGCGTCACGATCCGTGCAGGTTTCGCTACTGTTGACGCCAGCCGAAGCTTTGGCGCGCGTGCAATTGCTCCTCGACTTTCCTCCCGTTACAGGGAAACTCGACGAATGGAGAGCCACCATCTGAAGCCTTGTCGCAGTCGCCAACAAGGATGACCTAAATCCAACGGAGCTCCCAGGTCGACGCTCCGATGGAGTCCCACGCACCGGTGGCGGGAGGGCCGGCAGCGCCGTGGCTACGGTGCATTCGCCTCCTCCTCGCTCGGAGCCGCGTGCGTCGACCCGTCGAGATGTCGTGGGCGACGCTATCTCCATAGCGTCGTCCGACCCACGGACGCGCGGCGACCAGCGTCAAGTTCTTCAGGAGCGAGCTCATGAAGATGCTCGAACCACCATCGAGCGCCGGCGCGGAACGCGCCACCAGTCACACAGGCAAGCGGGGCCTGCTGCAGACCGCCCGGCACCGGAGAGCCCTGGGGGTCTACCTTACAAGGTAGGCTGTCCAGCTTTCACCCGTGAGCTACGGCAATTCCAGTGGCCCTCTCACCGCACATTCAAACCCGACGTTGGCGAGAAGTACAACGGCAAGACCCACCCGTCGGAGTTCCTCAGCATCTACACCATCGCGATGCAAGCAGCCGGGGCCCGCGACGATAAGGTGCTTGCGAATTACTTTTCGTTGGCTCTTAAACCTAACGCCATGTCGTGGTTGATGCACTTGCCAGTAGACTCTATTTCCTCCTGGTCCGACTTGTGCCATGAGTTTGTTGGCGCCTTTACCGGAGGCCACCAAGCCCATGGCCAAGCAAGTGACCTGCATGTCATACCCCAGAAGGAAGGCGAGACTCTGCGCAAGTACATACATAGATTCAGCCAGGTACAGTACAATATCCCCGATGTTCACCCTGCCGCCATCATCAGCGCGTTCCACCATGAGCAGATGTGCGTCGGCTTGCTGGCTGCGTTGCCGCCATGAGCAGATTCATTTCCAAGTCTGCCGAGCGCGCCCTCCCCTTTTTCAAGATCTTGAAAAAGGCGGGCCCAATGGAGTGGACACCGGAAGCCGAGGCAGCATTACAAGATCTGAAGAGGTATCTTTCCTCCACGCCAATACTGGTTGCGCCTATACCACAAGAACCGTTGCTTCTATACTTAGCGGCAACAAACCAAGTGGTCAGCGCTGCACTAGTGGCGCAGAGAGAAATTGATGATGAGGAGATAGCAGCAACAGAGCCTGGTGCCACTGGTGTAGAAGCGACACAGTTGGTTGGAGTGCAGCCGAAAAAGAAGATGATGCAGCACCCGGTCTACTTTGTTAGCTCCCTCTTGCAGGGGGCTAGATCAAGGTACTCCGGTGTGCAGAAATTGCTCTTCGGCCTTCTTATGGCCTCGAGGAAGCTGCGTCACTACTTCCAGGCGCACGAGATCACTGTCATCACTCGCCTCCCTCTGCAACGGATATTGCACAATCCAGACGCGACGGGAAGGATTGTAGAGTGGGCACTGGAGCTGTCCAGCTTTGACCTCAACACTACAGGAATCAGCTTCTTTGCCGACTGCCATGGCAGTCGGCAAAGGCATGAATGGCAGTCGGCAAAGCTCTTTGCCGACTGCTAGCAGTCGGCAAACAGTCCGGCTGAATAAGCGGCGGTAAAGGCCTTCTTTGCCGTCTGCTTCATAGAAGCAGTCGGCAAAGCTCTTTGCCGTCAGCCTTTTGCGGCCAGCAGACGGCAAAGAGCGTAGACGGCAGTGAGGTGAGGTGGGAGCCGTTAGGGGTTAACGGCGTGGTTTGCCGTCAGCCGGCAGACGGCAAAGAGGCTAAGGTCTTTGCCGTCTGCTGGCAGACGGCAAAGAGGCCAAATAGGAGTCACTGGGAAGCTGCCACGTGGCCTTTTTTGCCGTCTGCTGGCAGTCGGCAAAGACCCTTGCCTCTTTGCCGTCTGCCGGCAGTCGGCAAAGACCTTAGCCTCTTTGCCGACTGCCGGCAGTCGGCAAAGAGCTGAGCCTCTTTGCCGTCTGCCGGCAGTCGGCAAAATCCCCAAATAGGCAACCAGTGTTCCCAGGTTGAACAGGGAGCTGCCACGTGGCATTCTTTGCCGTCTGCTAGCAGTCGGCAAAGCTCTTTGCCGACTGCTAGCAGACGGCAAAGCTCTTTGCCGACTGCTGGCAGACGGCAAAGAGCCTATATAACCCCTGTTTTTAATTGAATTCATTCAATTTGACAGAAATTCATAGATATACACAGATAATACATATATACTCAACAAGCATATCCAACAATATATTTACTCAAGTCCAACATATATCCATATGACATAAGAAGTTTCCAACAATATATTTCCTCAAGTCCAACATATATCCATATGGCATAAGAAGTTTCCAACAATATATTTCCTCAAGTCCAACATATATCCATATGACATAAGAAGTTTCCAACAATATATTTCCTCAAGTCCAACATATATCCATATGACATAAGAAGTTTCCAACAATATATTTTCTCAAGTCCAACATATATCCATATGACATAAGAAGTTTCCAACAACATATCCAACAATAAGAAGTTCCCAAACATGTTTTCATAAACAAAAAGGAAGCACAAGGAGAATATATGAGTCCATCAATGCAAGCTTCCTCATCTCAAGCAAATCTGCAAATTGGGAAAGATGAAAGTTAGAAGAAGAAGAATAGCTAGAAGAGGAAAAGAAGAAGATAAAGAAGAGGAAAATAAGAAGAGGATTTTATCTTCTCTTTCTTTCTCTCCTCCCCCTCTTCTTTATCTTCTTCTTTTCCAACAAATGTAGTTAAAAAAGCCAATTTAGAGCTAAGCTAGGTAAATAGGTCATTTTGGAGATAAGATAAGTTCAATGTATCATATTGGAGCTAACCTAGGTAAACTTGGTCATTTTGGAGCTAAGCTAAGTTAAATGGATCATATTGAAGCTAACCTAGGTAAACTAGGTCATTTTTTAGCTAACCTAGGTAAAAATGTCATTTTTTGCTAAGCTAGGTAAAAATGCTAAGTGTGTAGGTCAATTTAGAGCTAGCTTAGGTAAATAGGTCATTTTGGAGCTAACGCGGGTAAAATGGATCATATTGTAGCTAACTTAGGTAAACTTGGTCTTTTTGGAGCTAACGTAGGTTAAATGGATCATATTGGAGCTAACATAGGTAAACTTGGTCATTTTGGAGCTAACCTGGCTAATTAGGTCATTTTTGACATAACTAAGCTTATTGTGTCATTTGTGGACTAAATAGGCTAAATTATGTTATAAATGGACTAAATAGGCTAAATAAGAGGAGGAAAAGAAGAAGAAGAAGAAGAAGAAGAAGAAGAAGAATAAGAAAAGAAGAAGAAGAAGAAGAACTTCTTCTTTTCTTATTCTTCTTCTTCTTCTTCTTCTTCTTCCCTTCCTATTCCTTCTTTTCTTCCTATTCCTTGATTTTCTTCATCTTATTATGTCATTTGTGGACTAAATAGGCTAAATTATGTCATAAATGGACTAAATAGGTTAAATAAGAGGAGGAAAAGAAGAAGAAGAAGAAGAAGAAGAATAAGAAAATCTTTTCTTATTCTTCTTCTTCTTCTTCTTCTTCTTCTTCTTCTTCTTCTTCTTCTCTTCCTATTCCTTCTTTTCTTCCTATTCCTTGATTTTCTTCATCTTATTATGTCATTTGTGGACTAAATAGGCTAAATTATGTCATAAATGGACTAAATAGGCTAAATAAGAGGAGGAAAAGAAGAAGAAGAAGAATAAGAAGAAGAAGAAGAAGAAGAAGAATAAGAAAAGAAGAAGAATAAGAAAAGAAGAAGAAATGTTCTTCTTCTTCTTCTTCTTTTCTTATTCTTCTTCTTCTTCTTCTTCTTCTTCTTCTCTTCCTATTCCTTCTTTTCTTCCTATTCCTTGATTTTCTTCATCTTATTATGTCATTTGTGGACTAAATAGGCTAAATTATGTCATAAATGGACTAAATAGGCTAAATAAGAGGAGGAAAAGAAGAAGAAGAAGAAGAAGAAGAAGAAGAATAAGAAAAGAAGAAGAATAAGAAAAGCTAGAAGAAATGTTCTTCTTCTTCTTCTTCTTTTCTTATTCTTCTTCTTCTTCTTCTTCTTCTTCTTCTTCTTCTCTTCCTATTCCTTCTTTTCTTCCTATTCCTTGATTTTCTTCATCTTATTATGTCATTTGTGGACTAAATAGGCTAAATTATGTCATAAATGGACTAAAAAGGCTAAATAAGAGGAGGAAAAGAAGAAGAAGAAGAAGATCTTCTTCTTCTTCTTCTTTTCTTATTCTTCATCTTCTTCTTCTCTTCCTATTCCTTCTTTTCTTCCTATTCCTTGATTTTCTTCATCTTATTATGTCATTTGTGGACTAAATAGGCTAAATTATGTCATAAATGGACTAACTAGGCTAAATAAGAAGAAAAATACCGTTATCACGAAGGTGAAGGACCGGTCGAGGCTGCGCCAGTGCCAGACTGAGGTGAAGGGCCGGTCGGGGTTCCACCAAGGGCAGACCGAGAAGGATCGGTTGATGCTTGTCGGGAAGCATTCTACACCAAAGATCATTTGCAATGTCTCGTTAGCATGATGCAACATAAATGTGAATACTAGTAACTAACGACCATTCAAATCAAACTCACCGTGGTCGCCGGAGCAATCCGGGGCATCGGCGGAGGGGTCTGACCGCTTTTCTCACACATGCTCTACACATTTGGTTCTCACGAGTTAGTCATATTAGTTAGTAATGGAACAAACATTATGTGCATGATTTGGCTAATATGCAGGAGAAACATACCACCAAGATGTCATATAGGGCCCGGTTTTGAGCATCGTTCCGGTTCCTCTCCTCCTCCAACAGCCTAGCCGTCCTCTCCTCCAGCTCCCTCTCCCTCTCCTCCGCCTGCCTTCTTGCCGCCTCCAAAAGCGTCTGCGTGTTTGCTCTCTCTTTCTCAAGAGCAGCCTGCAACACACCACTCCTCGTTAGCATTGTAATCATCGACGGACGCACACACAATGTAATGGATAGGAAAGGTATCCGAGTCCGTATAACTAACCGCCATGGCGAGCTCCGATGGCCGTGCACGAGGCATTATCTCAGGATCAGAGCTACTCTGGCGCTTCTTGATCTGCGTGAGAGTCTTAGGACAACGTATCAGTCCATCACCAATGGCTGTCGAGCCATGGGACCTCCCGCCACCAGATATCATAACCAACTCTGTATCAAAAGGATCCTGGCTCGGGTTAAAGTCCTCCCCTTTCCTTGCCTTCCCCTCGTCTCTGTACCTCACGAGCTTGTTGTGGGAGGAGATGTTGGTGAAGGTCTCTGGATGATCTAGGTCAGACTCCGAGAATGCCTTGGCCTTCTTGTACGGGGCACTATGGGCCATGCCATAGAGGTCGAACAGACCTGGCACGGGCTTCTTGTTGTGGTGCGCCTGAGAGAGAGGAACAAAATATTAGTCAAGGGCTCAAGCTAGCATGAAGAATGAAATTGCTATGTAAATAAGGTCATTTTGGAGCTAAGTAAGGTTATTATGTCATTTTTGAGGAAAAAAAGCTAAGTTTAGGTCATTTTGGAGGTAACCAAGATTATTATGCCAATTTTGACCAAACTATGCTAATTATGTCATTATTGAGCTATCCAAGGTAGTTATGCCTTTTTTTTAGCTAACTAAAGCATATTATGTCATTTTAGAGCTAATTATGTCATAAATGAACGAGCTAAAATTATTTTAGGTCATTATTGAGCTATCAAAGGTAGTTATGCAATTTTTTAGCTAACTAAAGCATATTATGTCATTTTAGAGCTAATTATGTCATAAATGAACGAGCTAAACTAAGTTTAGGTCATTATTGAGCTATCCAAGGTAGTGATGCCATTTTTTAACTAAGTAAGCATTATTGAGCTATCCAAGGAAAAATGCTATCATGTAGAATGAAATTGCATGAATCATGAAGCAAACCACATACCCAGTGACCCCCGAACTCAAACAGGTCGCAGCTCCCTTGATGGTGTGGCACACCAACCATTTGGGCACGCTTATCCTTGGCCCTTTGGTGTTCGACTAGCCATTTGGGAGAGCACCACTCATCCACCAACGCCTCCCAACAGTCCATCATATCCGCACACCATCTCGGGGGCACCTAAGGTAGTCAAGAGAAATGGTCCGCACTTCTGTTAGGTTGTTGAAGAGATACAGCGAAATGGTCCGCCATTCTTCGACACCCAACGGTACTGGTTTCGAACCACTGGCTGGTGCGAGATCCCCTTTGAATAGGCTGAGGTTGGATCGACCCTTTTTAGGGTCGTCAGCATTGTACCGAGGCTTCGGATTATGCAAATGACGATTTTTGGCTTCGTAGTGTGCTGTCACGAAGTTTGCCGCCTCCTCAGTGATGAATGCCTCGGCCATCGATGCTTCAATTCTACGTTTGTTTTTACATTTTGCTCGAAGCGTCTTCTGCATTCTCTCAGTTGAGTAGCACCAACGATTTTGCACGGGCCCTCCCAATCTTGCCTCGGTCGGGAGATGCAAAATCAAGTGCTGCATTGGATTAAACATGCTCGGCGGAAAGATTTTCTCTAACTTGCAGATCAACTCCGGTGCCAACTGTTCCATTTCTTCGAGGAGACCAGGTGATAGTTCTTTCGCACAAAGAACACGGAAGAAATAGCTCAGCTCTGCCAGTACTAGCCATTCATCCTCAGGGATGAAGCCACGCAACATCACCGGCATTATCCGCTCAATCCATATGTGCCAATCATGACTTTTTAGACCAAATATTTTCAATTTTTCAAGACTCGCTCCCCTCTTTAGATTTGCTGCATACCCATCGGGGAACATTAACTGCATTTTCACCCACAGAATAATTTCCCTCATAGCTGGCCTTCCAAGATTGAACCATGCCTTTGGCTTCGTGAAGTTCCGCTTTCCTTTCGGATCTTGCATGTTTTGTAACGGTCTATCACATAGCTCCTCTTGATCGACTCTAGCCTTAGGATTATCCTTTGACTTCCCCTCTATGCCGAACAATGTGCCAAAAATGGCTTCGGCAATGTTCTTTTCGGTGTGCATCACGTCGATGTTGTGTGGGCAAAGGAGGTCCTTAAAGTAAGGCAGATCCCATAAGCATGTCTTGTGAGTCCAGGCGTGTTTCTTATTATACCCCTTGAAATACCCTGGACGCTCTGGATCTGGCTCGAGAGCGTTTAACTGATCTAGGGTTTGTTGGCCTGTCAATGCAGGTGGTGCAGAGTGTTTGACAAGTCTACCTTTCATGAAGTTCTTCTTGTCTTTCCTGAACTTATGGTGAGGATCCAGAAACTGTCTATGCAAGTCGAAGCAACTATACTTGTGCCCTGCCGTCAGCCAACGAAACTCAAGAGCTCCCTTGCATGTGGGGCACGGGAACCTTCCATGCACACACCAGCCAACGAATAGCGCATACGCCGGCAAGTCATGCGTCGAGTACATGTACCAGGCACGCATTATGAAGTTCTGTTTGCTAAAGGCGTCATATGTCTTGAACCCATTAACCCAAGCTTCTTGCAATTCGTCCTTAAGCGG
>LR738712.1:162472408-162511430 GCA_902687465.1 Secale cereale
GTGGGGGCAACGGTTTTTTTTACCCAAAAAAAAATAGCCCCACCTCTTTGCCGACTGCCAGCAGATGGCAAAGAATTCTTTGCCGTCTGCCAGCAGACGGCAAAGAGGATAACCGTTAGCCCTCCCACGCCGTTACACTGTGGGCCCCATCTTACCTCTTTGCCGTCTGCTGGCAGATGGCAAAGAAATCTTTGCCGTCTGCCAGCAGACGGCAAAGAAGTGGCCGGTGTGACCTAGCCAGTGCAGTACCCCCATGGGGCCCACTTTGGTCTTTGCCGTCTGCTGGCTGATGGCAAAGACCTCTTTGCCGTCTGCCAGCAGACGGCAAAGATCTGGCAGATGGCAAAGACCCTCATTGCCATCAGCTGGTTCTTTGCCGTCTGCTTTGACAAGACAGACGGCAAACAGCCTCTTTGCCATCAGCTGGCAGACGGCAAAGAGCAGGCAGATGGCAAAGACTCAGATTCCAGTAGTGCAAGTTTGAAAGTACCTCGACAATTCAGAGCCGAGTCCTGGCAGAGTTCATCGCAGAATGGACCGCAATGCCTGATGAAGAAGTCCAGGAAACTGCTCTCCCCGGCAAAGAGGCGAGCTGCAACTGGATCATGTACTTTGATGGGGCTTTCTCCTTATAGGGCGCCGGGGCTGGCGTACTGCTGGTCGTGCCCACTGGAGAGCACCTCAAGTACGTGGTCCAGATGCACTTCCCTAGGGAGGTATCAACGAACAACACTGCCGAGTACGAGGGGCTGCTTGCTGGTCTTAGGATCACGGTGGACCTCGGAATCAAGAAGCTCATTGTCAGGGGCAACTCGCAGCTTGTCGTCAAACAAGTCAACAAGGATTACTAGAGCCCGTTGATGAAGGCCTACGTCGATGAAGTGAGAAAGTTGGAAGAGCGCTTTGACGGCATACAGGCGGAGCACGTTCCTCGAGCGGAGAACGACATCGCCGATTACCTGTCAAAGCGCGCTGCCCTCAGGCTACCTATGGAACCAGGTACCTTTGTGCTTCAGCTTTCTCAGCCATCCGTTGATCCATCAACAGAGCAGAACAAGAGGAGGAAGTCAGGGCCCGGCAAGTACTTTCCCGCCGAGTTCCCCGGAGCCGCCGGCAAGAATGTTGCCGGGGACACTGAGCCCGCCACCGGAGGGCCAACTCCGGCGGAGCGTCAAGCTTTTGCCGTCGAGATGGCCACTCCCTTGGTGGAGGAAATGCCTTTAGTCCTCACCGTCGAGCCCCAGGCTCCAGCATGGGCGCAGCATACCGTCTGATTCCTTCAGACTGGGGAACTTCCTGAGGAGCAGGAAGAAGCGGAGAAAGTAGCCTGTCGGTCTGCCATGTACCACTTCGTCGATGACGTCTTGTACAGAAGGAGACCGAACGGTGTGAAATTGAAGTGCATCCCTCGAGAGGAAGGACTGGAGCTGTTGGCAGAGGTACATGGAGGCATATGTGGATCCCACATAGGGTCGAGAGCCCTTGCCGGCAAGGCATTCCGGCAAGGCTTCTTCTGGCCCACTGCCCTCCAGGATGCGGCGGCACTGGTCACCAGGTGTGAAGCGTGCCAATTCCATTCAAAGAAACTTCATCAACCATCTCAAGCCCTTCAAACCATTCCTCTCTCCTGGCCCTTCTCGGTCTGGGGGCTCGACATACTGGGCCCTTTCCCCCGCGCCGTTGGGGGCTTTGAGTACTTGTACGTTGCAATCGAGAAGTTCACAAAGTGGCCAGAGGTGGAGGCAGTAAGGAAGGTCACAGCTCAGTCAGCCGTCAAGTTCTTCAAGGGACTAGTGTGCCATTTTGGTGTACCCAACAGGATCATCACCGACAACGGCACGCAGTTTACAAGCCGCACCTTCATGCAATATACCCAAGACCTCGGCAGCAAGGTCTGTTTCGCTTCCGTTGCTCACCCCCGAAGCAATGATCAAGCTGAGAGGGCAAATGCTGAAGTGCTGCGGGGACTAAGGACAAAGACCTTTGACAGGCTGCACAAGAGCGGGAGGCGCTGGATTGATGAATTGCCGGGGGTTCTTTGGTCGATCAGGATGACGCCAAATCGAGACACCGGCCAGACGCCCTTTGCCCTGATATACGGGGCAGAAGTAGTTCTCCCCACGGAACTCATATACGGGTCACCTCGAGTGCTTTCTTATGATGAGCTTGAGCATGAGCAATTGCGACAAGACGACGCAATGCTCCTTGAGGAAGATCGTCTTCGGGTGGCTGTGAGAGCAGCGTGCTACCAGCAAGCCTTGTGCCGCTACCATAGCCGCAAGGTCCGTGCCCGAAGCTTTGAGGAAGGTGACCTTTTTCTCTGGCGCGTTCAATCGGCCAGGAATACGAACAAGTTGACGCCGAAGTGGGAAGGCCCTTATCGGGTAATACGAGTCACCAGGCATGGCGCTGTCCGCCTGGAGACCGAGGATGCCGTTCCGGTGAGTAATTCCTGGAACATCGAGCATCTTCGCAAGTTTTACCCATAAGGCGCGGCTTGCCGGGCCCCCCGGCAAGCCACCCTTTTGTACAAGCCTTGCCGGCAAGGCATGTAACCCTTTGTACAAAGCCAGGCGCAGACCCTGAGCATAAATGAATGAAGCGCTGGCGCCCTAAGTTATAGCATGCATGCTGAGTCGAGTCTCGTCCTTGGTTAGGGTTGATAGTGCTTAGCAGCGGCTAACCCCTAGCTTAGAGGTTGAGTCTTTATCTTTCCTCTGTCTTCTTTGGTTCACAGGACGCACAGACATCCTTGCCGAAACCACTCGGAGGAAGCAAAGAAGAACATACCAGCGCTTAGGCCCTGGCAAGCTAGTGTTGCCGGAGGCTGCAAGGGCAAGAATTCACCCACGACAGACCAGGGCTGCCGTGGGCTGCAGCTTCAGATAAGTCCTTTATCCCTTATCATGTGTTCCATTATGGACTGAGGTATGTGAAACCTCGTTCTTCTTCCTAAGCTACCGTGCTCCCATAACTCTAAGCCCTAGGGCTTGTTCCTGGGACTAGGTTTGGTCGTAGTCGCGGCAGCAGAAGGATGAAATGAGGAGCCTGGGCCCACTTCATCCCTGCCTCCGCCAAGGGCGTGAGAAAGGTCGAGCGAAGTAGGGAAACGGCAGGGCCTGTTGCCGGGCGAGAAAATGTTTATCGTAAGGATATCAGGGATTTATTCCCTGTTGTGGGTTTTTACCTACGAACAAAAGACCCGGCAAACATTCCCTTTTCATTAAAAACATTCCATTCAGGTATAGTCCATAGGGAATGAAAAACATGAATAAGGGGATTACAAGTTTTAAACTTAACAGATGCCCGAAGGCTTACAGATTAAAAAGAGATAACATGCCCGTAATGCTTTTCTTGTCCCTCTCCTCAGGAGGCAGGTCAAGGAGGCGAGAAGGGAAAAAGGGGGCACCTAGGCGAGCTACGGGTGGTAGAAGACACCGAGAAGGCATCTCGGCGGCCTCCCAAGGACTGGACGGTGATGACGGTGCCGGAGGCAGAGCTCGAAGACGAGGCGGCAAGACGTCAGTACGCGTCGAAGGCGTCGGTGCCCGCGTACTCCGACATGACGACCTTGCCGCCCGCCTTCTTCCTCTTCCTCTTCCGCAGCCTCCCTACGCCAGCCGCTAAGGAGACGACCCCGAGAAGTTCAAGGAGCCGGCGACGTGGATGATGGGGTCGCCGGTGCCACCAGGAGCGGCGCCCAACACCTAGTCGGACCCGTCATCCTGCCGTCCACCGCCCTCGTCGTCGCTGTCGCTGTCCTCCTCGTCACCCTCGTTCGAGGAGGAGTCTTCTTCATCAGAGGAGCTCTCCATGCAGCACCTCGCGCGAGTCCCGAGGTGCCCGAAGACCTTGACGGAGAGGTGGCCGTCCTCCATCAACTTGAAGTGGAGGGTGAGCCCATCCGTCAGGCTGTGGATGCGAGCGAACCTCTTCCATCCTTGGCGAAGATACATCACATGAGGGGTAGGAAAGTCGACGCGGGCCCGCATGCCACTGATCCCACAACCCCTCATTTGCAGCCGCAGCGACTCCGGCGGATTCACCTCCATCTCCCGCGCAAATGGAGTAGGGAGACGAAGGCGACGGCGCGGCGACCCCCGCATCCTAATGAAGAACTCACAGGGGTCATCTCCAACATGACCTTCCACTGGAGGAGGAGCTGCTGGCGGGGGCGAGGCCGGCGGGCCGCGCCGTCCTCCTCTTCCCCGAGCACCCCGGCCTCGCCCACGGCCCCGCCCCCTCCCTCTTCCCCTCGTGGCCAGTTCGGCCACCGCGGGTGCAGGAGAAGGGGGGACGCGTTGTCGAGTAGCGACCCTCGCTGCCACCGTTGAGGAGCCGAGGTTTTCTCTCTTCATGGCGGACAGAAGAAAGGAGCAGAAGTTGAAGGAGAAAGAAGATGCAGGGGTGCGGGGCGCCGTCCCCTCCCTCCACCCTTTATAAAGGGGCGGGGCTGGAGCTCGACTACCCCGCTCGGCCAATCAAGACGCAGAAGGCGAGGGGGGCCGGGACCGACCCGCCGCCCCAACCAGCGGCGGCTCGGTTTCCCACCTCCACCGCTCGCCACCTCGAATGCATGGGAGGCACGTGGCGAACGTGCAGGACCGAAAGGACGGGTGAGGCGCCCTCTCCCCACCCCGTGATCGTGGGGAGTGGACGCCTAGACGACCGCGCCTCGGCCCCGTCCAGTAAGCGGGCCGTGCCTCCACGCTTCCCCCCGTTTACGGGGAAAACGCGGGCCGCCTCCTTTCGCATTTACTGCGACGTGACGCATGCCTGCGGAAACCGCCCCACGCATGCCGCCCACGTCACGCACGCCCCTCCGCCCCGCGGCGCGCGCGCGGGTCGGGCGAGGCGCAGCGCGCGGAAAATTTTACCACGGTGAAAACCGCCCCGCCTGCCCGCGCACCGTTCTGGGCCTGGCCCAACAAACGTGTCGCGCCTATGTGTGGCCCAGGCCCGGGGGCTCCTGTCGGTGTACAAAAAGAGGGGTACACTTTTTGTACCCCTATGACTGTGCACGGGCAGTCTGAGCCACGGCGCCACCACACCAAGCATGGCAAGGGAGGCGAGCCGGGGCAAGACCGTAGCCTGATGGAGACTGGAGCAACGCCAAGAACAAGACCACAAAGAGCAAAGGGACGAAGCAGCTCTCCCCGGCAAGGTCCTTGCCGGGGCCGGCCCTGGCAGCCCCGGCAAGACCCTTGCCGCGGCAGCTCACCCCGCGCCTACGGAGCGAATCACCCTTGAGTCCACCGCCCCCATGGGGCGAGGATTCGGGAGATATCCCCGTGGTGGCATGTAGATCTTTGTGAAGACATTCAAGATCAGATGCAAGTTAGGAAGACGACGACCCTTGGCGGGATTCCAGCCAAGGAGAACCACAAGGCCCCCGGCAAGCACCTTGTCGGGGATGACAGCAGGCGCCACGGAAGGACCCTTGCCGGAGCCCCGGCAAGGCCCTTGCCGAGGACGCCCGCGGGGCCACCATCAGGCCCGCACCAACCAAGTTTCCACCGACCCACGTGGCTGCGGACCCAACCAGCTGGACAGGCTCCTGCGTGGCAACCCACATATCTTCGTGGAGACCCGCCGTTGCGCCACCTCAGCTGCATGTCTGCCTACATGGCACCTCAGGCACTGCTGGCCAAGGTGCGTGTCAACACGAGGAGGGGCGGCGACGGACAAGACGGGCGTCTCCCCTCGTCCCCGATAAAGCAAGGACACCTAAGCTAAGCGCATTAAATGCGCCTTGTCCTGTAATGCGAGGGATAACCTCGCATCATTGTACCCTTTCCACCTCCTGTGTGCCACTGTGGCAACCCCTTTTTCCTATAAAAGGAGGCCCGAGGCGACCAGGAGAAGGATTCGGCTTTTTGGAACTGCTCGCGACCCTCTTGGAGCTCCTCATTAGCTGAAGAACACCAACATATAATCCACCAAAGCAGGAGTAGGGTTTTACGCATCTTTGCGGCCCGAACCTGGGTAAAGGAACCGTGTCCTGACTGTTAGATCCGCTCTTCTCTTAACCCCGCGCCCCGCAACCGTAGTAGGGATTCTTGTGATCCCATAGGTGTCGATCCAAATACACCGACAGAGCTGCGCACAGGCAGAGCGGTGGTGGGTGAGGGGCAAAGGTGCGGTGGAGAAGCAGAGGAGGAAGAAGAAGTACGAAGCGCATAGTGCCTATGCATCGGCCCCGATGCCCTTTTATGGACCTGCGGTCGAGTGACTGACTTGTGGGCCTGAGCAATCCTATCAGATCCCGCAACAGTCGCACACCCGATACGTGGCAGAAAAGGCGGCGTGAGAATTGAGGCGTTTGTGTATATCTGGTCCGATTACTGCGGCTCGCTCCGTCCCGCGCGCTTCCCCGAAATTTGAATCCCGCAATATCCGGGAACCGCAGAGCAGCCAATCGCGCCGAAGATCCCGTGCTTCATCAACACTCGAAGGTTACTCGCATAGTTCACTCGATGATTTCTGAATTGATCAAGGCGACTGAAATAAGGTTGAAGGACCAGCTTGATTCCCAGGTTCAAAGAGAATGCCTCGGGAGCACAAGAATCAGGTCGGAATCAAATTGAACTCTCTTTTCACTCGGACCTCAATCCATTCAGGGGCTACTGACGATACCATAGACCTAGGTAGGGTCATAGGCCTGACCTAGACGCCCTACCCAAGGTCACTACCCTAGGATCAAATACATTCCAAGGATGACAAAAGGTACCGACTGAAGTGACCAAGGAGTGCGATCCACTCGACCATATATCTCACTCGGATACCTCAATTCCATTCGACCAGAATGAAGTCACTCAACCGTGCAAGAAACCACTCGGAGCATAGAAGGTCTAAGGTCATACAAGACTAGCAACGATCGGGCATTCACTTTGTAGTCTTAAAGGCCATTATAGCTCTTTATTACAGGCGTTATCAATAATGCCATGTCTTTATGAACATTGAACCCTCTGTAACGTGGGGCGGCTGGGGTCCTGGCGCACTCTATATAAGCCAACCCCTCCTCCGGTACAAGGGTTCGCACCCCCTGTAACACACACACCCATATTCTAGTCGACAGCCTCCAGGCATCGAGGCGTAGGGCTTTTACCTCCTCCGAGAGGGGCCTAAACTCGTAAAACTCGTGTGTACAACCTTGCCATAGCTAGGACCTTGCCTCCTCCTACATACCCCCTACTCTCACTGTCAGGCCTAGTACCACGACAGTACTTGAATTTGGCTTGCGGCGCTCGCTCTCTTTATGGTGGTTCCCTCTCTCACTAGTCTTTCCATCATGTGTCGAAGCTTGCTTGTCGGCAATCACTTGGCTTGGTGATATAGGGCGAAGCACATATTCCTTGCCCTTCATATTGAACCTATATTGGTTTGTCCATCCATTGTGTAGGACACCTCGGTCGTATTGCCAAGGTCGTCCCAAGAGAAGGTGTCACACTGACATAGGAACGACATCACACTCCAAGGTGTCTTTGTATGCGCCAATCTTGAAGGAAACTTGAACCATGTGCTCTACTTGAATCGTATCGGAGTTGCTAAGCCATTGAACCTTGTAGGGACGAGGATGCTTCTTCTTCACTAGTTGTAACTTGGAGCATAGTTCTTCACTTGAGAGGTTATGGCAACTTCCTCCATCAATGTTGACCTTGATCGAATGACCTTGAATGCCTACTTTGGTGTGGAAGGTATGGCATCTTTGGTCTTCGTCGTGTTGTTGTTGGAGTGTCAAGACCTTGGATACGACTGTGACGCCCGGATAATTAAGCTACAGTGAACCTTCGATAATGAGGCCACGTCACCACGATTATCGTTGTTAATCTTGCGTGATTCAAAACAAAGTCAAATTTCAAGATTTAAAATAAAGTCAAACATTAAAAAAGTTTCAAATGTCAAAACAAAAATGTTCTCAATGTGGAAGATAAATCGTAAGTAATAACGGTAGAGAAACCACACTTTTTATAGCATATTTAAATACACTAAACAAATAAATTAGTGGCAGGAACAAATATTCAAATACCTTTTAAAAAAATAAAATTGTATAAAGTATTTTATTATAAGACCAAACATTTTGAGGTACTGAACTAAGTTGTAACATTAATTTAGGGGTTGACCTTTTTGGGTAAAACTAAATACACTAGAAAATAAAATAAAAAAAATAAAAAATAAAACAAAAGAAGGACCCCCCCCTGCTGGACCGCGGCCCAGATGGCCATCGGGCCAACCAGGCCGGCCCAGCCGGCCCACCCCGCCCCTGGCCTATATGGCCTAACCCCTCCATCCCCCGAACCCTAACCGTCCCCCCACTCTCCCCTCGCTTCCTCCCCACTCCCCGATCCCCTTCTGGATCGGGGCCACGACCTTGGCGCGCTGCCTACCCCGACCTCCCGCAACGCCAGGTGCTCGCCGCCCCCAACTGGCGCCGCCCGTCGCCTCTCCTCATCCCCGTCGGCCCCAGGCCTCGTTGCTCCATCGCCGCCCGCCGCCACACCGGACGCCTACGCCGCAGGACACCGCCGCCATCGGAGGACCGCTCCACCGCCGTCGCCACTGCCTCGTCGTCGGCCACCGCCGCCCCAAGCTCCGACGCCGCCCCGAGCACACATTAGCACCTCTACAGGGCCCCGTGAGCCCTCTCCCTTCTCCTCCCCCCCTGATGGATTGTCGCCGCGCCCCTCAGCTCCTCGCTCGTCGCGGTCTGGTGCCCGCCTCGCCGCGCAGCCTGCGGCCACGAGCGCCCCGGGACGTCCTGGCCGCGAGCCCCGCCTCTGCACGCCCGCGTCCCGCACGTTCTGCCGCCCACGCGCCCAACCACCGGCGCCGCTCCTTGCCTCGCCACGCCTGCCTTCCCCACTGACGGCCCCGATGCCCCGTCGCGGCTCGCCAGTCCGGCGCTGCTGCTAGCTCGGGCGTGCGCCGTAACAGGCGCACACGCACCCGCATCACCCTGTCGCCCGTTGCCCCGTTTGGCCCTCTGGGCCACTGACTTGGGGGACCCAGCCCCCAGAACGAAAAAAAAAAGAAAGAATATATATATATATATATATATAAATAAATAATAAGTAAATAAAAATGTTAATTAATTAATTAATTAATTATATTAATTAACTTAAATAATCATGTTTAATTAAAACTAATTAAACATTAGTTACCTAATTAACTAATTAAACTGTTTAATAGGTTTATTAGGTTTTAGTTCCTATGACATACGGGACCCACGCGTCAGCTTGACCAGTCAACCCACTGTTGACTGCTGACGTCATGCTGACGTCATGCTGATGTCAGCAGGCACTATTCTGGATAATGTTCTATTAAATTAATTAATTAAATTCCTGAAATTAATAAAAACTTTAGAAAATCATATCTTTTAAAACGTAACTCGGATGAAAATACTTTATATATGAAAGTTGCTCAGAACGACGAGACGAATCCGAATACACGGTCCGTTCGTCCGCTACACATCTCTATCATACCGAACCCGCAACTTTTCCCCTCCGTTTCATCCGCCCGAAAACGCGAAACACCGGGAATACTTTCCCGGATGTTTTTCATCCTTGCCAGTATCACCTCCTACCGCGTTAGGTCACACGTAGCACTGCGTATTTCCCTGTTATGCTTTGTGTGCTATTGTTGATTTGTTATTTATTTTTTTCCCCTTCGTTGCTTATTTTCGGTAGACTCTGATACTGTGATAGACCCCGAGACCATTGATGCTTCGGTGTTCGACTACGGCTACGCTTCCGAAGATTCCTTTCATCTGCAGAGCTTCCAGGCAAGCCCCCCCTTTGATCACCAGATATCGCCTACTCTTCTCTCTACTGCTTGCATTAGAGTAGTGTAGCATGTTACTGCTTTCGATAATCCTATTCTGCTGCATAGCCTGTCATTGTTGCTACCATTGTTGATACCTTACCTGCAATCCTAAATGCTTAGTATAGGATGCTAGTATTCCATCAGTGGCCCTTCATTCTTGTCCGTCTGCCATGCTATACCATCGGGCCGTGATCACTCGGGTGGTGATCACGGGTATATACTATATACATACTTTGCATACACATGATGATGATTCGGAGATGGGGGCTGAAGGGGCAGGTGGTTCCACCCAGGTAGTGGTGGACCTGGGTTCCCGACAGCCCCCTGATGGTTACTTTGTGGCGGAGCGACAGGGCAGGTTGCGACCACCTAGGAGACAGGTGGGCCTGGCCCTGGTCGTTGTCCGCGGTTATGTCATAATAACACGTTTATCGAGATCTTGGTATTTGATCTGAGTCTGGCCATTTGGTCTATACGCACTAACCAGCTACGTGGGAATAGTTATGGGTACTCGACGTCGTGGTATCAGCCGAAGCCTTTTTGACGTCAGCGACTTAGCGGCGCGCGCCGGATTGGACTGGAAAGCCTACTCTGGTATTAGGAGAGGCTAGGTCTGCTTACCGGCCGCGTACGCAATGTGCAGGTGTGCGTTGGGCGATGGGCCCGGACCCCTGCGCGCCTAGGACTTAGACCGGCGTGCTGACCTCTCTGCTGTGCTTAGGTAGGGCTGCGACGTGTTGATCTTCCGAGGCCGGGCATGACCCTGGAAAGTGTGTCCGGCCAAATGGGATCGAGCGTGCTGGGATATGTGGTGCACCCCTGCAGGGAAGTTAATCTATTCGAATAGCCGTGTCCCTCGGTAAAAGGACGACCCGGAGTTGTACTCTGACCTCATGACAACTAGAACCGGATACTTAATAAAACACACCCTTACAAGTGCCAGATATAACTCGGTGATTGCCCTCTCACAGGGTGACGAGGGGAGGATCACCGGGTAGGTTTATGCTATACGTTGTTACTTGGTGATCTTACCATCTATTCTATTCTATTGCTGCAAGACGGAGGCTGCGAGATACGAGGATACTTGTTACTTTCCAGCTACCCTCTTCTACTGCTGCAAGATGGAGGTGGCCAGAAGCGTAGACTTCGTTTGGATTAGCTATCCCCCTCTTATTCTGGCATTCTGCAGTTTAGCCCACAGATATTACCCCCCCTTACACATATATCATTGCATATGTAGTGTAGATCCTTGCTTGCGAGTACTTTGGATGAGTACTCACGGTTGCTTTGCTCCCCCTTTTCCCCCTTTCTTCCTTTCTTCTCGGATGACGCAACCAGATGGTGGAGCCCAGGACCCAGAAGATCCAGGGGAGGTTTCTACGTGAAGTTCGGCTTCGAGGAGTAGTTAGGAGGTCCCAGGCAGGAGGCCTTGCCTTTTCGATCGTTGCTACTTTTGTGCTAGCCTTCTTAAGGCAAACTTGTTTAACTTATGTCTGTACTCAGATATTTTTGCTTCCGCTAACTCTTGTGTTTTCGAGCTTTTGTATTCGAGCCCTCGAGGCCCCTGGCTTGTAATATAAAGCTTGTATTATTTTAATTTGTGTCTAGAGTTGTGTTGTGATATCTTTCAGTGAGTCCCTGATCTTGGTCGTACACATTTGCGTGCATGATTAGTGTACGGTCAAATCGGGGGCGTCACAAGTTGGTATCAGAGCCGACTGCCTGTAGGAATCCCCCTTTCCAACTCCTTGGCCGAAGTCGAGTCTAGTCTTTGAAAAACAAATTTACTAACTTGTTGTGTGGCTTACGGGCCCACATCACCATTGGGTGGTATTAGGATCTTTTACTCCTCGTCTATACTATGGGACTCTTATATCTCTTCTATTCGGGATAAATGAATTTTGCAAAACCTAACATTAGGATCTCGTTGTCACTTTCACCCGGAGAGTGCCTTATGATCGATGATCATCTGCTGCACCAGAAGACCCTGAAGATACTCCTCGTTGTTAACCCGAGAACTTGTGCTCATCACCTTTGCAATTCACTGCCACCGATATATCCCTATGGATACCTGTATGCCCTTATCATTCTCATGACCATTCCTCGTCGTTCTTGTTGTTACAAGATGCCTCGTAATATTCTCCGTTGTCCTGAGAATCCTTTGAGTTTACTGTCTTGCAGTTTTATCTCGCATGAAAACCCTCACGGTTATTTTCTCACATTTTTCGAGGACCCGTTCTCCTCGATTGTTAATATGTCTCCCCAAAATTCTTCGGAATACTTTTCGATGTTTCAAAAATCCTCTGCAGGCTGTTACTCTTGTAATTCTTGCCTGCTTGTGTTATGGTTAATTCCATATGAATAGTAGTCTTCGTTAACATCCATTGTCTTGGCCATTTTGAGCCTATTGATTCAATGTGTGCGTATGCACGCAGTCATCAGGTTATCCTTTATAAAATTATCTTTTCGGCTCAGACGTCATTCCGGACATGAGTTGGTTCTCGGCAATTCAATCCTTTATTGATTGTCCGACTTAGTGTTTTTAACTTAGACATCCTTGATCAGAGCGTTTGCTTCTGATCCTTCGTATTGAAAACCATAATTTCTTTCTAATTAAGCATCAAACAAATCAAGTGATTCTTGAATCTGATGCCTTTGCATTCTTTCTTCCTCTGAGTGAGTACCGATACCCACATCAGCTCCGTTGTGGATCGCTTGATCCGTTGTTGGATTGTTATCCGACAGTGTCCTTCATATTCAATCACCTTGTGAGTTCTTCCCATGACATAATGCCTTTGGTAAATTATATCCTCTGCTTGACCAACCATGCTCGGCTTTCGAGCTCGTGTTTTTACTTTTGAAACTTGTGGTATATGTTACTAAGATGCCCGATGGGTTGAACCTATGCCTTCCCCTAATTGTGAAAACCCGAAAGTTTTCACAAGTCATAACCTTCCGGTGTTCTACCGGATAAAATTCCAACACTACAGTTTTATCAAAGCAAGGGGTAAATGAAACGTATGCATTGGAGAAATGGGAGTCGACCTTGAGCTTTTGTTCATGCCCATGGAAACGATGTAGACCGTCTCGGGAGCTTCTTGCATAATGATTTTACATCTAAATAATTCTTTCGGTGTCAATAAAATTGATCCCTTGCAGTTATGGTTCCGACCATGCTGTCCTTATTCAATATGTCTGGAATAAATCCATTCCAGGCCTCGTCAATTTCTGACAAGGTTAAAGCATCTACTGTCGTAGGTCATTGACCTAGTTCAACTCCTATCGTGTTCTACCTTCGAGTTTTACCCTCTGATATCTCGAGGATATCATGACTTTGCTCTACACCTTTTGAACTTTTGGTGAAGTAATACCTTTGCTTGTCATAATCACTCTAAGGGTTCTAGGTTGCCATCAACCGAGGACACCGTTTAGTAAATCAATTCCGCTCGAAAAATTCAACACCCCTAGTATTAAACTCAATCTGGTTTATTCCTAGACTATCGGGTACATCCCTTGTCTAGCTATCCTTGACTGTGCTACCTTGTCCTTCTTTGGTGCACGAATTCTTCAGAATGTGGGCACGACTTAAGTCGAGCTTTCAACATCATGTTGCTTGTCTTGAGAGGCAACTTTGGTTCCGAGCTTTCATCTTATATGTTGATCCGTTAACTTGCCACTTCGTCATTCCCTTGCTTGTTGCCGTTGTTGTTTGATTGCATTTTCTAGAAAACTCCCGACAAATGTGTCGTGATCACCTTCAACACTTTGACTTCTTCCGAGATGTCAACTGAGTTCATGATGAGAAATATCCTCCTTGCCCTCGATGATTTTTATTATCATCGACAACACCCTTGACTTCCTTTCATCGCGAACCTGTCCACATTATGAATACAACTTGCTCTCCAGCTAGTGTTGTGTTCTGCCCTGAAGTATTACTGTCTTTTATGTCGAGGATGTTGTGGGGATTGCTCCACCTCTTAGAAATTCTCGGTATGATGATACTTCTCACCATCACCATTCTTCCTTGGTCCCCGTGTTGTTTTTAACCGGGATACCAATATGCTAACGATGCTGCTTGAGTTCTATACTTCTAGAAACCCTATTGCTTTGAAGTTAATGATCGACAGTTCATTCTTAGACTGTTGGTTATGGAATCGTCACTCTAACATTGATCTTGCTGCATAAGGTCATATTTCGGGCACACCTTTCAACTAATGATTAATGGTGTATGTTTTCCTCGAGCATACAACATTATCATTTGAATTGACAAATTGTCATTTCTTGTTCACCTGATTGTGGAAATCCATCCGTTTGGAATTCTCGATGAATTGTCGCTGAGCCCATCAGCCACCTCCTCATCCTCTCCTTGGTTTAATGATGAACTATTGTTTCGGGAACCCTCTCCCATAGTTCATTTCCCGAGAATCTTGCAATGTCATTTCGTCGAATTGTGATGCACCTTTTTCTTCTCGAACATCCCGAGTCTGAGGTAAAATGACACCAATCGGATCTGAATCTCGGTCAGATATGATGGTTGGGACAACTTTCCAGTAGTTATAATATTGGTCCTTTGATGACCCGGTAATATGATGTCATGCCCAGCACCCCTGGGTGGAGGACCTATCATTATATTCTCTTCTGCAAGGATAACTATTCTTCCAGGAGGAAATTGTAAGACTTATTTTATAACTTGCTCATGATGGATCATTTGTGTATCCAAAGTCTGGCCCTTGATTGAAACACCATATCATTGCTACCTCGAAGCATGACTATGATACCCCGCTCATCAACAAGAACATTGGAGGCGTGATGCTAAATGTTTCTTGGTCAGTTATCCAAACACCGATGTATGGGTAACATCTTGATTAATCCTTGCCTCTTTATCTAAATGATTGGGTAATTGCTCTCCCACCCTGTATGCCATATTCTTCTTGTCCATGGGAAGGATACACTCCTAATAATTGTGTGTAATCACAATTTTCCTTTCCATTTGTTTGTTTAACCTTTCTTTGATCTACATATAATCTAAGCAGTAATATTTTTCTGCTTATGTAAACACCTTGGTGTACAACTCTGTCAGTAAGACCTTGATTCTATTGATGATAACATCCTGGTACTGCCGCTGAACGAGAACTTTGCCTGTTGGTCCGCCTCGTTTCAACGAGCGGGAAAATGGTTCTCTTCGTTCCTCGTCCTAGGTACCGACATTGTTGGCGACATAGCTGACAAGCTATCCACTGACATGCCTCCCTGTCGAGGCTGTGCAAGATGTCACCAACCTTCCTACTCTTAACCCACATGGTGGGCCCATAACCCACAGGTCCACGGGGTCGAAACCAGACTCTCCTGTACAACCCTGATTCTAATGTGTTCTTTGCACTTGGCTTCGCATGTGATTCACGAGCTAAATTCTATCATGTTTCATCATGGTATCAAACACCATATTATTCTCGTTGATCAGGACCAAATTCCAGCTTCTGGTTAGGCATCGAATGACTGCCTACCCGATTGAAACTTGGTACCATCACTTATTGTTCTCAATGCATTCACTGAAATACTACTCGTATGGTAATTCGTGTACCACTTTCTGAATTCGCCGTCGGATGCACATACTTCGTAGAGATACGTTCCTCCAAAGTTTCCCCCCTATTTGTTTCGTAGGACGATGGAGATCCCGAAGAAAGGTTGACGACGTGATCACGATGACTTGAAGCAGAAAAATGAAGACATCAACGCAAGGGATGAACCTCTTCGAAAGGGCAGCCAAGACCGAGAAGACTCGTTAGGTTTTTGCTACCAGCACTTTTCCCCCTTACCCCACCGCTCAAATCTCGGGACGAGATTTCTTGTAGTGGAGGAGAATTGTGACGCCCGGATAATTAAGCTATAGTGAACCTTCGATAATGAGGCCACGTCACCACGATTATCGTTGTTAATCTTGCGTGATTCAAAACAAAGTCAAATTTCAAGATTTAAAATAAAGTCAAACATTAAAAAAGTTTCAAATGTCAAAACAAAAATGTTCTCAATGTGGAAGATAAATCGTAAGTAATAACGGTAGAGAAACCACACTTTTTATAGCATATTTAAATACACTAAACAAATAAATTAGTGGCAGGAACAAATATTCAAATACCTTTTAAAAAAATAAAATTGTATAAAGTATTTTATTATAAGACCAAACATTTTGAGGTACTGAACTAAGTTGTAACATTAATTTAGGGGTTGACCTTTTTGGGTAAAACTAAATACACTAAAAAATAAAATAAATAAATAAAAAAAAGGACCCCCCCTGCTGGACCGCGGCCCAGATGGCCATCGGGCCAACCAGGCCGGCCCAGCCGGCCCACCCCGCCCCTGGCCTATATGGCCTAACCCCTCCATCCCCCGAACCCTAACCGTCCCCCCACTCTCCCCTCGCTTCCTCCCCACTCCCCGATCCCCTTCTGGATCGGGGCCACGACCTTGGCGCGCTGCCTACCCCGACCTCCCGCAACGCCAAGTGCTCGCCGCCCCCAACTGGCGCCGCCCGTCGCCTCTCCTCATCCCCGTCGGCCCCAGGCCTCGTTGCTCCATCGCCGCCCGCCGCCACACCGGACGCCTACGCCGCAGGACACCGCCGCCATCGGAGGACCGCTCCACCGCCGTCGCCACTGCCTCGTCGTCGGCCACCGCCGCCCCAAGCTCCGACGTCGCCCCGAGCACACATTAGCACCTCTACAGGGCCCCGTGAGCCCTCTCCCCTTCTCCTCCCCCCTGATGGATTGTCGCCGCGCCCCTCAGCTCCTCGCTCGTCGCGGTCTGGTGCCCGCCTCGCCGCGCAGCCTGCGGCCACGAGCGCCCCGGGACGTCCTGGCCGCGAGCCCCGCCTCTGCACGCCCGCGTCCCGCACGTTCTGCCGCCCACGCGCCCAACCACCGGCGCCGCTCCTTGCCTCGCCACGCCTGCCTTCCCCACTGACGGCCCCGATGCCCCGTCGCGGCTCGCCAGTCCGGCGCTGCTGCTAGCTCGGGCGTGCACCGTAACGGGCGCACACGCACCCGCATCACCCTGTCGCCCGTCGCCCCGTTTGGCCCTCTCGGCCACTGACTTGGGGGACCCAGCCCCCAGAACGAAAAAAAAAGAAAGAAAAAAAAAATATATATAAATAAATAATAAGTAAATAAAAATGTTAGTTAATTAATTAATTAATTAATTAATTAATTATATTAATTAACTTAAATAATCCTGTTTAATTAAAACTAATTAAACATTAGTTACCTAATTAACTAATTAAACTGTTTAATAGGTTTATTAGGTTTTAGTTCCTATGACATACGGGACCCACGCGTCAGCTTGACCAGTCAACCCACTGTTGACTGCTGACGTCATGCTGACGTCATGCTGATGTCAGCAGGCACTATTCTGGATAATGTTCTATTAAATTAATTAATTAAATTCCTGAAATTAATAAAAACTTTAGAAAATCATATCTTTTAAAACGTAACTCGGATGAAAATACTTTATATATGAAAGTTGCTCAGAACGACGAGACGAATCCAAATACGCGGTCCGTTCGTCCGCCACACATCTCTATCATACCGAACCCGCAACTTTTCCCCTCCGTTTCATCCGCCCGAAAACGCGAAACACCGGGAATACTTTCCCGGATGTTTTTCATCCTTGCCAGTATCACCTCCTACCGCGTTAGGTCACACGTAGCACTGCGTATTTCCCTGTTATGCTTTGTGTGCTATTGTTGCTTTGTTATTTATTTGTTTCCCCTTCGTTGCTTATTTTCGGTAGACTCCGATACTGTGATAGACCCCGAGACCATTGATGCTTCGGTGTTCGACTACGGCTACGCTTCCGAAGATTCCTTTCATCTGCACAGCTTCCAGGCAAGCCCCCCCTTTGATCACCAGATATCGCCTACTCTTCTCTCTACTGCTTGCATTAGAGTAGTGTAGCATGTTACTGCTTTCGATAATCCTATTCTGCTGCATAGCCTGTCATTGTTGCTACCATTGTTGATACCTTACCTGCAATCCTAAATGCTTAGTATAGGATGCTAGTATTCCATCAGTGGCCCTTCATTCTTGTCCGTCTGCCATGCTATACCATCGGGCCGTGATCACTCGGGTGGTGATCACGGGTATATACTATATACATACTTTGCATACACATGATGATGATTCGGAGATGGGGGCTGAAGGGGCAGGTGGTTCCACCCAGGTAGTGGTGGGCCTGGGTTCCCGACAGCCCCCTGATGGTTACTTTGTGGCGGAGCGACAGGGCAGGTTGCGACCACCTAGGAGACAGGTGGGCCTGGCCCTGGTCGTTGTCCGCGGTTATGTCATAATAACACGTTTATCGAGATCTTGGTATTTGATCTGAGTCTGGCCATTTGGTCTATACGCACTAACCAGCTACGTGGGAATAGTTATGGGTACTCGACGTCGTGGTATCAGCCGAAGCCTTTTTGACGTCAGCGACTTAGCGGCGCGCGCCGGATTGGACTGGAAAGCCTACTCTGGTATTAGGAGAGGCTAGGTCTGCTTACCGGCCGCGTACGCAACGTGCAGGTGTGCGTTGGGCGATGGGCCCGGACCCCTGCGCGCCTAGGACTTAGACCGGCGTGCTGACCTCTCTGCTGTGCTTAGGTAGGGCTGCGACGTGTTGATCTTCCGAGGCCGGGCATGACCCTGGAAAGTGTGTCCGGCCAAATGGGATCGAGCGTGCTGGGATATGTGGTGCACCCCTGTAGGGAAGTTAATCTATTCGAATAGCCGTGTCCCTCGGTAAAAGGACGACCCGGAGTTGTACTCTGACCTCATGACAACTAGAACCGGATACTTAATAAAACACACCCTTACAAGTGCCAGATATAACTCGGTGATTGCTCTCTCACAGGGTGACGAGGGGAGGATCACCGGGTAGGTTTATGCTATACGTTGTTACTTGGTGATCTTACCATCTATTCTATTCTATTGCTGCAAGACGGAGGCTGCGAGATACGAGGATACTTGTTACTTTCCAGCTACCCTCTTCTACTGCTGCAAGATGGAGGTGGCCAGAAGCGTAGACTTCGTTTGGATTAGCTATCCCCCTCTTATTCTGGCATTCTGCAGTTTAGCCCACAGATATTACCCCCCCTTACACATATATCATTGCATATGTAGTGTAGATCCTTGCTTGCGAGTACTTTGGATGAGTACTCACGGTTGCTTTGCTCCCCCTTTTCCCCCTTTCTTCCTTTCTTCTCGGATGACGCAACCAGATGGTGGAGCCCAGGACCCAGAAGATCCAGGGGAGGTTTCTACGTGAAGTTCGGCTTCGAGGAGTAGTTAGGAGGTCCCAGGCAGGAGGCCTTGCCTTTTCGATCGTTGCTACTTTTGTGCTAGCCTTCTTAAGGCAAACTTGTTTAACTTATGTCTGTACTCAGATATTTTTGCTTCCGCTAACTCTTGTGTTTTCGAGCTTTTGTATTCGAGCCCTCGAGGCCCCTGGCTTGTAATATAAAGCTTGTATTATTTTAATTTGTGTCTAGAGTTGTGTTGTGATATCTTTCAGTGAGTCCCTGATCTTGGTCGTACACATTTGCGTGCATGATTAGTGTACGGTCAAATCGGGGGCGTCACAACGACAAGAGCGGGACTTGAGTCGTTGTCACAAAAGACTTGGTTGTCTTCATCCTCATTCACTTGGCGGTGCATGGCCACATGCTCGAGCGCCTCCATTTCATCTTCGCTCATGGAGTCGTATGTTCCATCATCATTGAAGATCATTGTCCGTTTGTTGGTGCATTGGTATGACTTGTGTCGTCGGCCACCACAAGTGAAGCATTTCATTGAACTTGTCTTGATGAGGTTTTCGGGTGGTGCTTGTGTTGAAGCAGTTTTGGACTTGTATGAGCTTGTCGGTGGACGAGTGGTAGAAGGTTCTTGCTTCGAACTTGACTTGTCGCCGGTACTTGGGTATGCTCTTGTAGAGGTAGGAGGTGCCGAAGGTGTGGGCGCTTGAGTGTAAGAGCCGTAGTTCTTAGACGAGTACTTGGCGTATTTGAATTCATCTTGCACCCGTTGCTCCGCTTTGGTTGTTTGGTGGACAAGCTCGAGAAGGTTGGTGTAGGGTTGAAAGCCGGCAATCTTCTTGATAGGGTGGTTGAGACCATCCAAGAAGCGAGCCATCGTTTGTTCATCATCTTCCTTGACATTTGCTCGAATCATAGCGATCTCCATTTCTTGATACTATTCTTCCACCGTCTTGGTGCCTTGCTTGAGGAGTTGCAGCTTCTTGAAAAGGCCGCGTGTGTAGTGTGTGGGCACAAAGCAAGCTCTCATGACCTCCTTCATGTGAGTCCAAGTTGTGATTGGTGTTTCACCTCTTGCTTCTCATTGTGCGATCACTTGTTCCCATCAAATGAGGACGTAATCTTGGAACTCGAGAGATGCCATGGGAATATTCTTCTCCTCTTCAAAATTGTGGAGGCGAAATATCTTGTCGACCTTCAATGCCCATGAGAGATACTCCTCGGGGTTGATGCTTCCAGAGAACTTGGACATGGTGAACTTGAGCTTGTCGAAACGTTGTTCTTCATCATGGTGACGATGGTAGTGTCACTCGTGATGAGGTGGATGATCTTCGAATGCTTGCTCCTCGCGATGGTCTAGCCGGTTTGGGTGCGGTATGTTGTTCCGGTTTCGTCGCTCTTGCTACGCTTCTCGACAAGCAGCTTCCTCTAGTTGTGCTTGACGAAGTGCTTCTTCTTGTTCACGTGCTTGGCGGCTATGATCAGCGAGGGATCGAGAGGATTCACGAAGAGCTCATTGTGCGTTGTGTGCTTGACCGTCACATCTTTCTTGTGCTTGCCGGAATGCATCGTCATCTTGATGTACTTGATGTTGGGGTTGTTGCTCTTGGCATCTCGCTTGCTCGCGTGCTCGTACTCAATCTTTTAACCCATTGACATGGAATGGATTTTCCGGAGATTGTCAATATTGATTGATGAATTGTGGAGGTGGACGAGGCCATGGGGGACTTGCATTCGACGAAGAGTAAGCCGAAGAATGGCAACTTGACCGCCGACTTGAATGGTGCCGTCTTGATGAAGAAGTCGAAGACACGCGGTTCACGATGATGTTGCAGAACTCTTCCATTTGTGTACGAAGGTCGGAAGCGAGTTGCTCGATGCGGTCACCCAAGGCCTCACTTTCTTGATGAAGAGCTCGTTGGATGCCGAAGAGGTGATTCTTGGTGACGTAGTTTGGTGCTTCAACTTGATGCTCGACTATCAGGTTTGTATAAGAATTTGGCCTATCCATCATGTAAAGTGGGGGTGAGTAGGAAAATGAGAAGACAATACCAAAGTTACCTTTTCCGAAGATTGAAGATGTATCAAGTATCACTCAATGTGATGCTACAATAGGGGAATTGGTACCGGGTTTGTTTCTCACACCTACACACATAAAGCTTATGGAGGAGCTTGGTGAGGATAAGTGGCACAAAATCTTCAAGCAAATGTTAATCAAGATATTGATAATTTTGAGAAGGTTCACAGAATGCAAGTAAAGCAAATAGATCAAAGCCTAGTTTATCACTTGGAAACGCACACGCAAAGATAAGTGGGATCCGTACAACCAAGGAATGAGCGGAATAAGTGTGACCACGGAAAATGCTCTTGTTGCACGGATACTCGAGAGACTCTAGCTTGATTGCTCGAATGGGATAGATGCGAACTTGTGCACCAACCTATAAGAGTAAACGTGCCGTCTCCGAATCCCAACTTCTTATGTATGGAGTATCCAATATGATGCAACTATGCAAATGGCACGATGCTATTGCTAACAAGCTCTTTTGTTTCTTCTCTTTTTGCTTAAAAGCTTTTTCTCTTTTTCTCTTTATTTCTATGCTTGATGCTTGAGCCAATTATGATACTAGACAAGTATGTAAGATATGCACGAGAGGGACTAATGGCACAATGATGATAGCAAGATCATAGCACGCTAAATGTAGCTATGCGGAATAGGCATATCACTAAGGTGCACAAAGAACATGGCCCGACAATTCTCAACTTGCTAGTCTCAATAGGTAAGCAACGCAAAGTGGCTCGGGGTTATCAAGTGCAATGTCAAGGTAAGAGACAAGATGTCGTTGATGTTACCTTCCTTGCTTATGGTTGGCGATGTCGATTCCGGGTTGATGGCGGTGATGCCGAAGTCACACCATTCCTAAGTAGCCGAAACACCTTAGGAAACAGAAACCGCAACACAAAATCGGTCAAATTTTGATGGAAGCAAATGGCGGTGGTAATGATCTAAGAAGATGGGGGATGTCAAGAGCTACTAAACAAGCTAAAGAACACAAAAACGGACTTCGGGAGCGGAAGTTATGTCCGAAACGGTGATGTATTGGGGCTGATTTCGGGGGGTGCGGGCACCCGGGGGTGGTGGGTGCGGGTACCTGGGGTGGTCAGGGCAAACAACCCGGGGGTGCGGGTACTCAGGGGTCCGATGTGCGGGTGCCCGGGGGTGTCGGGTTTGGGCGATTATTTTTGGAAAATGCAAGAATTTGATGGATTTCGTGGTGGGGAGGTTGGGGATGGATGGGGGAAAGCTAGATCCACTTGCCAAACAACAAATCCATGGACCAAAACAACAAAATCTGACAAGATCTAACAAATTGCAAGAAAAAAATTGGGCTATTTTTTGTGGGATTTTCAAATTGGGACAAAAAGCAACGAAATTAGGCTAGCAAATGGGGGGATGGGACTCCAAGATGTGAATCAACCTTGCTCATGACACCAAGATGTTGTAGGGTGAAACCCTAGGGGAGATCTTTTCACACTTGGAGGGGGAAAAGGAGTAAGAACACAAGAACACAAGAGAAATCACTCAAACAAAACCACAATCACACATCCACTAGAGTAGCATACATGAGATCCACAAGCATACAAGATCAATCCAAGGAAACAAGCACTAGGTAGAATTATTCCCACTCCTAGAGGAGATGAGGTCTTGATGATGATCTACTCCCTTGGGAGGTCTTGAAATCCATAAGGATTCTTCCCAAGAGGGGTCTTGATCTCCAAGAGGAGGGGATATAAGGAGCAAAGCTCTCAATGTCTATCAAATACTTTGCTGACCCCTCCAATGAGCTAAGGAAAGAGTATATATAAGGCTAGGGATGAGATTGGGGAAGGTAGGGATACAAAAGTCTAAAAAGACCCTGAAAAACGAAATAAGTCGGGGAAGATCGGGCACCCGGGGCCAAGTGGTCGGGCACCCGGGGCTAGCTGGGCCGGCGCTGGGAGGTGGCCCGGGCTCCCGGGGTCAAGGGGCCGGGCACCCGGGGTGGTGCTAGACCGGCGCTTGAGGTGGCCCGGGCACCCGGGGCCAAGGGGTCGGGCACCCGGTGCGGGCTGGGCCGGCGGCTGGAAGTGGCCCGGGCACCAGGGCCGCGGGGGCAGGCACCCGGTGCGGCTGGGCTAGCAGCCTGTAGGGGCCGGGCACCCGGGGCTCAATAGACCGGGCACCCAGAACCGGTTGCAGGCGACGCCCAGGCTGCGGCCGGGCACCCGATGCCGAAGAGACCGGGCACCCGGAGTATCCAGAGCTTCTCCTCTCTCTCTCTCCCTTCTCATTCCTCTCTTCCTCCTCTTCTCCCAAACTATCTTGCATCTCCGTCCGTGCCTCTTCATGGTCTTCTTCTTGGTACCTAAGAATGCGCAACATGTCCTTGTGAGCTAGAACCCAGTTCTCATGCAAATCCGAACGAAACTCAAAGAGGAAAGAATTCACCTCATGCTCTATGGCGCGTGCACGTGCTCTAGTCATTGGTCCCTTGGGTGATTGTGGCGGTGACGGAGTGTCCATGGGGATGATGGAGGGATGCTCCGCATCAATACGTCTCCAACATATCTATAATTTTTTATTGCTCCAATGCTGTTATATTATCATTCTTGGATGTTTTACAATCATTTTACAGTCATTTTATTTCATTTTTTTTGGTACTAACCTATTGACATAGTGCCAAGTGCCAATTGTTTTTTCTGCATATTTTTTACATCGCAGGAAATCAATATCAAACGGAGTCCAAACACTACGGAACTTTTTGGAGATTTTTTATGGGCCAGAAGACACCCAATGGGCTAGAGTTGCACCTGGGGGTGCCCCGAAGGGGGCATAACCCATGAGGGCGCGCCAGGCCCCACTGGCACGCCCAGGTGAGTTGTGCCCACCTCGGTGGCCTCCCGCACCCCCTCTTTACCCTATAAATTCCCAAATATTCCAAAAACCCTCGGGGTGAACCTAGATCAGAAGTTCCGCCGCCGCAAGGCTCTGTAGTCCATGATATCCAATCTAGAGCCCTTTATGTCACTCCGTCAGAGGGGGAAATCATCACCGGTAGCCATCTTCATCATCTTGGCGGCCACCATGATGAAGAGGGAGTAATCCACCCTCGGGGCTGAGGGTTTGTGTGACACCCCAAGACCGGTGCGCCAGGTGTCAGTCAGCTATTCGTCTTCGTTGCCATGTCATCTGCTTGCGTGTTGCATCTTGCCATGTCATCGTGTGCATTGCATCATCATGTTTTCAAAACCTGCATCCGTTCGTAGTTGCCCCGTCCTCTCAGTTGTCCATTTTGAGCCCAGACACACTCGCACGCGCCCACGGCACCTCCGGATATTTATTTTATGAGTGACCGGAAAACATTCTCGGAATGGGGTGAAACTTGGCGTGTAGTCTTATTATAGTGTAGACAGACCGCCTGTCAAATTTCATCGCATTCGGAGCTCGTTTGATAGCCCAACGGATAACTATAGCGGCACTATAGCCGGTTAAACGTCGGACGTTTCGGTCTCCGAAACGCGTGCCGAGCCGCACTTCATCTCTATCTTCTCATCCGGAGGCCTCTACACAGCCCACTTAAGCCACCTACCTTCCCCCTCTGCTCGGAGCTGCACGATTGAGATCGTACGGTCCGAATCGGAGAAAAAAACCCTAATCCTAGCCCCTTTTTTCTATTTATAGACCCCCTAAACCTCCAAATTTGGAAACCCTAGCCTCCTGCCTCGTTTTCTGCGCCCCCACCTCTCTCCAGCCGCCACCTGACCGCCCTCTCTCTCCCACCAGCCGCGCGGGCCCACAGCCCAGATCTGGCCCGCTCGAGCCCGGATCCCGCCGCCACCCCTACGTCGTGCCCGGTCCCGCTTCCACAGCTCCTCGAGGGGAGGAGCCCCTCCCGATCACGCAGCTCCTCCATACTCAGCCGCTGGACCCGCCGTTGTGCCTCCTCGAAGCTCGCTGCCATCGGCCGGCGCTGCTCCCCGCCGGCCCATCCCGCTCTCACCGGCGACCCATAGGCCGGGCTCCTCCACCTCACTGCCCCGCGCCGCCTCCATTCCGGCGAGTTCCGCCGCCCGACGTCGTCCCTGCCTCGTTCGGCGACCTCCCTCTGCCTCGCCATCCCGCCGGGTCTAGCAGGAGGCGAAGGCCGCCGCCGCCCGCTGCCATGGGTGCCTCGACCCTGCTCGAGGGGAGGCCGAGCCCCGTCGCCCGGTGCGTGGGCCGTAACCACGCCCACCGGCCCACCTCGCTCCTCCCCGCGAGGCCCAGCCAAGGCCGGCCCAGCTCCCCTTCGCCTGGCCGCCTCTTCACAACTGGGCTGAAGCCCGTGGTGAGCGAGCCCACTTAAACTCCGCCCCGAGCACTTTATAGCTATTTCGCGCACCTGTGTTTTTTTCTGGAAAAATCATTAAGTCCTCAAAAATTGTTATTTTGTGTGCATTTTTGTATGGATGTAACTTTTTGTGTGGTGATCCGTTTGGAGCATATAATATGTCGAAATGATCATTGTGATATGCTCTTCACTTTGTTCCACTGTAGCATGCTTGTTTGACTTCATCTTGATGCGCTAATCCTTGTTGCAAGAGTGCTACATGTTTAAAACTGCTCATAACTGTAATTTTGTTGCATGCTTGTGGTGATGATAACTTTGTGCATGTTGATCCAAATGAAGCATATGATATGTCAAAATGTTCATTGTGAAGTGCTCTACATGATGGTTCCTGTAGAATTCATGTTAGGTGCCATATTGTCATGTTAATCTCTGTTGCAAAAGTGCATGTGGCTGTTAAGTGCTGAAACTTGTTATGAAGTGTTGTTTTGACTTGCTCATTGCTATTGGTGTGGTTGTCTTCATGCCACATGTCAATATGTTTTAGAAGCACAATCATATGGTCTTTGTTGTGGTGCAATCCACTTTTCATGATATGCCTTGAGGTGACTTAAACAAGCTTGTAAACATGCCATGTCGTTGTTGCTGTTTTATACTTAGTGAAAAAACTGCTAAGTCCGGAATCTGTTAAACCTGATGCTATGTTTGCTTGATGCCCCACTCAAATCCATACTTGCTTTAGTATGTCAAATGATCATTTCTTGTTGTCCATGTTATGCTCTATCCATCCATGCCTTTGTTTGCATATATGGCCTGCTGTAGTTTATATATTTCTTGCTCTCAAGTTGCTATAAATTTACGTGTCAGCCTGTTGTCAGCATGATCAATTTGGTGAAGCTTGTTGTTATTGATCCATGCCTCCTATGGAGTTGCTCCAATGGAGTTGTTTGATGTATTATATGTCTATTACATGTCCATGATATTTATATGCTTAGTAGAGTTGATATGCTTGCTGTTTTGTGCCTCTAAAGGCAGCATCGTGATGATGTTTTTGCCTTCTCAGATTTTGACCAAGTCTGGATAAATTTATTGCAACTTGTCATGCTTGTTTAATTGTGTTCCAGCAAGTTTTTGGGTGTGCTCTAAGTTCATGCCTGTTGAGTATTATGTCTATTTCATATCCATGCCTCTTGTTATGATGTTTGGGTGCTGTAGCATATAATTACCTTGCTTCAAAGTTGCTATGTTGCTGATTTTGGACATCTTGTTGTATATCTTGTTTCGTGTGTATGTGTTGAACCGTTGCTCCGTTTTGAGCGTGTCCTATATGAAACTCATGTGATTTTGCATGTAGAAGCATAATATCATGTTGTTTACCTATTTGGAGTGTGTTTGCTTGATGTTTGGGTGCATCTTGCACCGATGACATGCTTATCTTGTTTTGCTCATATCTTCTAGGCCGTAGCTCCGAATTAAACAAACTTTATATGAAACTTGACTAGAATTTCGAGTAGATCATCATGGTGCATGTTAACCTACTGTTTAACAACTTTAACTTAAGGTTTGTTCAGACCTGGACCAATTTCGAAATGTGCATATGAGGACTTACCGGATTTGTTATATGTTGATTCCGGCCTCATTTAAACTTGTTGGTTTGTGTTGTTCTTGTGTGCATCATCCCTTGCCATGTTTTGCATCATATAGACTTGTCTTGCTTCATACTTGGTTGAGCATCTTGTCATGTTCTTGTGTTGTGTGTTTACCTTGTTGTGTGCTTCTTCTTGCTAGTTTTTTTTCTGTTGCGTTCGTGAGGATTCGTTCGTCTACACGTGGTTCGTCTTCAAGGCTTCTTCTTCGTGGATACCTTTACTATCATTGCTATGCTAGATGTCTCGATGCTATCGATGTATGTTGCGCTACCTATCTTTTGTTGTCAGCCTCTCCTTGTTGCCATGAAACCTCTAACCTTTGACACCTTCCCAGCAAACCGTTGTTTGGCTATGTTACCCGCTTGCTCAGCCCCTCTTATAGCGTTGTTAGTTGCAAGTGAAGATGAAGATTGTTCCTTGTTGGAACTTGTTGTTGGAATATCACAATATCTATTATTATTATTAACACACCTATATACTTGGCAATGGGTGGAAGGCTTGGCCTTTTGCTCGGTGTTTTGTTCCACTCATGCCGCCTTAGGAGCCAATAAACTGGCGTTATGTTCCTTGATTTTGCGTTCCTTACACGGTTGGGTATATGGGGACCCCTTGACAGTTCGTCTTTGAATAAAACTCCTCCAGCAAGGCCCAACATTGGTTTTAATTTGCCTCATAATAACAACTTAATTAATTAATTAAATTGCATAGGGGGTCGCGTCCCGGAGGATTCTTTCTACATAGCAGGGGGGCCAGTGCTGATGGTGTTGGTCCCAAACGGGGGTTATGCAGGGCCACCACGGGGAAACTCGAGGATTCGCTCATGTAGGATCACCCATCCGGTCGTGGCCTGAGACGAGATACGCGCGGCTACTATCAAGGTGTCGGCACGCCGGGAGGTCTTGCTGGACTTGTTTTACCATTGTCGAAATGTCTTGTGCACCGGATTCCGAGCCTGAACGGATTGTCCCTAAGATAAGGGGTAATATTATTATTACTTCTGCTGATCGTGAGAGCTTGTGATGGGCTAAGTTGGGACACCCCTGCAGGGTTATGATCTTTCGAAATCCGTGCCCGCGGTTATGTGGCATATTGGAATTTGTTAATGTCCGGTTGTAGAAAACTTGACAGAGGATCCGAGATAAAACACACAACCGTGTGAGTAACCGTGATTGTCTCTTTTCACTTTGAGAAGAGAACACAATGGGGTTATGTTTGACTCGTAGGTAGTTCAGGATCTTTAGCGATCATTACTAGTTTGCGACCGTTTGCGTAGATGCTCATCTTATTCTTGTACTCGTATGTTAGCCACCATATATTGCTTAGCCGCTGCTGCAACCTCACCACTTAACCTCTTCCTACCCATTAAGCTTTGCTAGTCTTGTTACCCATGGTTATGGGATTGCTGAGTCCTTGTGGCTCACAGTTACTACAACATCAGTTGCAGGTGCAGGTTTCCGATGTCTTGACGCGAGAGCGATGTCCTTTTTGTTGGAGTTCTTTCTTCTTATTCTTCCTCAGTCTTGGGTTAGGTTCCGGGTCGGCAGCCTGGGATAGCAGATGGATGTCGTTGTGCTTTTCATGTTTGCATCCGTAGTCGGATGCCTTGTATTGATGTTGTTGTATTCATGTGACTTGTATGAATTGTTGTATCCCCCATGTATGTATGCAATGGTACGATGTAATGATATCCATCTTGCTAAGAGCCTGAGATGCGGTTGTGCCCCAATCATGTATGTGTCACGTGATCGGGATAGAATTGCATCTTGGGCCTGACAGTTTGTACCATTAGCTATGTGTTTAATCTCTCTCTCTCTCTCTCTCTCATGTTCTTGAGATGCACAATCTTGATGTATCGCGGGCTTTGTTAATATAGTCGGATCATATGGTGTTTTCCCCTCTCTATCTTGTTGTGATGAACCGAGTTTTCCCTTTGAGATTTCTTTGGATTGAATACTTTTATGGATTTGAGAACACTTGATGCATGTCTTGATATGAATACCCGTGGTGAAAATGGGGTATCATATTGATTCACTTGATGTGTGTTTTGGCACTCAACTTGCAGATTCCCGCGGTGACATTGGGGTCATCTATGCATAGGGGTTGATGCACGTTCTTGTCTTTGTTTCTCCGGTAGAAATCTTGGGGCACTCTTTGAGGTTCTTTGTGTTGGATTGAGTATTATAAATCTGAATTTGTTTTGGTTTTATTTTAGTACGAACTCTTGATAGATCAATCGGAAAGAATAACTTGTGTTATTCTAGTACGAACTCTTGATAGATCGATCGGAAAGAATAACTTGTGTTATTCTACCACGAACTCTTGGATAGATCGATCGGAAAGAATAGCTACAAACAATTTCTTCTTCTGTTCTTCGCTAGATAGGAACTTTGGATTGATTCTTCATCGCATGTTGAGGGATGGTTATGTGATCTAATTATATTATTATTGTTGAGAGATTGCACTAGCGAAAGTACGGACCCTAGGCCTTGTTTTCAAGCATTTCAATATCGTTTGTGCTCCGTTTTATCACTTGCTACCTTGCTGTTTTTTAGTTTCAGATTATAAAAATATATTTCTACCATCCATATTACACTTTTATCACCATCTCTTCCTCGAACTAGTGCACCTATACAATTTACCATTGTATTGGGTGTGTTGGGGACACAAGAGACTCTTTGTTATTTGGTTACAGGGTCATTTGAGAGAGACCATATTCATCCTACGCCTCGCACGGATTGATAAACCTTAGGTCATCCACTTGAGGGAAATTTGCTAATGTCCTATAAAACTCTGCTCTTGGATGCCCAACACGAGTCTACAAGAACAAGTTGTGTAGTAGACATCAGACCTCTCACGAGTACTTTGCCTACAAGATGGAGGAGAATACCTCAGCTAGTGAGCATGTGCTCAGAATGTCTTGGTGCTACAATCACTTGAATCAAGTGGGAGTTAATCTTCCAGATAAGATAGTGATTGACAGAGTTCTCTAGTCACTATCTGTAACATCCCAAATTTCCAATTAGGAATGTTATACATTAGATCATCATGCATATCATATTTTCTTGCTTTTGGTGGATCCAAGTAAATCCTACGCAACTCAAGGACCCTCGGAGAGAGTTGGGGATTTCGTTATTTTCCTATTTGAGTTTCTCAAATTTTGAAAATAGATCGTTTGATTTTATTTATTTTATCTTCAAGTATTTCTATTATGAAAATATGAGAGAGGGAGTAAAATGACTCTCCCAAAAATAAAGAAATACTGAGGATTTAATAGAAAAATCAAATAAGTTTTCTTTGGAGTTTTATTTGAATTAGGAAAAATTGCATGTTTTCAAAAATGCATTTAGTGCCAAAAAATGTTCATCTTGTTCTAAATATTCAATTTAGACGGCAAAATTTTGTTTTGGCAATTTTAGAATTTTATTTTATTTTCTAGGATTTTTCGTAGCTTCGGCGGTTAGAAAAAAAAAATAAAAGAAAATAGGAGACCCGAGGCCAACTGGGGCGAAGGCCCAGCCGAGCCAGGCCCGCGCCGCCGCCGCCGCCTTCCCCGCGCCGCGCGCCCGTGCCCGAGGCGGACACCGCCGCCGCCGCCGGTTGCTTGCCCCCTCCCCCAAGCAACAATCCCCCCTCTATATATATCGCCGCCCCGCCCCCTTCTCGCACCCCGCCCCGCCGCCGCAGCACCCCCGCCGTCGCAGCACACCACCGCCGCCGCAGCACACCGCCGCCGCCGCTGCAAGCCCGCCCCGCCGCCGCAGCACCACCCCGCCGCCGCCGCCGCTTGCCGCAGCAGCAGCCGCCGCCGTAGCCCCGCCGCCTGCCACCGCCCGCCGCCACCCGCCGCCGACGCCCTCCCGCCGGACCCGAGGAGGTAGCCGCGCCACCGCCGGTTCTCGGTAGTAAAACCACCTGGTTTTTTTTAACCCTAATTCTGTTTTTTTAGTTAGATCGGTTTTTTTTTCTTTTCTCGGTTTAGTTGTTTAGCGAGCGTTCACCCGTTCGTTCGTTCGTTTTAACGAACGAGTTCGTCGTTTAGTATCAGCTGACGAACGTCCGTTCATTAAGCAGTTTTTAGTTTTCTTTTCTAGAATTTTTCCGATTGCGATTTCTGATCCGATCTTCGTTCTAGTTTATCTTTTTGCTCGTTTATCGGAATCAGGCGATTCAAGCGCCTGGAGTTTCGTCTCGAAACTCTCTTTACGTTTAACCTAGTCACCCAAGCGTTTGCCTCTGTTAAATTTGGACTTAGGTCCAGATTGGTACGATAGTTGTTTCTCTTTCGCCGTTTGACTTTCGTTGTTTCGTTTGGTTTGTTTCTTTTGCAAACCGGAGTTCTTAAGTTGAACTTTCTGGTTAGATCTCTTATTTGAGTTTTACCTGTGCATTAGTTAAGTACTTATTGTGTGCTTGTTTGTTTGCGATAGAGTACCCGGAGTGCGCCGCTTGCTACTTTGAATCTCTAGGTTTTGCGGATCATCAGCAAGGCAAGTAACACTTTGATCATACTTTCCAATACCCAGTTTTCATTGCATTAGTATTATCCTTAAACACATTGCATGAGTAGGATCCAATAACATGTGGGCTGGGAAGTAGATGGAGGTAATACCTATTACCTGCATTATTTTCAAACCCTTGGGAGTTACTTCTACGTTTGCTGTTAGGTTATGCTATGCTCGTAGACGTGGATTGGGTGAGTGTATCCATGACAGATGTGAGATTGTTAATTAATGGTTCAACTTAAGGTGGCAACTTAAATACACATCTCGGTGGATTGAGGCACCTGGGTATTCCAGTGATTGCCTGTTTTCTTTATGGACCGCCACCCAGGCTCAAAGGGATCATGAGATTATTCATACTAGAAACTTCCATGTGCAGCCACAAGCTATTATGGGCTCTAGCATAGTTGACTAAGTTGTGCGAACTCTTACAGTGGTGGACTAGCAGATGTAGGGGATGTAGGTTGATACGGTCCACCCGTTCGTAAGGTGCTAGTGCTTCTGAAAGACTATGTCTCGGTCATCCGTTTCTCAAACAACATGTAGTGCGAGAATCCCAACGGAGGAGATCGAGTCTTGTGGGGAAAAGTGCACAAACCTCTGCAGAGTGTACAAACTGATCATGATTAGCCGTGTCCCCGGTTACGGACGTCTTGAGTATCTAGTACTTGGATTATCGTGTGAATCTCATCATGTTACTTTAATTAATATTGTTGGGTTAATGTTTACTTTAATTGGGATTGAGTTGGGTGAACCTTCTCAATGATGTTTCAACTACCATGATAGTTAATTAAAATCTATTCATTTGCAGCAGGGAAAAATTGGCTTTACGCAAAAACTGTAACCATAGAGCTTTCCACCAACCATATTGCATATAGTATAGCTTTACTTTTTGTTACTCTCTATGTGTTACTTTGCCAGCATATTCCATGTGCTGGCCCGTTTTCGGGCTGCAACGTTCATGTTGCAGACTTTTCAGACGACGAGTAAGGTGCCTCTTAGGTCGTGGTTCTATACTCAGTGATGCCGTTGGAGTTGATGGACTCACTTATCTTCCAAGCCTTCTGTTGTTATCGTTGTTAGATGGCCTTAAGCCATTTTTATTGTAATAAGTTCATCGTTGGAACTATCGATTGTAATAAGTGTGTGATTGCCACTCTATTATAAATCCTTCAAGTACTGTGCGTGTCAGCATTACTGATCCAGGGATGACACTGATGCACAGAGATCGGACTGTTTGAGGTCTGGTCGCTACAAGATGGTATCAGAGCACACGCTGACTGTAGGACACGACCACTAAGCTAAAACCCTAGAGCACTACTCACTCTTCTCTTTTCTGACTCCTCATCTTTTCTACTCTTTGAGGATGGCGGATGCAAGGAACAAGTTCACGCAACCTGATGAAGATACACCATTTGGACGACACCTTAAGGAAGTCACAAGATATCTAAACATCGGACTACCCAGTTTCACCGGAACCTACAACGCCACTTTACCTGAAGAGGAGCGCTGGTTGATTCAAGCTCAAGTTCCAGGAAGGACGTTCATGCCCGTCACCGCACCCATAGAATTTTCCTTTAATGCGCCTACATGGAGCCTAGGCAGGAGCATGGCAGCCCACATCACTATGGGAAGGATTGGAGAAATCTACAAGCAAGAGCTAAAGGACACCATCTACCAGATTTGTGGAAGTCGAGATGAGCGGTGGGACATGATCAACACCCGGAAGGACAGGTCCATTGCAGCATTAATTCAAGAGTTAAACCAGCACATTCGTCGCCAGGAGCACCAGATGTGTGCAGGGATGATAGACTTGAAGAAAGCACTAACCAGAAACTTGGAGTTAGAGGAGGAACTCAAGTCTACACGCGACGGATACGAGGAGGAGATGTTAATACTTGTGGAGAAGAATGATGATTTGACACGAAAGCTAGGAGTATTCATGGGAGATCCAGCACCAGGAGGGGAACAAGAGGAAGAAGAACCCAAGGAGATATGCCCTGAAGACTACATCATCCTTGACGACACGGACTCAGACCCCGATGATAGCGATGATGAGGACTATGAAGATGAAGCTGGAGCTGACATCATGGAATCCTCTGCCGATCAAAATTTCTAGAAGACCTTCCTGTGACTAGTAGTTTTTCCCATTTAGTAGACTTAGAGCACTTTTGTAACGTTAGATCCGTGTAAGCCCTTGTTTTGAATTGATATTGGTGTGACATGAGTGTGTTTGTCTCATGTGCATTTGGGTAGTGATTTTCCCTTAGACCTCTTTTCTATTCTAATCTCTTCCCTCTACACCCATCAGATGCCTCCAAGACGTGAGCCCGGATTTGAGTTTCCCCCTGAGCTCACTCAGTTGATCCAGGAGCAGAACACTTTGATGCAACTTCTTGTCCAGAACACTCAGAACAACCAGAACAACAACAACCCTCCACCACCACCACCCGTGGATAACCTGACCCGTTTCTTAAGGTTACAACCACCGGTGTTTGCTAGTAGCATTGAACCAATAGTCGCTGATGACTGGTTGCGCAAGATTGGAAGGGATTTGACCACTGCTAACTGCTCGGATGCTGAGAAGGTGCGTTTTGCCGCACATCAGTTGTCTGGACCAGCCGTAGCGTGGTGGGAGAATTACACAGCCACTTTTCCCATAGCCAATGTTACTTGGGATCGGTTTCAGCAAGCTTTTCGTACCGCCCATGTCTCAACTGGAGCTATGAGCATGAAGAAGCGGGAGTTTCGCAACTTGCGCCAAGGCAATCATACTGTGGCTCAGTACGTAGATGAGTTTAGTACTCTATCCCGTTATGCCCCAGATGATGTGGCCATAGATGTCGCTAAGCAGGAAAGATTTATAGAAGGGCTGAATGATGAGATGAGCGTACAGTTGATGGTAGCAAGCTTCAACAACTACCAGGAACTGGTTGATCGAGCTCTAATGATTGAAGGGAAGCACCAACAGATTGAAAGTCGCAAGAGGAAGTATGGACAAGGAAAGTACAATTCTGGAGCTCAACAGAAGCCACGTTTTACCCCTAAACCGGTAGGACAATTTCAACATGCCCATTGAGGAGGTAGCTCGCACAATCATAATGGCTCCAAGAATGTTAATGGGAATGGAGGAAGCAACGGACAGAACCGCACCAACCCAACAACTCCAGCCAAGCGAGACCTGAGTCAAGTCACTTGCTTTAAGTGCCAGAAGACGGTACATTACGCCAATGAATGTCCAGAAGCCCAGAATGGAAATGGCAATGTAAGCTCTGGAAAGAAGCCGAACCCTTTTAATAGGGGACAAGTGAACCACGTTAGCGTGGAGGAGGTTGAAGCTCAGCCAGATGCAGTAATAGGTAAGTTTTTAGTTAAGTCCTTTACTGCACTCGTTCTTTTTGATACTGGTGCAGCGCATTCATACATTTCAAGGGGATTTGTGGATAAGTATAAGCTGCCAACCCAAGCCCTTAGGTCACCCATGTTAGTAACCTCACTTGGAGCAGAGTATATGGCTAAATTATGGTGTGATCAGTTGCCATTAAGGATTTGTAACTACACATTCCCTTCGGATCTAATAGTATTGGAATCTCAAGGATTGGATGTGATATTAGGCATGGATTGGTTATCTAAGTACGAAGGGAACATTGAATGTGCCAGTAAGTCCATTTTGCTTACCACCAGAAGGAAGAAGGATCAAGTATGCATCCCGGTATGTGTCGAAAAGGAACAGAGTAAATTCCTTATCAGGAGTTGTTCAGGAGGAAGTACCAGTGGTGAAAGATTTCCCTGAAGTATTTCTAGAGGAACTGCCAGGCATGCCACCAGATAGAGATATTGAGTTTTTTATTGAGCTTTTGCCAGGCACAGGGCCAATTTCTAAGAGACCATACAGGATGCCCGCAAAGGATTTGGAGGAGATTAAGAAATAGATTAAGGAGTTACTGGATAAAGGTTACATTCGCCCAAGTTCTTCGCCTTGGGGGTCGCCAGTACTTCTAGTGGAGAAGAAGGACGGATCGTTAAGAATGGTTGTTGATTATCGAGGATTGAATGAAGTAACAATCAAGAACAAGTATCCATTGCCGATGATCAATGATCTGTTCGATAGATTGCAAGGAGCTAAGGTATTTTCAAGATCGATCTGCGATCAGGGTACCATCAATTGAAGATTCGAGAGCAGGATATACCTAAGACGGCCTTTACCACCAGGTATGGGTTGTACGAGTATATCGTTATGTCTTTTGGTCCGACTAACGCACCAGCATACTTTATGAACCTAATGAACAAGGTGTGTATGGAGTTTTTGGATAAGTTCGTCGTGGTGTTCATAGATGATATATTGATCTTATCAAAGGATGAAGAGGAACATGCAGAGCATTTGCGTTTGGTATTGGAGAAGCTCCGAGAACATCAGTTGTATGCCAAGTTTAGCAAATGCGAGTTTTGGTTGAAGGAAGTTGGATTCCTCGGACACGTTATATCCGGAGAAGGAATAGCAGTAGATCCTGCCAAACTTGACACTGTGACAAATTGGGAAGCACCGACAACAGTTGGAGAGATCCGGAGTTTTCTTGGACTTGCAGGATACTACCGGAGATTTATTGAGAATTTCTCGAGGATTGCGAAGCCTATGACGGAATTGTTAAAGAAGGATACCAAGTTCAATTGGACAGAAGAGTGTGAGACCAGCTTTCAGGAATTAAAGAAACGTTCGGTCTCATCACCCGTGTTGATTCTGCCAGATCAACATAAGGACTATGAGGTGTACTGCGACGCTTCACGTCGAGGACTTGGAGCAGTTCTTATGCAGGAAGGAAGAGTTGTTTCGTATGCTTCACGACAACTGAAACCTCATGAGTTGAACTATGCCACTCATGATTTGGAGTTAGCAGCCGTAGTTCATGCATTCAAGACTTGGAGACATTTCCTCATCGGAAACCATTGTGAAGTATATACGGATCACAAGAGTTTGAAGTATATATTCACTCAGAAGGAGTTGAATCTCAGGCAAAGGAGATGGCTGGAACTCATTAAGGATTAAGACATGAGATTGCATTATCATCCCGGAAAGGCTAACGTAGTAGCTGATGCCCTAAGCCGTAAGAGCCATGTCAATACCCTAATGACAGAGGATTTACCAAAAGAGTTAGCCGAGGACTTACGAGAACTATGTTTGGAGATAGTTCCGAGAGGCTATGTAGCAACACTGGAGATTCAGTCTACCCTGATGGATAAAATCAGAGAAGCGCAGAAAACTGACGAGGAGGTTGCCTCTATAAAAGAGAGGATGAGCAAAGGAAAGGTTAAAGGATTTCATGAGGATGAGCACGACACCCTATGGTTTGAAGACCGCGTATATGTGCCTAACGACCCAGGGATCAGGAAGTTGATTCTGCAAGAGGCCCATGATTCACCCTACTCGATTCACCCAGGAAATACCAAGATGTACTTGGACTTGAAGGATATCTTCGGGTGGACTGGTATGAAGAAGAACATTGCGGAGTATGTAGCCATTTGTGATGTATGTCAGAGAGTGAAGGCAGAACATCAGAAGCCGGCAGGATCGTTACAATCATTGCCAATACCCGAATGGAAGTGGGATAAGCTAGGCATGGATTTTATTATGGGATTACCCAGAACCCGTTCGGGCTATGACTCGATTTGGGTTGTAGTCGATCGCTTGACGAAGGTAGCTCATTTCATCCCAATAAAGACTACTTACACCAGTGCGAAGTTGGCAAAGATATACATGACCAGAATCGTATGCCTACATGGAGTTCCGAGGAGCATCGTATCAGACAGAGGAACCCAGTTTACCTCAAAGTTCTGGAATCAGTTACACGAAACTTTGGGTACCAGGCTAGAGTTTAGCACAGCTTTTCTCCCGCAGACAGATGGACAGACTGAGAGAGTCAATCAGATTTTGGAGGATATGCTGAGAGCTTGTGCGCTAGATTATGGATCTAGTTGGGACGACAATTTGCCTTATGCGGAGTTCTCTTACAACAACAGTTATCAATCCAGTTTGAAGATGGCCCCTTTCGAAGCATTATACGGAAGGAGGTGTAGGACCCCGTTGTCCTGGGACGAAGTTGGAGACCGCCAGTTGTTTGGACCAGATTTGATCAAGGAATCGGAACAGAAGGTAAAGTTGGTTCGCGATAGGCTCAAGATAGCCCAGTCCAGGCAGAAGAGCTACGCGGATTCAAAACGCAAAGAGATCGTTTACGAAGTCGGAGACCGAGTTTATCTTCGAGTATCTCCACTTCGAGGAGTTAAGCGCTTTGGAGTTAAAGGAAAGCTAGCGCCACGTTTTGTAGGACCATACAAGATTATGGAACATATGGGAGAAGTAGCCTACAAGTTGGAATTGCCCGAAGGATTGTCAGGAGTTCACGATGTATTCCAGGTTTCCCAGTTGAAGAAATGCCACGCCGAGATGGCTGACATATCGCTGAGGGATACTGTGCCATTGGAAGCTATTCAGCTGGACAGTGACTTGACCTATGAAGAGAGACCAGTCAAGATTCTTGAGTATGCCAGCCGAGTCACCCGCAGCAAGGTTATCAAATTTTGCAAAGTTCAGTGGAGTCACCACACCGAGGATGAAGCTACCTGGGAATGAGAGGAAGACCTGCGGAAGGACCACCCTCACCTATTTTCTAGCCAACCCGAATCTCGAGGGCGAGATTCATCTTAAGGGGGGTAGGTTTGTAACATCCCAAATTTCCAATTTGGAATGTTATACATTAGATCATCATACATATCATATTTTCTTGCTTTTGGTGGATCCAAGTAAATCCTACGCAACTCAAGGACCCTCGGAGAGAGTTGGGGATTTCATTATTTTCCTATTTGAGGTTTCTCAAATTTTGAAAATAGGATCATTTGATTTTATTTATTTTATCTTCAAGTATTTCTATTATGAAAATATGAGAGAGGGAGTAAAATGACTCTCCCAAAAATAAAGAAATACTGAGGATTTAATAGAAAAATCAAATAAGTTTTCTTTAGAGTTTTATTTGAATTAGGAAAAATTGCATGTTTTCAAAAATGCATTTAGTGCCAAAAAAAATGTTCATCTTGTTCTAAATATTCGATTTAGACGGTGAAAAATTGTTTTGGCAATTTTAGAATTTTATTTTATTTTCTAGGATTTTTCGTAGCTTCGGCGATTAGAAAAAAAATAAAAAAATAGGAGATCCGAGCCCGACTGGGCCTAAGGCCCAGCCGAGCCAGGCCCGCGCCACCGCCGCCGCCTTCCCCGCGCCGCGCGCCCGTGCCCGAGGCGGACTCCGCCGCCGCCGCCGGTTGCTTACCCCCCTCCCCCAAGCAACAATCCCCCCTCTATATATATATCATCGCCCCGCCCCCTTCTCGCACCCCGCCCCG
>LR738712.1:162512860-162531420 GCA_902687465.1 Secale cereale
GCAGCACCCCCGCCACTGCAGCACACCACCGCCGCCGCAGCACACCGTCGTCGCCGCAAGCCCGCCCCGCCACCGCAGCACCACCCCGCCGCCGCCGCCGCTTGCCGCAGCAGCAGCCGCCGCCGCAGCCCCGCCGCCTGCCACCGCCCGCCGCCGACGCCCTCCCGCCGGACCCGACGAGGTAGCCGCGCCGCCGCCGGTTCTCGGTAGTAAAACCGCCCGAATTTTTTTTGAACCCTAGTTCATTTTTTTTAGTTAGATCGGTTTTTTTTCTTTTCTCGGTTTAGTTGTTTAGCGAGCGTTCACCCGTTCGTTCGTTTTAACGAACGAGTTCGTTGTTTAGTCTCAGCTGACGAACGTCCGTTCGTTAAGCTGTTTTTAGTTTTCTTTTCGTAGAATTTTTCTGATCGCGATTTCTGATCCGATCTTCGTTCTAGTTTATCTTTTTGCTCGTTTATCGAAATCAGGCGATTCAAGCGCCTGGAGTTTCGTCTCGAAACTCTCTTTCCGTTTAACCTAGTCACCCAAGCGTTTGGCTCTGTTAAATTTGGACTTAGGTCCAGATTGGTACGGTAGTTGTTTCTCTTTCGCCATTTGACTTTCGTTGTTTCGTTTGGTTTGTTTCTTTTGCAAACCGGAGTTCTTAAGTTGAACTTTCTGGTTAGATCTCTTATTTGAGTTTTACCCGTGCATTAGTTAAGTACTTATTGTGTGCTTGTTTGTTTGCGATAGAGTACCCGGAGTGCGCCGCTTGCTACTTTGAATCTCTAGGTTTGCGGATCATCAGCAAAGCAAGTAACACTTTGATCATACTTTCCAATACCCAGTTTTCATTGCATTAGTATTATCCTCAAACACATTGCATGAGTAGGATCCAATAACATGTGGGACTGGGAAGTAGATGGAGGTAGTACCTATTACCTGCATTATTTTCAAACCCTTGGGAGTTACTTCTACGTTTGCTGTTAAGTTATGATATGCTCGTAGACGTGGATTGGGTGAGTGTATCCATGACAAATGTGAGATTGTTAATTAATGGTTCAACTTAAGGTGACAACTTAAATACACATCTGGGTGGATTGAGGCACCTGGGTATTCCAGCGATTGCCTGTTTTCTTTATGGACCGCCACCCAGGCTCAAAGGGATCATGAGCTTATTCATACTAGAAACTTCCATGTGCATCCACAAGCTATTATGGGCTCTAGCATAGTTGACTAAGTTGTGCGAACTCTTACAGTGGTGGACTAGCAGATGTAGGGGATGTAGGTTGGTACGGTCCACCCGTTCGTAAGGTGCTAGTGCTTCTGAAAGACTATGTCTCGATCATCCGTTTCTCAAACAACATGTAGTGCAAGAATCCCAACGGAGGAGATCGAGTCTTGTGGGGAAAAGTGCACAAACCTCTGCATAGTGTACGAACTGATCATGATTAGCCGTGTCCCCGGTTACGGACGTCTTGAGTATCTAGTACTTGGATTATCGTGTGAATCTCATCATGTTACTTTAATTAATATTGTTGGGTTAATGTTTACTTTAATTGGTATTGAGTTGGGTGAACCTTCTCAATGATGTTTCAACTACCATGATAGTTAATTAAAATCTATTCCTTTGCAGTAGGGAAAAATTGGCTTTACGCAAAAACTGTAACCATAGAGCTTTCCACCAGCCATATTGCATATAGTATAGCTTTACTTTTTGTTACTCTCTATGTGTTACTTTGCCAGCATATTCCATGTGCTGGCCCGTTTTCGGGCTGCAACGTTCATGTTGCAGACTTTTCAGACGATGAGTAAGGTGCCTCTTAGGTCGTGGTGCTATACTCAGTGATGTCGTTGGAGTTGATGGACTCACTTATCTTCCAAGCCTTCCGTTGTTATCGTTGTTAGATGGCCTTAAGCCATTTTTATTGTAATAAGTTCATCATTGGAACTATCGATTGTAATAAGTGTGTGATTGCCACTCTGTTATAAATCCTTCAAGTACTGTGCGTGTCAGCATTACTGATCCAGGGATGACACTGATGCACAGAGATCGGACTGTTTGAGGTCTGGTCGCTACACTATCACCAAGCTACTAGAACTTCGTGATGAACTATAATATGCAAGGGATGACGAAAATGATTCCCGAGCTCTTCGTGATGCTGAAATCGGTGAAGATAGAAGTCAAGAAAAAACATCAAATGTTGATGGTTAAAAAGACCACTAGTTTCAAGAAAAAGGGCAAGGGAAAGAAAGGGAACTTCAAGAAGACTGGCAAGCAAGTTTCCACTCCTGTGAAGAAGCCCAAAGCTGGACCTAAGCCTGAAACAGAGTGCTACTACTACAAAGAAAATGGTCACTGGAAGCGGAACTGCCCCAAATATTTGGCGGATAAGAAGGACGGCAAAGTGAACAAATGTATATTTGATATACATGTTATTGATGTGTACCTTACTAGTGCTCGTAGTAGCCCCTATGTATTTGATACTTGTTCGGTTGCTAAGATTAGTAACTCGAAATAGGAGTTAAAGAATAAACAGAGACTAGTTGAAGGTGAGGTGACGATGAGTGTTGGAAGTAGTTCCAAGATTGATATGATCATCATCGCACAATCCCTATACTTTCGAGATTAGTGTTAAACCTAAATAAATGTTATTTGGTGTTTGCGTTGAGCATGAACAAGATTGGATCGTGTTTATTGCAATACGATTATTCACTTAATTCTGAGAATAATAATTATTCTGGTTACATGAATAAAACCTTCTATGGTCATACACCCAAGGTGAATGGTTTATTGAATCCCGATTGTAGTAATGTACATATTCATAATATTGAAGCCAAAAGATGCAGAATTGATAATGATAGTGCAACATACTTGTGGCATACTGTCGTTTAGGTCATATTGGTGTAAAGCGCATGAAGAAACTCCATGCTGATGGACTTTTGGAATCACTTGATTATGAATCATCTGATACTTGTGAACCATGCATCATGGGCAAGATGACTGAAACTCCGTTCTCCAGAACAATGGAGCGAGATAATGACTTATTGGAAATAATACATACCGATGTATGCGGTCCAATGAGTGGTGAAGCACGCGGCGGGTATCATTATTTTCTCACTTTCACAGATGATTTCAGTAGATACGGGTATATCTGCTTAATGAAACACAAGTCGGAAACATTTGAAAAGTTCAAAGAATTTCAGAGTGAAGTAGAGAATCATCATAACAAGAAAAAAAAAGTTTATACGATCTGATCGCGGAGGCGAATATTTGAGTTACGAGTTTGGTCTTCATTTGAAACAATGTGGAATAGTTTCACAGCTCACGCCACTTGGAACACCACAGCGTAATGGTGATTTATTAGATATGGTGCGATCTATGATGTCTCTTACCGATTTACCACTATCGTTTTAGGTTTATGCATTAGAGACAGTTGCATTCACGTTAAATAGGGCACCGTCTAAATCTGTTGAGACGACACCGTATGAATTGTGGCTTGGCAAGAAACCTAAGTTGTCATTTCTTAAAGTTTGGGGTTGCGACACTTATGTCAAAAGGCTTCAGCCTGATAAGCTCGAACCCAAATCGGAGAAGTGTGTCTTCATAGGATACCCTAAGGAAACAATTGGATACACCTTCTACCACAGATCCGAAGGCAAGATCTTTGTTGCCAAGAATGGAACATTTCTAGAGAAGGAGTTTCTTTCGAAAGAAGTGAGTGGGAAGAAAGTAGAACTTGATGAGGTAATTGTACCTTCGCTCGAATTGGAATGTAGATCATCAGAGAAAACTGTTCCCGTGATGCCTACACCAACTAGAGAAGAAGCTAATGATAATGATCATGAAACTTCAAGATCAAGTTACTACCGAACTGCGTAGATCAACCAGAGGATGATGCACACCAGAGTGGTACGGTAATCCTGTTCTGGAAGTCATGTTACTAGACCATGACGAACCTACAAACTACTAAGAAGCTATGATGAGCCCAGATTCTGATAAATGGCTTGAGGCCATAAAATCTGAGATAAGATCCATGTATGAGAACAAAGTGTGGATTTTGGTGGACTTGTCCGATGATCGGCGAGTCATTGAGAATAAATGGATCTTCAAGAGGAAGACAGACGCTGATAGTAATGTTACTATCTACAAAGCTCGACTTGTCGCAAAAAGTTTTTTGACAAGTTCAAGGAGTTGACTACGATGAGACTTTCTCACCCGTAGCGATGCTTAAGTCTGTTCGAATCATGTCAGCAATTGCCACATTTTATGAAATATGGCAAATGGATGTCAAAACTGCATTCCTTAATGGATTTCTTAAAGAAGAGTTATATATGATTCAACCAGAAGGTTTTGTCAATTCTAAAGGTGCTAACAAAGTGTGCAAGCTCCAACGATCCATGTATGGACAGGTGCAAGCATCTCGGAAATGGAATATACGCTTTGATAAGGTGATCAAAGCATATGGTTTTATACTGACTTACTGTGAAGCATGTATTTACAAGAAAGTGAGTGGGAGCACTACAACATTTCTGATAAGTATATGTGAATGACATATTGTTGATCGGAAATGATGTCGAATTTTCTGGAAAGCATAAAGGATTGTTTAAAAGGAGTTTTTCAATAAAAAGACCTCGGTGAAGCTGCTTACATATTGGGCATCAAGATCTATAGAGATATATCAAGACGCTTGATAAGACTTTCGATAAGTACATACTTTAATTTGAAGTAGTTCAAAATGGATCAGTCAAAGAAGGAATTCTTGCCTGAGTTGTAAGGTGTGAAGTTGAGTAAGACTCAAAGCCCGACCACGGCAGAAACACATAGAGAGAATGAAAGTTATTCCCTATGCCTCAGCCATAGGTTCTATAAAGTATGCCATAACGTGTACCAAACCTGTCGTGCACCTTGCCATGAGTTTGGCAAGGAGGTACAGTAGTGATCCAGGAGTAGATCACTGGACAGCGGTCAAAATTATCCTTAGTTACCTTAAAAAGTACTAAGGAAATATTTCTCGGTTATGGAGGTGATAAAGAGTTCGTCGTAAAGAGTTACGTCGATGCAAGATTTTACACTGATATAGATGACTCTGAGTCTCAATCTGGATGCGTACTGAAAGTGGGAGCAATTAGCTAGAGTAGCTCCATGCAGAGCATTGTAGACATAGAAATTTGTGAAATACATATGGATCTGAATGTGACAGACCCGTTGACTAAACTTCTCTCGCAAAGCAAAACATGATCACACCTTAGTACTCTTTGGGTGTTAATCACATGGCGGTGTGAATTAGATTATTGACTCTAGTAAACCCTTTAGGTGTTGGTCACATGGCGATGTGAACTATGGGTGTTAATCACATGACAATGTGAACTGTCGGTGTTAAATCACATGGCGGTGTGAACTAGATTATTGACTCTAGTGCAAGTGGGAGGCTAAAGGAAATATGCCCTAGAGGCAATAATAAAGTTGTTATTTTATATTTCCTTATAACATGGTAAATGTTTATTATCCATGCTAGAATTGTATTAACCAGAACTTGATACATGCGTGGATACATAGACAAAACACTGTGTCCCCTAGTAAGCCTCTACTAGACTAGTTCATTAATCAAAGATGGTTAAGTTTCCTAACCATATACATGTGTTGTCATTTGATGAATGGGATCACATCATTAGGATAATGATGTGATGGACAAGACCCGTCCATTAGCATAGCATATTGATCGTTCAGTTTTATTGATATTGCTTTCTTCATGTCAAATACATATTCCTCCGACTATGAGATTATACAACTCCCGGATACCGGAGGAATGCCTTATGTGCTATCAAACGTCACAACATAACTGGGTGATTATAAAGATGCTCTATGATACGTCTCCAACGTATCTACTTTGCAAAACACTTTTGCCCTTGTTTTGGACTCTAACTTGCATGATTTGAATGGAACTAACCCAGACTGACGCTGTTTTCAGCAGAACTGCCATGGTGTTGTTTTTGTGCAGAAATAAAAAGTTCTCGGAATCGCGTGAAAATCAACGGAGAATTATTTCGTAAAATATAAAAAATACCTGCAAGAAGATCCACACCGGGGGGGGGCCACAGGTTGTCCTCGAGGGTGGGGGCACGCCCCCCTTCCCAGGGCGCGCCCCCCTGCCTCGAGGGCCCCCCGAAGCTCCACCGACGTATCCCTAGGTCCTATATTCCGTTTCGTGGAGAAAAAATCAAGGAGAAAGAATTATCGTGTTTTACGAGACGGAGCCGCCGCCAAGGCCTAATCTCTCTCGGGAGGGCTGATCTGGAGTCCGTTCGAGGCTCCAGAGAGTGGAGATCGTCGCCATCGTCATCATCAACCTTCCTCCATCACTAATTCCATGATGCTCACCGTCGTGTGTGAGTAATTCCATCGTAGGCTTGCAGGACGGTGATGGGTTGGATGGGATCTATCATGTAATCGAGTTAGTTTTGTTAGGGTTTGATCCCTAGTATCCACTATGTTCTAAGATTGATGTTGCTATGACTTTGCTATGCTCAATGCTTGTCACTAGGGCCCGAGTGCCATGATTTCAGATCTGAACCTATTATGTTTCCATGAATATATGTGTGTTCTTGATCCTATCTTGCAAGTCTATAGTCACCTACTATGTGTTATGATCCGGCAACCCCGAAGTGACAATAATCGGGACCACTCCCGGTGATGACCATAGTTTGAGGAGTTCATGTATTCACTATGTGTAAATGCTTTGGTCCGGTACTCTATTAAAAGGAGGCCTTAATATCCCTTAGTTTCCAATAGGACCCCGCTGCCACGGGAGGGTAGGACAAAAGATGGCATGCAAGTTCTTTTCCATAAGCACGTATGACTATATTCGGAATACATGCCTACATTGCATTGATGAACTGGAGCTAGTTCTGTGTCACCCTAGGTTATAACTTCTACATGATGAATTGCATCCGACGTAATTTCCCATCACCGATCCAATGCCTACGAGCTCTACCTATATTGTTAGTCGCTTATTTACTTTTCCATTGCTATTATCACAAAAACTACAAAAACACTATCGTTACTTTTATTGTTGCTACCGCCACTATCATATTACTTTGCTACTAAACTATCTTGCTGCAGATACTAAGTTTCCAGGTGTGGTTGAATTGACAACTCAGCTGCTAATACTTAAGAGTATTCTTTGGCTCCCTTTGTGTCGAATCAACAAATTTGGGTTTAATACTTCACCCTCGAAAACTGTTGCGATCCCCTACACTTGCGGGTTATCACTCTACAGGTATCTCCAAATGTGTTTGTTGAGTTGGCATAGATCGAGATTAGGATTTGTCACTCCGAGTATCGGAGAGGTATCTCTGGGCCCTCTCGGTAATACACATCATAAGAAGCCTTGCAAGCAAAGTGACTAATGATTTAGTTGCGAGATGATGTATTACAGAACGAGTAAAGAGACTTGCTGGTAACGAGATTGAACTAGGTATGGGATACCGACGATCAAATCTCGGGCAAGTGACATACCGATGACAAAGGGAATAACGTATGTTGTCATAACGGTTCAACCGATAAAGATCTTCGTAGAATATGTGGGAGCCAATATGAGCATCGAGGTTCTGCTATTGGTTATTGACCGGAGAAGTGTCTCGGTCATGTCTACATAGTTCTTGAACCCGTAGGGTCCGCACGCTTAACGATCGATGACGATATTGTATTATATGAGTTATGTGATATGGTGATCGAATGTTGTTAGGAGTTCCGGATGAGATCGCGGACATGCCGAGGAGTCTTGAAATGTCCGAGAGGTAAAGATTGATATATAAGATGATGGTATTCGGACACCAGAAATGTTCCGAGGGGCACCGGGTACTTATCGGATCACCGAAAGAAGTTTCGGGCACCCGCGGCAAAAGATATGAGCCTTATGGGTCAAGAAGGGAAATACACCAGCCACAAAGGGGCTGGTGCACCCCCCCCCCCACCAATATGGGCTGGCTAAATTGGAGAAGGAAAGGGAAAGGAGAAAAGGAAAAGGAGAATATGATTCCCCCTTTCCCTTCTTCCCTTCTAGGAGAGGGGAATTGGCAAGATTGGAGAGGACCCCAAGTAGGAGAGTAGGAGCGCCTCCTTGGCTGCCTTTCCTCCCCTCCAACCTATATATACATGGGAGGGGCGCCTAGAACACATACCAACAATTGTTAGCCGTGTGCGGCGCCTCCTTGACTGCCTTTCCTCCCCTCCAACCTATATATACATGGGAGGGGGCGCATAGAACACATACAACAATTGTTAGCCGTGTGCGGTGCCCCTTCATAGTTTACGTCTCCGGTCATATTCTCCTAGTGCTTAGGCGAAGCCCTGCGCGGATCACTTCACCATCATCGTCACCACGTCGTCGTGCTGACGGAACTCATCTACTTCCTCGACACTTTGCTGGATCAAGAGTTCTAGGGACGTCGTCGAGCTGAACGTGTGCACAATTCGGAGGTGCCGTACGTTCGGTGTTTGATCGATCGGAACGAGAAGTTCGACTACATCAACCACGTTGTCAAATGCTTCCTCTTTCGGTCTATGAGGGTACGTAGACACACTCTTCCCCTCTCGTTGTTATGCATCTCCAAGATAGATCTTCGTGGGCGTAGGAAATTTTGCATGCTACATTTCCCTACACATACATTTCGACTTTTTTATGAAATCGCACACAAAGCAAAAGGCTCCAAAAACATCGAACCGTGCAAAGCGTTGTCGCATGCTGGGTGCTCCCTCAGATTTGTCTTTTTATCTTTTCTATGTGCGTTTCAGGTTTTAGAATTTTTTTTTGTCATCTTGGTATTCACCTAGTTGTCCCTAGGTTTTGGAGGGAAATGATTTTTTTGATGCATTTTTTTATTTCCACGAGAGGCACGTGTTTGCTTCTAGTGAAGGCACGGATTTGCTTTCGCGGGAGAAAAAAACTTATTTTTTCATTCACAAGAGACACAAATTTACTTCTATTGAAGGTATACATTTGCTTCCGCGAGTGTGCCTTTTGGAAAGGAAAAAAGTATTTGTTGCTTCCACGAGAGGCACATATTTACTTCTCGAAGAGGCAAAAAAATTGCTTCCTCAAGAAGCAGTTGTGCCTATCGGAAAAGAAAAAAACACACTTTTTTTTTACTTCCACAAGAGGCATAATTATGCCTCTCGGAAAAAAGAAAAATGATTTTTTTTCTTCCATAAGAAACACATGTTTATTTCTTGTGGAGGCAATTTGCTTCCACGAGAAGCATAGTTGTGCCTCTTGGAAAGCAATAATAATAATAATAATAATAGTAATAATAACAATAACGTGCTTTCAGTTCCGTTTTTAACCTATTTCATAGGTTTTCACTAAAAAAGGTTTGTCAAATCTATTAACATGGGATCTAGTTCCGAAATCTCGTCGAGAGAAAATCAACGTTGAAAACGGTTCGAAATTTGGACGCACGGTTTAAAAGATAAAATATTAAGAAAATAATCTATAAAAAAAATTCCTAGGTTGCGACAAAGTGTCTCACAAGCAGTGCGCCGCTTGTTAGTCCTAGAAAGATGAGAGTGATCTTTGAAAAAGATACCCCTTAATTAATGACTTCGAGCAAGCGAACGAGCTGCGAGCACACTAATGGACAGTCTTCCATTCACGAACATTTCTTAAAGTTCATGAATTTTATGAATTTGTAAATGTTTTTTAAATTGGTGATTTTTTTTCGCATTCATGAGTATATCTTGAATATATGAGCATTTTATCGAGTCCATGCACATTTCTTTAATCTGTGAACATTTTTTTAGTTTTCAGATTGAATAAGTCATTTTTTTTGAATTTGTGAACATTTTTAGAATATGTGAACATTTTTCCGAAATCATGAAAAAAATTAACCCGTGAATTTATTTTTGAATACACGAACTTGTTTTTATACATGAAAATTCTAGATTCTGAATCTGCAAACTTTTTAAAATTTGCCGTTTACATCTGCTGGATTTACAAACTCTTTAAATACATGAGCATTTTTTGAGGGGAACATATTTGAATTCATGAACACTTTTGTCAATTTTATGAAGACTTTTCTTAAAATTCATGAAGATTTTTCTTAAAATTCATGAAGTTCTTTCTTAAAATTCATGAAGATTTTGTAAACAGTTTTGAATTTGTTAACAACAAATGGAAAAGACATACGTTACTCCTGCAGGCGTCTCGCTCGGTTTATTACAACACGTACACGTTGCGTGACGATGAACCAACCCACACCCACGCTGCCTATTGATGCAGACTCCACGCATCCAAAATAACTAACTAAGAGCATTTCCAATGGTTATAAAATAGGTGTTTGTAAATTTACCACCTAGGATGTAGTGATGATGTACCATGTAATAAATGTGAAGAGAAAGCAAAATTGTACGTTAATTAACCAACAACTTTTGCACAAGCTCCAAGGTGAAATAGAGAACAATCATATTTATTTTCTCATATATATATTAAAAATAATATATATATATATATATATATATATATATATATATATATATATATATATATATATATATGCGTGTGTGTGTGTGTGTTTTTCGCCATTTTTTCATCTGTTCGCCGTTGAAAATAATTTTTACCCGAGATGGTACTAAATTCTTATGTGTTGTCCGCTAGAAAATGAATTTTCGTAAATGGCCGTGCACTGTGGCCCAGCGAAGCCATCCCACTTAATTTTCTGCCCGCACAGCTGACAAAATTTTATTTTTCGCACAGAACGACAAATAGTCAGAGTTTCGCACTGGACAACCAGTAATGGACCGGCTCAAGAATTTTTGTACACGGCCGTAGACTGTGGCCCCATAGAAACCAGCCCATTTAATATTCTGCCCACACAGCTGGGAAAATTCTATTTTCCGACCGAGCAACTAATAGTCATAGTTTCGCACAGGACAATCAATAATGGACCGGCTCATTTTTCTTTTTTTTTCTGTGTTTACTTCTATGATTTTTCTCCTTTCCCTATCTATCCATCTATTTTCCCTTCAAGTTTTATTTTTCTTTTTTAAGTTATTTCGTAAATTAAAAGTTCTCAACAAACGTTCAGATTTCTTTTCCAAAAATGTTCAAAAATCCAAAAAATTGTTGCTATTTTGAAAAATATTCAGAACTTGAAAAAAATTGACCATTTTTATTAAAAAATATATAATTTTTCACAATTGCTCGACATTTCTAAAAGGAAAATGGCATTTCAAAAAATGCTCTAAATTTAAAATTATTCAGGTTTTAGTGAAATTTTCAAAATTTAAAATAACGTTCATGTAGATACACATTTTCTAAAATTCTTATGAATTTTCAACACATGTTTCCATTTAAAAAAATGTTCACAAATTCAAATAATGGTCATGTTTATATTTGTTTGGTGTTTTCAGAAAATGTTTGTGAATTTTAAAAGATCGTCCCGTTCATATTTTGGTTGCGTTTTTTCGCAAGGGTACGTAGTATTCAAAAAATTGTTCACTTTTTCTAGAATATTCAAAAACTTCATACCTTAAAATCCCCCGATTGAAAGGTTTGAAAGGAAGAGTAGATTGAATAACTCATGGGTCTTCTCTGGCGTACGATGACATAAAAAAACTCTTAAAATCTCCTCGATTAATGAATGGAAAAATAACGGATTGATTCCTTCACATGCGGCAAATCCAAGAAGCTAAATGTTCCCTTTTTATGCACACATGGTTTTGCTTTTACATATAATTCTCACTGACTTTAAATGCATACTATTTTATCTCCCGTTGCAACGCACGAGTATATATGCTTGTACAACTTATTGGAGTAGTTGTATGATAGCTTGTTGGTTGATAATATGAGCAATTTACCAACAAGACTAATATACAATATGTTGGAGATGCCCTAAGGAGTACTCGTCGCAAATGTCACTTTCACCTTCCATATTGCGACAAGTGTCATATTGTACGTGTGTCACTTGTCGCAATTTGATAATTTTCTTTGTTTCTAGATTCATTTATTCAATCATTTTTGTCTTTCAAACCGTGTGTTCAAATTTCGAACCGTTTTCAAGATTGGATTCCATGCGTGAGATCTTCAAAACTATATACCATGTTGATAGGTTTCGACGAAGTTTTTTCCACGGAAAAAATCCAAACCCGGAGCATGTTTTCCCCTTTTCAAGAGGCACGACTGTGTGTCTCGCGAAAGCAAATTCATGTCTCCATGAAAAGTAACTTCGTGCCTCTCGTGGAAGAAAAAAAAATTCATTTTCTCCCTTTTGCGGGAGGCACGGCCCTGTCTCTCGCGTAAGCAAAATCCGTGCCTCCACGAGAAGTAAATATGTGCCTCCCGCGCAAAAAAGTAACGTGTTTTTTCTTTTCTTTTCCAGAGAGTCATGGCCGTGCCTCTTGTGGAAGCAAATCCGTGCGTCGACGAGATGTAAATCCATGCCTCTCATGGTAGGCAAAAACGGAAAATGCATTTTTATTTTCTTTTGCGAAAGGCACGACCGTGCCTATCATGGCAGCAAATTCGGGGCTCCACGAGAATTAAATATGTGCCTCTCGCAAAAGGAAAAAAACACGGATACCGTGCCTCTCGTGGGAGGAAATCCGTACCTCCACGAGAAGTAAATCCGTGCCTCTCGCTGAAGGGGAAAAACACGTTTTTTGTTTTTCGAGAGACATGGTCGTACCTCTTGGGAAAGCAAATCCGTGCCTCGAGGAGAAGTAATATGTGATTCTCACAAAGGGAAAAAAAGGGAACATGTGTTTTCGCATCAGAATTCTTTTTTGAAAAAAAAAATTGTCCCAAAACCTAAGAAAGCCCGGGGTAATCAAAAGGCTAATTTTTTTTAAAAAAAGCTGAAAACATGTAAAAAAAATCCGGAGTTAAACATAAAAGGGTTCGAAAAGCGCAACCCCTTTGTTGTGAGGGCTCTCCTCTAACCATTGTTGAGAGGGCTCTCCTTTAACCACCAGGCCATCACCCCGCTGGTGCAAAGATACTTCACTTTTGCCTTTTATTTCTTTTCTTCACGTCCGCGAACGCCTGGTTAAGCTTTCGTTTACTGATTCGCGGTTCAGTTTAAGGACAATTTTATTCAGTTTTTCAATTTTTTATTTTTTGTTTTCTTTATTTTCTAAAATGCATGGTTGTTTATGAATTTCACGTTATTTTTCAAAATCCGAAGATTTTTCTTAATTTTGTTTTTAAATTGATGAAGTATTTTCAAATTTATAAACTCTTTTTAAAAATCAATGAACTTTTAAAAAAAATATGTGATTGTTTTTAAAATTCAGTGAACTTTTTCCAAATTTGATGATTTGTTTTTCAAATATATGAAATTTTTTAAATTTGATGATTTTTTTAATCGACGAACTTTTTTAGTTCGACCAACTTTTATTAAAATAATGACGATTTTTTTTCAAATTTAATGAACATTATTTTGAATTCAACTTTTTAAAAATTAATTGCAATTTTGAATTCATGTTTTTTTCCAAGTCAAGGTTGACTGGCCAACAATAACAAGTCAGCAGCGAAGTGACGTGTCTGAGCCGAGTGTGCCTACATGTGCGCCTGTACCCCTAGATAGCGCATAAAGCGCTGAGCCGCTGACTAGTAAAGGGAAGCCCCTAGCTGACGCTCGCGTGCGTCAAGAAGACGAGCATTCGGGCAGGGCGCGATTGGATGGGCCGGCCCGTTTCTTGCCGTTACAGCGAGCCAGTGCTAAAAATCCCAAAATACAAACGTACATAGGAATCAAACTCCCAACCTAACGATAGAGAGTTAGCATTCAGTAACACTTGAGCTGCTGCACCATTGCAATCAGAATGCTTCGTAATTGCTTAAGAACTATATGTACTGACTGATCCAAAAGTAAAAAACCGACCATGGAACATTTTTTTATATACGTTGAACATTTTTCTAATACACGACGAACATTTCTCAAATACCCATTGAACCTTTTTTGTGATATATGCTGAACAATTTGGAAATGCATATTTAACATTTTTGTGATATAACCTGAACAATTTAAAAATACACATTGAACATTTTTCTTTGGAGGGCAATTCCGTACGATGAACATTTTTGAAAAAATGAATATATGCGCTGAGCAATTTTTGGATACGCACTGAACATTTGTGTAATATACAGTGAACAAAATTAAGAAACATAGTGAACATTTGTATATTCGTTGAAAAAACAAAACCAAAAGAGAAAAACCAGAACGAAAAGAGGAAAATAGGACAAAAACCAAAAACCAGAAGAGAAAGAGGAGAAAACCAAACCAGAAGAAACGTAAACAAAATTAGAAGAAGAAAACCGGAACAAAATCAGAAGAAAAAAACAAGAGAGAAAACCAAACGTGGAAGAAAAAAAACTAACGAAGGAAACATCAGCGAACGAAAAAGAAGCACGCGAACCCCGTAGTGGGCTGGCCCAACATGCACGCGAACGAAACAGCTGCGAGCGTTTCCTCGACAGCTTGCCGCCCGCGCGCGTCAAATAGGAATTGCCCTAGTAAAGCACTGACTAGGAGCTCCCGCGACGCAGCCATCACTTATAGCAAGATGTACGGGAAGCTCCTATACGATGCTTTAAGCGCCAGTTGAGTGCTTGGATCGTAGCGGGCCGGCCCAGCAATCTGCTGGAGAAAAGCTCGCTGATCCAGTGGTCTAAAGGACCTAAAGTACTCACTTGCTAAACTGCCTATTCATATGCCCTTCCGCTCATCTAAGAATCTGAAACTTCATCTACATAAACTCATAAATAGCCCTTTCCTTTCTTTTCTTGACTTTTATATGAGGGAAAGCGGGGATTCGAACTCAAGACGTAACCACCAGCAAGCTGTCACCGTAACCACCAGACCGAGCTTTCATACTTGTCCACTAACTAGAAAAAAACACTATTTGCCCCTTCTTCGAGTGCTACACAAAAATGTATTATATACTTGGTATTAATTAATTTAAAAAAGTCACAAAAACCATGAATTCTGAAAAAAAACCATCCAATTTGAAAAAAATCATCAAATTCAAAATAAAGTTCATCAATTGTTTTTTAAAATTAAGCGAAAAATTAAAAATTCATCTATTTAAAGAAATTGTTTTTACTGATTTTGACAAAAGTTCATCGAATCAATTTTGAGAAAACGTTCATCAATTTACAACAAAAAAATCATGAATTTGATTCATTTTTTCATCTAATAAGGAATAAGAAAAAAAAAGGAAAAAGATGAAAAAGGGAAAAGGAAAAAGGAAAAAGGGAAGAGAAAACATGAAAAAGGGAAAAGGGAAAACGAAAAAGGAAAGAAGAAATGATGAGAAAAATATGTAACTTATCATAGCGGGCAAAGTGGTGTGGCAGCGTAGATAGATGCAGGCGTTCTCTGGTCTGATTCTCTACAGGTGCAATTTTTGGCGTTTTAGAGAACGAGAGAATAGAATGGTAGATAGGAGGGCCAGCGCGGAGGGCGGCTGGCGCTCATTTGTGAAATGCATACAAACGGGCGCCTGAAGCGGCAAATACTAAGTGCCAGATGTAAGCTCCACTTGGTTGAAGCTCTCCTACATTGCTACAGTATTGGTTTTCAATGGTTTTTTTCTTTCTTAGTTTTTTTTTCATTTTTCCTTCGGGTTTCCTTGTTTCAACGTTTTCATCGCTTTTATTTCTTTTGTTTCTTTCCCAGTTCCACAGTTTACCATTATTTTGTGCTGGTTTTATACGGTTTTATTTTCGTTTTATTATATCTTTGGTTTCCCTTGTTTCTTGTCTTTAGTTTTGTTATTACTTTCTTTCTTGGTTTTCTTGTATATTTATTTCCTACTTTTTGGGTTTTCTTGGTTTTTAATACAAATTGAACAATTTTCAAATACAAATCAGAAGCATTCTTATTTATATATTTAACTTTTTTGAAATACATGATTAACATTTTTTAATTCAATATTTTTTATGTCTACTTATTTCCTTACACATTATATATTTTTGTTATATATCTAATACATTTTTGTAATACAGGTTTAACATATTTTGAATAGTAGTTTATTTCTTTAATAAATGGTCAACATTTTTCTTTGCATATTTTAAACATTTTCCAAAGGCGTGATTAACACTTTTCAAATGCATGGTCAACTTTTTTTCTATACATTTTTGACATTTTGTCAAATGCTTAATTAGTACTTTTAAAATACTAGATTAACATGCTTTAATATATGGTCAACATTTTTTGTATAAACATTTAACATTTTCCAAGTGCTTGATTAACATTTTTTAAATACTTGTTCAACCTTTTTTTTCAAATGCTTGATATTTTATAAATACATGAGCAATTTTTTCATACATGTTGTACTTTTTAATACATATTTTGTGTACGTGAGAAACATTTTCACTATACACATTTAATACTTTAAAAATGCTTGATTAACATTTTCAAATATTTTATGAAGAGTGTATTTTGTGATATATGTTTGGAATATTATATAGTATAAACAAAATTTTAAAATAAAGAAAAAAATTGTAAAAATAGGGAAAAACCCAGGTTGTGGACTCCCCTTTGCCTGGGTCGGACATCTGGCTCTAGCCTTCACACGAGGATTCCCTACATCTCGCTATAAACGAGACATAGGTGAGGCCGACATGAGCGATCACTCAACAATTCCTGGTCTCGTTAAAAGATAATGTTAAAAAATATGTTAAAAAATAATGACCAAATTTTCCGGCTCATAGGCAGATAGGCCGACATAGGTGCGGCCAACATGAGCGATGAATAATGGCCAAAATTTCCTGGTCGAAGAACTATTTATTATTATTATTATTATTATTATTATTATTATTATTATTATTATTATTATTATTATTATTATTATTATTATTATTATTATTATTATTAAGTACTAGCTACATGCTCGTGTATTGCTACGGAGTAACAAAAATACTGGCCAAACAATTAACCCAATTCAAAAATGTGTGTTAAACATAACAACATTCCATTTATATAACTCTTCTCTACTTATGTTCTCATCGGCACTCGTCCCGTCTCCTTAAACATAACATTGTACTGAATATCACTGCTTGTCCTTCATTGCTGTATCTACCTTCAAGTCGCCCGAGAGCACTACCTTCAAGCCCAACCTCATATGACCGTTAAGCATAATCTTATGCCGCGAACCAACCCGTAGTTGGATGGTTAGAAAGACAGCGGTATCCACTGCCCACCAAAGTTCAAGCCCTAGGCTTGACATTGGTGCTCGCATTTTTCTGAATACATTCCAGATTTTCGATGATGTGCATTCAGTGAGATGAGACGTTCCTGTCGACTATGAAGGTGTCTATGACGACTTTATATATCTCAAGATGAAGTGTCGGCTCAGTCTCTCGGAGGTGCTCATAGGGGTAGGGTGTGTGTGTGTCCATTCATAAAGGTGAGTGTCTACTCGTGTGTGTGAGCGACTCCTACTATACCGTGTTAAAAAAAGCATACCCTCATGCTGAAATACTGTTGTTCGGCAACATACTTGCTATTATATTCCTCTCCATCCCCACCTTCTCTATAGATAAGCAAACGTAACACAACAATTATTGGTCAGGAAAGATGTCATGCCATGATCCAACTAACAAAAGTAAAACAAGTTGTAAAACCAAAGTCGACATCTCCTCAACAACATTCTTTATACAATCAACACATCACTTTATTTATGTTACATGAATTAACAGTGGTGCTTATTGTGAAACTGAACTAATAATTCGAGTTCTTAAATCAGTTTTCTAGAAATGATACTACAACATGTGCTTATCAAACATCTGCTGATTTCTGTCTCAACTGACTGAGTAGAAGCTTTTCAGTTTTAATCTGCATGGTACACATCTAAAGTTGATGGTTGAACATATAAGAAAAAAAAGATAAGCTAATATTACATATTGAATTGCAACACTACATGAGAAAGCTGAACATAGTGTAGATTCTCTAGATGGAGAAGTAGTTGCGCCACAAAATCAAAAGGTTGAAAGAACAAAACCTTCTCCAGATTATGGATTTCTATGAAAACAAGAAATATATGTCCATTTCAACCTTTGCCTCGACAACATCACATATATGCTTTGTAAGATCAGAAATTTCCAGTTTTGATACAGCAAGCCAGCAACATCCTCGCCTAGCAAAACATGAGCATTATTAAGTCAGTTTACAAAATAATGAATGTATTATGGATCAAGCAGGAAAATACAACATAAAGTTAGGATCACTCGCCATATTTGGATGCAACTAAAGAGCACATTCCAAGGCCACATGAGATGTCTTCTGCCGCATCAACTGAATGCAATAGTAATACTACTGAAGGAAAATAATGAAGATTTAACGGAGATAAGCAATGTAGACTACATGAGTGATATTGATTTCTATCAAAGATATGAGTTAATGTTGAGAAAAAAAATTCAGACACATGTATGATTTTTCTTACAAAAACATCATGAACACTGAAGCAAGAAACCAAGTTTCTTTGCATTGGGAAGCAATTTTGCACGGACACCAAATTGTACCTCCATGGCAACCATCACATCATATTAGATCATGTCGCGTGTCGGGGGGGGGGGGGG
>LR738712.1:162538700-162576580 GCA_902687465.1 Secale cereale
GGGGGTAATAGTGGACAGTGAAAAAATGTGGGTTTCATGCAAAACAATGTCTAAACCAGAGTTCATGGGAGACATGGGGTTCCGAGATATGGAACTTTTCAACCATGTTGGCTCGACAGGTATGTAGATTAATGGAACATGCGGAGTAACTTAGTGCTCGGGTACTAAAGGCGAGTACTACCAAGATTGTCATCTGTTGGAAGCCACCTTGGGATCAGTACCATCTCAAGATTGGCGATCGATCATGGAGGGAAGAAATTTTTTGTCATTGGCACTTATCAAAAGGATTGGTAATGGAGCTAACACAAATATGTAGTAAGAGAATTGGCTGCCGAGGGATTTTAAGTTGTGGCTGCGCGGTTAGTTAATCCTCCAACCCGTGTCGCTGAACTAATTGATCTAGTAATAAGAACACGGGACAATCTGATGCTCTCAAAGCATCTTATTGCCTCTAATGTGGATGTTATCCTTAACATACCTCTAAGCTCGCAAGTGTAAGGTGATTTTTGGGCCTGACACTGTGATAAACGGGGCATCTTGTCGGTATGATCAGCTTACATGATGATTACAACTATAAAATCTCAGCGAGAGGACTCGCTTGAACACCGCCTGGGTCACTCGAACTTGACAACTGATAATAATTCTTGGACATCTCTATGGAAGGTAAAGATACCATCGAAGGTATGAGTTTGTATGGAGACTTGCACACATATCGCTGCATACAGGCTCAGTTCTTTGCTCTAGGAACATGGCAGACTCAGATGCGTGCTCTATATGTGGTGCAATGGAGGATACATGTCGACATTGCCTCTTCGATTGTCGCATGGAATGGTTCACCTGGGCTTTGGGAGATGAGGATCTACTGGAACATGTGATCTCAAACGAGACTGGAGATGCAAGGCTATAGTTATTTTGGCTGTTTGAATCTAATAACCAGTAGGATTTAGCCTGAGTTTTCTTCACTTTATGGGCTATATGGTTGTAATGCCCAGGATGGGACTATACCTCCTACGTGTCGAGGCACGACTTAAAGGTATAAGCCCATCCTAGAATGATCTCAAGTTTGGTATCTTTGCACAACTCATGTAAAAGAGGGATTAAATTGCAAAAGGAGATAGTTGGCTTACACTCGCCACTTCACACAATACCTTACATAAGCAAAACATCATTCAGAACATCACAACCCGACTACGGGTAAGATCCAAAAGAAAGATACCAAAACAACATAAAGCCACAGGCCAGGATCGAATCCTAGTAGAAACCACTACTGATCGTCGAAACGTCACAAGCAAACAGCCACGATCTTCATCGGACTCCCGGGTGAAGAACTGATCCAACTCCTGCTTCAAACTCGGCTGCACCTGCATCTGGTGTTGTAGTAACTGTGAGCCACGAGGACTCAGCAATCCCATAACCATGGGTAACAAGACTAGCAAAGCTTTGTGGGTAGGAAGAGGTAAAGTGGTGAGGCTGCAGCAGCGGCTAAGCATAATATGGTGGCTAACTTACGAGTACCAGAATAAGATGAGAATCTACGCAAACGGTCGCAAAAGAGGTGATCGCTAAAGATCCTAACTACATACGGTCAAACATAACCCCACCGTGTTCTCTTCGCAAGTGAAAAGAGACAGTCACGGTTACTCATACAGTTGTGTGTTTTACTTCGGATCATCTGTCAAGTTTTCTACAACCGGACATTAACAAATTCCAATCTGCCACATAACCGCGGGCACGGCTTTCGAAAGATCATAACCCTGCAGGGGTGTTCCAACTTAGCCTATCACAAGCTCTCACGATTAGCTGAAGTGATAAATATAATATCATCACTCCTTATCTTAGGGAAAATCCGATCAGGCTCGGCATCCCGGTAGCACAAGTCATTTCGACAATGGTAAAACAAGTCCAGCAAGACCTCCCGGCGTGCCGACACCCTGATAGTAGCCGCGCGTATCTCGTCTCAGGCCACGACCGGATGAGCACAGCGTACAGCAACCGAAGACCCCAGGTGACTGGGTGGCACCGCACACGACTCTATTTGGGACCAACACCATCAGCACTGGCCCCCCCTGCTATGTAGAATTAAGAATCCTCGGGTAGCGCTAACTCCCTATGCAAATTTAATTATTTAATTAAGTTGTTATTATGAGCAAAATAAAACCAATGTTGGGCCTTGCTGGAGGAGTTTTATTCAAAGTCGAACTGTCAAGGGGTCCCCATTTCACCCATCGTGTAAGGAACGCAAAATCAAGGAACATAATGCCGGTTTATCGGCGCCTAAGGTGGCATGAGTGGAACAAAACACCGAGCAAAAGGCCAAGCCTTCCACCCATGCCCAGTATATAGATGTGTTAATAATAATATAGATATTGTGATATACCAACAACAAGTTCCCACCTGGAACGATCTTCATCTTCACCTGCAACTAACAACGCTATAAGAGGGACTGAGCAAGCGAGGCTGAGCAAGCGGGTAACATAGCCAAACAGTGGTTTTGCTAGGAAGGTTTCAAAGTTAGAGGTTTCATGGCAACAAGGAGAGGCTGACATAAAGATGGGTAGCGCGACATGTAACGATAGCATCGAGACAACTAAGCATGGCAATGGTAGTAAAGGTATCCAAGGGTATGATCATCTTGCCTGGAATCCACAAGGGAGAAGAACGGATCCATGAAGTAGACGGAGCAACAGTCGAGCGAAACCTCACAACTCCGGAACGAAACCGAAGCTAACAAGAGAAGCAACCGGAAAGAAACAAACAACTCGGTAAACACACAAGCAAAAACATGGCATACGATGCACATCCAAGTATGATGCATGTCCGGTTTAATTATGCATGGCATGGCAAAGTGCACAAACAAGACTACAAGTTAAGTGGAGCTCAATATGCAACGAGTTGCATATTGACGAAACACCACATTTAATTATTTAGTTGACTCTCGTTTTTTACAAGACAAGATTAATTGTTTTTAACATGGCAAGAGGTGAAGCATAATAAAACTACACTAACTAGGCAATTTAAATGAGGCCGGAAATAACAACAACATATCCGGAAAATCCCCATGAGCATGTTTAATAATTATAAAGCAACAACAATTAAACATTCAAAGGTTGTTAACATGATGCGGATGACATGATCAAGTTTATGCAATTATTTTTAAAAGGTTGACAAGAGAGATATGAAGCACTTGTCACCGTGGTGGAAGAAAAAGGGTGCCACGGCAACGATCCGAAAATGATGCAACGCAACATCTCGGTTCCGGTAACTCGGCGAGAGACCGGGCAAAAGAAAGATGGTGTGAGCGAGTCAAACGAGATGAAAGGTGGGGCGATCCCGTTGCCGGGTTCCCACGAGTCGGTGACGAGGCAACCGAGGAACATGACAAAAAGGATGATTCGGGCACGAAGCACACAAGGGAAACATTTCATACAACCACAACAAGCATCTCACGGGTCACGTCACGGGGTTATACCTTCTAAGCGTGCGTTTCGGGACGGTTCGAGACGTAGAGGAAGAAGGCGTTCACGTTCGGAGAGGAAGTAGTTGTTCACGTCATCGTGTCGTGGTACTTGGCGAATTCCTCGTTTCCGGGCGACGGTAGTGGTACATGCCGTAGAGGGAAGTAGTTGTTCTCGTAGAGGTACACGTGTAGTCGGTCCGATCCCGGTGTAGTTGTACACGTCGTCGAGGTACTTGTCGTAGGGGGGTACTTGGTCGGGTCGCCGTGTACTCGTTCATGTAGTCGTACACGGAGCTCGTAGATGCACTTGAGGGGTCGTCGTGTAGTCGTTCCCGGGTACTTGAAATAACAAAAACAGTAACAAAACAAACAAAACACAGAAAAAAGGCTGCGGTGAAGCTGCTCGGCGACACGCAGAAGGTGCGGCAGGGAACGGAGGGAGGCCGACGGGGCGAGGGAGTGGCCTGCGGCGCTGCTGTGCGGACGAGGCAGAGGCCTGGACTTGGCGACGAGGAGGAAGGAGGGTCGCGGCGGGGCCTGCGGCGGACGAAGGCGCGGGGCCGCTGGAGGCGAGGGCCTGGCCGGCGGGGCGGCTGGCTTCAGGCTCTGCAGGGCTCGGTGAACTTGCCTGGCGAAGCGGCGCTCGGGCCAGGGGGGCGAGGCCGCTGGCCTGCGGGCGAGAGGAGCGCTCGTGCCTGCGGCGACCTGGCGACGCGGAGGCAGGGACGGCCGGAGGAGATGGGAGGCCACGGCACTGCGGCGGAGCATGGAGGACGGGCGCGGAGGTGAGGCCTTGGCGAGGCAGGGAGCTGCTCGGGCCGGCGAGGAAGGAGGCACCAGGGGGAGACGGAGGGAGGCGCGCGCGCTGGAGATCGGGGTGCTCGGGCCTCGACGGGCGACCTGGCGAGGAAAGAAGGGAGGAGCGAGGGGGAACGAGGAGATGGAAACGGGGGAACGAGCGATGGGACTCTGGCGGCGCTCGGTAGGAGAGGGCGAGGGGAGAGGAGCACTGCTGCTAGGGTTCGGTCGGACCAGATGGGCCAAGAGGGATGGGCCAGGGAGGAGAAGAAGGTTGGTTGGCCTGAAGGCCTGGAGGAGGCTTGGGCCTAAAGGAATGAGATGGCTGCTCTTCTACTCTTAGAATTACAGAAAAAGAAATAGGAAGAAAGAAAAGAGAGGAGAAGGTTAGGAGAGTAGAGGGCATGGGGTTAAACATCTGGACTCACAAAAAATGTGAGGAATATAAATAAAATGGTTGGAGGGTTTTTGGAAGGACCTCGAAAACGGGAAAAGAAAATATAGGGAAGGTTTGGAAGGAGAAGCTAGAAGTGAAAAAGACATGGGGAAAAATATGCAAGTGTGTTCGGTTAATTTCAACGAATGGAATATTTATTAATATAGCTCCATAATTATTAGGAGGCTTTTATATGTTATAAAGAGAAGACCTTCTTCCCTCGATTTAAATGGACCGAAGGTCCACACAATTTATTTAGGTTGAGATGCAAAATTAAAATAACACGATGGCATGATGACATGATGCAATGCAAAAATGAATAACACAAGCACAAAAGAACACACGGGCAGCCCGGAACATCTGGAATCTTCTGGAATCTTCTGGGATCTTCTGGGACGTCGGTCTTCGGGCGTCACAACTCTCCCACACTAACAGAGGATCTCGACCCGAGATCCTAGAGATAGCACCGGGTAAAAACGGAAGAGGAAGAGGTAAAACAAAGTGCTTCTTTGACGAACGAGTGAAACCAAAGAACCTTAAGAGGTTGAACAAGATGAAAGAAGAATACAACGGAGATGAACGAAGATGAAAACTCCGTTAGAAAAGAGGAACAAGGAACATTATGAGAACCTTGTAGGTTGAAAGACATGAAACAAGAGCTTACGAACCAAGGAATATGAAACCGCAATGGTATAGCCAAGGAATAAGAATGACAGAATTTGGACAGCACTCCGTCTGAAAATGGAAGAAAAAGAACAAAAACTTGAGAAGATCGAGTGATACTTGATGAAAACAACAACATATTGCCTCCGAAACAATTAAAAGAATGGCACAAGGGGTAAGAAAGATTCAGACAGCACTCCGGTTGAAAAGATAGGCAAAACTTGATAAGATGAGAGCTTGAAAGAGGACATAATACTCCGGTTAAATGATAACAAGGAAAAGAACATGATCTTGCCAAAACGAGATGATGGTCACGAGAGAGCAATATAACAATACCTCCGGAATGAAAGAATAGCATATAAATCAATGGAAGACTTGAACGGAGAAGAAAATGACAACTTCTCCCACGAATGAATATGAAAAACATCCTTACGAAGAAGGGCTGAACGGAGTTGTTTGAAAAAAATCAACAACGAAAGAATAAGCTTGATGTGGGCTTATGGAAAACATCTCAAAATTATGAGGTGACAACCAGCCACTAATGGAAAACAATTGATTGGATTGATATCAACAAGGAGACGAAAAACTTATTTCACCGGAATGATAAATGAAGAACTTGGGTCATTTATAAGCACCACAATAGCAACAATTCTCAAGGAAAGCTTTTAGGTGAAATACAACCCAAGATTACTCCAAGAGATAAAAAAGAGGGGTTGAAGGGTCTCCTAAAGAAAAAGAAATGATGGTTTTAAATATCTCATTCTTGATAACTCGTGAATCATGAAACATGAAGGAATTGTCAAAATGACATAACACCATCTGAAAGATAAGGTAGAAAGGATTGCAATTGGAAAGCATGATGAAGAATGCTTGAGCTCCAACAAGAATGTTGATGAAGACTTCAAGGATGAATTAAAACATGATGAACCATCATGAAAACTCCGGTAATGAAAGCATGAGAAATGAAAGGTGAAAAGAATAAGATTCAAGGCATGCGGTGAATTAGATGGAGCTTTGAAATGATATAATTGAAATAACATGGAGCTCCAGAAAACAAGATGAAGAATTTAGGACCCAGAATATGATATGATGAACAAGCTCCGGAACAAGAGATTAAATGACCTTGAAGGAATAAGAATAAGAATTATGTCATGCATCTCCTTCACCAATTTAAATTGATGACAACCAAAAGGATTTGGCATACTACTTATTCTCGTTGGAAAGAATTAAAGAGAGATCTAGCACAAACTTGGATAAGCATTCAACAAAGCACCGGAAGGGTAAATGAAAAGAACAAATGAATTAAAACGAAAACAACGGAAGGGTAAACTTGAAAGAACCACCGTAAGAATATGGAGACGAACGAAGAGACATCAATGAAGAATAGTAGGAGGACGAAGTTGAAAACTGAGAACGAAGAAAATATTCTGAAATGATGGCCTTCGGAGGAACACAAAGAAAAGAATTCATGAAATGCTTCGGATGGGTATAAAAGAATTCCTCACAATCTGAACACTAATGAGGATGGCATGAAGCTAGAACCACAACTCATCAAGAAGACGGGCCAAGATTTAAGAGAAACACTTCTCCGGTCTGCAAACGCGGAGAATGAAGACGAGAAATGCCATGAAGAATTGTTTAACACTTCGGAATGAAGAATTAAAAAGGTTGAACCAATGATGAACAAGAATTTGAAAGCGAACTTGGAGAAGGCATGTGACTGATGGAAATCATTCTTACGTCACACTTTAAAAAGAATTTGAGTATAACTCCAGAAAATTAATTAGAAGAGTCAGGTAAGATCCTGGGAAAAGACCTGTGGGTTAGGGCCCACTAAAGAAATCACCGTTGAAAAAGATTGCTGAAGAGATATTGCATCGGTTGAATTAAATGGCTTGAATAAGATGACAATCCTCAAAATAGTTTGAACGGATTAAGAATGGAATTATGAATCTTCAGCACTCCTGATATGAATAGCAAGAGGAGAATGATTAATTGGTGCACCGGAATAAGAAATCATTGTGAAATGAGGAAAAGGATAAGATCAACACCGAAATCTTGAATTACATCCACCGGCAGAATTTAAGAACAAAAGAATGATGACTTGAAGTTCTTGAGAATCTTCACGATAAATCACCGGATAAGAACATTGAAGGAAAAGAATGAAGAAATATCTCATGAATAAAATGGATATTTCATTTGAGAATTCTGGCTCAATGCAGAAAAGGGTGGGAGGGTGGGGAAACAAAGACAACTTGAGATGAACAAAAAGGACACCGGTTGAAAAGAATTTACATGAAGATATTGATGGTCAAGAAGAATTAGCACTCCCATAGAAATATGAGAACACCGATTAGGAAGGTATGGAATCAACATTTGACATCGAAGCAACTCGAATACCAGAATCAAAACAAAAACAAAGGATAGATATGCAACATGATCTTCACAATATCATTCGAACAAAGAATTGAACGAATGAATTCCGCAGGTACATCAACTTGACGAGAAGCCACTTGGAGAACAAAAAAGTAAATAAAAAAGGAACAAAGAACAGATAGAACAAATACAAGATAGAAGCTTCGTTCGACATCTTCGTGCTGAAAGCTCATGGAACGTGTTACAAAAGGGTTTTGTCATCCCCGGATCAGCATAGCCAAGGACCCTTTAAGATGCAACTCCCGATCAGAACAAGTCCATAAAACCACTTCACTCAATGTAGAACCCCGAACTTCATATCGAGCATCCGTTGGAAGAATGCCTAGAACTACTAGATGAACCCACCTATAGATTTCTGAAAGTTTCCAGTTATGCAATCAGGTGTTGGGGATACACGGGAAGCACCGCGCAATCAACTCTAAACCTACATCCAGGTGTATCCATCCTTCAACACATAACCAGTCTTTCTCGGAAACTGTTTACCTCGGACCTTCGAAAAGCATCCACTATAACAAGCTATGGCAATACTCCCGAACTACCTCCCCAGTACTGGGTGATGTCGGGGTTATCTTGCCACTGGCCGTATAGGAGAGATTTTCGATGTCGGCCGTCTTAAGTATTTAGTACTGCCGCGATATGCTTGTGACAACAATACCCCGAAGCTCAACTCCTCGGTAACAGGAGGCATCGAGAACAATATCCTTGTCACAAGAACATCGAAACAATCCCAGAATACTCGCGGGATCCTAAAAAAAATTTGTGCAATTTTTGAAAGTAGAAGAGACAAGAGTAGTCGTCAGGAGTCCTCACCAGAATGAAAAGAGATGAGGAGCAAAAGAAATCCTACTCTCCGATATATATATATATAGGACTCAAAACATTTTCAGTGTGTGTCTAGACTCAACCGTCAACGATTCGATCAATCAGTGGGGCTTCTAGGTCGGAGAAGGCTCTGAATACCAACTTGTAATGCCCAGGATGGGACTATACCTCCTACGTGTCGAGGCACGACTTAAAGGTATAAGCCCATCCTAGAATGATCTCAAGTTTGGTATCTTTGCACAACTCATGTAAAAGAGGGATTAAATTGCAAAAGGAGATAGTTGGCTTACACTCGCCACTTCACACAATACCTTACATAAGCAAAACACCATTCAAAACATCACAACCCGACTACGGGTAAGATCCAAAAGAAAGATACCAAAACAACATAAAGCCACAGGTCAGGATCGAATCCTAGTAGAAACCACTACTGATCGTCGAAACGTCACAAGCAAACAGCCACGATCTTCATCGGACTCCCGGGTGAAGAACTGATCCAACTCCTGCTTCAAACTCGGCTGCACCTGCATCTGGTGTTGTAGTAACTGTGAGCCACGAGGACTCAGCAATCCCATAACCATGGGTAACAAGACTAGCAAAGCTTTGTGGGTAGGAAGAGGTAAAGTGGTGAGGCTGCAGCAGCGGCTAAGCATAATATGGTGGCTAACTTACGAGTACCAGAATAAGATGAGAATCTACGCAAACGGTCGCAAAAGAGGTGATCGCTAAAGATCCTAACTACATACGGTCAAACATAACCCCACCGTGTTCTCTTCGCAAGTGAAAAGAGACAGTCACGGTTACTCACACAGTTGTGTGTTTTACTTCGGATCATCTGTCAAGTTTTCTACAACCGGACATTAACAAATTCCAATCTGCCACATAACCGCGGGCACGGCTTTCGAAAGATCATAACCCTGCAGGGGTGTTCCAACTTAGCCCATCACAAGCTCTCACGATTAGCTGAAGTGATAAATATAATATCATCACTCCTTATCTTAGGGAAAATCCGATCAGGCTCGGCATCCCGGTAGCACAAGTCATTTCGACAATGGTAAAACAAGTCCAGCAAGACCTCCCGGCGTGCCGACACCCTGATAGTAGCCGCGCGTATCTCGTCTCAGGCCACGACCGGATGAGCACAGCGTACAGCAACCGAAGACCCCAGGTGACTGGGTGGCACCGCACACGACTCTATTTGGGACCAACACCATCAGCACTGGCCCCCCCTGCTATGTAGAATTAAGAATCCTCGGGTAGCGCTAACTCCCTATGCAAATTTAATTATTTAATTAAGTTGTTATTATGAGCAAAATAAAACCAATGTTGGGCCTTGCTGGAGGAGTTTTATTCAAAGTCGAACTGTCAAGGGGTCCCCATTTCACCCATCGTGTAAGGAACGCAAAATCAAGGAACATAATGCCGGTTTATCGGCGCCTAAGGTGGCATGAGTGGAACAAAACACCGAGCAAAAGGCCAAGCCTTCCACCCATGCCCAGTATATAGATGTGTTAATAATAATATAGATATTGTGATATACCAACAACAAGTTCCCACCTGGAACGATCTTCATCTTCACCTGCAACTAACAACGCTATAAGAGGGACTGAGCAAGCGAGGCTGAGCAAGCGGGTAACATAGCCAAACAGTGGTTTTGCTAGGAAGGTTTCAAAGTTAGAGGTTTCATGGCAACAAGGAGAGGCTGACATAAAGATGGGTAGCGCGACATGTAACGATAGCATCAAGACAACTAAGCATGACAATGGTAGTAAAGGTATCCAAGGGTATGATCATCTTGCCTGGAATCCACAAGGGAGAAGAACAGATCCATGAAGTAGACGGAGCAACAGTCGAGCGAAACCTCACAACTCCGGAATGAAACCGAAGCTAACAAGAGAAGCAACCGGAAAGAAACAAACAACTCGGTAAACACACAAGCAAAAACATGGCATACGATGCACATCCAAGTATGATGCATGTCCGGTTTAATTATGCATGGCATGGCAAAGTGCACAAACAAGACTACAAGTTAAGTGGAGCTCAATATGCAACGAGTTGCATATTGACGAAACACCACATTTAATTATTTAGTTGACTCTCGTTTTTTACAAGACAAGATTAATTGTTTTTAACATGGCAAGAGGTGAAGCATAATAAAACTACACTAACTAGGCAATTTAAATGAGGCCGGAAATAGCAACAACATATCCGGAAAATCCCCATGAGCATGTTTAATAATTATAAAGCAACAACAATTAAACATTCAAAGGTTGTTAACATGATGCGGATGACATGATCAAGTTTATGCAATTATTTTTAAAAGGTTGACAAGAGAGATATGAAGCACTTGTCACCGTGGTGGAAGAAAAAGGGTGCCACGGCAACGATCCGAAAATGATGCAACGCAACATCTCGGTTCCGGTAACTCGGCGAGAGACCGAGCAAAAGAAAGATGGTGTGAGCGAGTCAAACGAGATGAAAGGTGGGGCGATCCCGTTGCCGGGTTCCCACGAGTCGGTGACGAGGCAACCGAGGAACATGACAAAAAGGATGATTCGGGCACGAAGCACACAAGGGAAACATTTCATACAACAACAACAAGCATCTCACGGGTCACGTCACGGGGTTATACCTTCGAAGCGTGCGTTTCGGGGCGGTTCGAGACATAGAGGAAGAAGGCGTTCACGTTCGGAGAGGAAGTAGTTGTTCACGTCATCGTGTCGTGGTACTTGGCGAATTCCTCGTTTCCGGGCGCCGGTAGTGGTACATGCCGTAGAGGGAAGTAGTTGTTCTCGTAGAGGTACACGTGTAGTCGGTCCGATCCCGGTGTAGTTGTACACGTCGTCGAGGTACTTGTCGTAGGGGGGGTACTTGGTCGGGTCGCCGTGTACTCGTTCATGTAGTCGTACACGGAGCTCGTAGATGCACTTGAGGGGTCGTCGTGTAGTCGTTCCCGGGTACTTGAAATAACAAAAATAGTAACAAAACAAACAAAACACAGAAAAAAGGCTGCGGTGAAGCTGCTCGGCGACACGCAGAAGGTGCGGCAGGGAACGGAGGGAGGCCGACGGGGCGAGGGAGCGGCCTGCGGCGCTGCTGTGCGGACGAGGCAGAGGCCTGGACTTGGCGACGAGGAGGAAGGAGGGTCGCGGCGGGGCCTGCGGCGGACGACGGCGCGGGGCCGCTGGAGGCGAGGGCCTGGCCGGCGGGGCGGCTGGCTTCAGGCTCTGCAGGGCTCGGTGAACTTGCCTGGCGAAGCGGCGCTCGGGCCAGGGGGGCGAGGCCGCTGGCCTGCGGGCGAGAGGAGCGCTCGTGCCTGCGGCGACCTGGCGACGCGGAGGCAGGGACGGCCGGAGGAGATGGGAGGCCACGGCACTGCGGCGGAGCATGGAGGACGGGCGCGGAGGTGAGGCCTTGGCGAGGCAGGGAGCTGCTCGGGCCGGCGAGGAAGGAGGCACCAGGGGGAGACGGAGGGAGGCGCGCGCGCTGGAGATCGGGGTGCTCGGGCCTCGACGGGCGACCTGGCGAGGAAAGAAGGGAGGAGCGAGGGGGAACGAGGAGATGGAAACGGGGGAACGAGCGATGGGACTCTGGCGGCGCTCGGTAGGAGAGGGCGAGGGGAGAGGAGCGCTGCTGCTAGGGTTCGGTCGGACCAGATGGGCCAAGAGGGATGGGCCAGGGAGGAGAAGAAGGCTGGTTGGCCTGAAGGCCTGGAGGAGGCTTGGGCCTAAAGGAATGAGATGGCTGCTCTTCTACTCTTAGAATTACAGAAAAAGAAATAGGAAGAAAGAAAAGAGAGGAGAAGGTTAGGAGAGTAGAGGGCATGGGGTTAAACATCTGGACTCACAAAAAATGTGAGGAATATAAATAAAATGGTTGGAGGGTTTTTGGAAGGACCTCGAAAACGGGAAAAGAAAATATAGGGAAGGTTTGGAAGGAGAAGCTCGAAGTGAAAAAGACATGGGGAAAAATATGCAAGTGTGTTCGGTTAATTTCAACGAATGGAATATTTATTAATATAGCTCCATAATTATTAGGAGGCTTTTATATGTTATAAAGAGAAGACCTTCTTCCCTCGATTTAAATGGACCGAAGGTCCACACAATTTATTTAGGTTGAGATGCAAAATTAAAATAACACGATGGCATGATGACATGATGCAATGCAAAAATGAATAACACAAGCACAAAAGAACACACGGGCAGCCCGGAACATCTGGAATCTTCTGGAATCTTCTGGGATCTTCTGGGACGTCGGTCTTCGGGCGTCACAATGGTGGGCTAGAAGGAGGACCATCCACGACAACGAATTATTGAGCCCGATTTCAGCCTGGTGTTTTATCAACAAATTCCTGGAGGACCTCGAGATCGCACATACCCGCCAATAGAAACCCGCTGTCACGAAATCTGCTCATTAGGGTGCCCCTAAATGAATTCCTCCTACAGGTGAATCAACAAAACTGAATGTTGATGTAGGCTTGTCTAAACAGGGGAATTGCGGAGCTGCGGAGTAGTTTGCATGAACAATAATGGCTATTATTTGGGTGCCTCAGCCATAGTGTCTGATGGTCTTATGGATCCTACATATCTGGAAGCGCAGGCTTGCAACGAAGCACTAGCATTGGCCCAAGACTTCATATCCATCGTTTAACAATTGCTTTAGATTGCTTGGAGGTGATAACAAGCATAGGAGTAGTGAGTTCAATGATGTAATTTTTTTGCTTTGAGTCTAGGGAGAGCAACTTTGAGGCTCATGCACTAGCTAAGGCTGTTGTTCCTTTACGAGTGGGTCGCCACGTGTGGCTAGGGTTCCGTCCTGATGTCATTTATATTCCGGAGACTATTGAGTTTTAATAAAACCCTAGTCCACCTAAAAAAACAAGACTTATTTTTTTATTGAAGGAACAATATTTTTACTCTCTTCCTCCTACTATGTAAGATGTTATTTATTTTTGCAAAGATAGATATTATTTATAATAAACACCTCAACATTACAAGGCAGCCCCAACTTAATAGGAAATTGCACACAAGTCCCTTCAGAGCATATATAAATATAAGTTGTTATTACAACCAATGTATTCCTATATTGATTGTAATAACATCGTATATCATGGGTCAGAGGGAGCATTTAGAAAAAAAAATATTTTTTTCTTCTAAAATGTCTCAAATATATATTGCAAAAAATAACAATTGTATATTTCCAAAGAAGTCCTCTCATGTTTAACAATTGTTTGAATGTTCTAAAGAAACATTTATATGGAAAATAAAGTTCATGTATTTAGGAAATAATGTTCATCAACTAGAAGAAAACTTCATATAGTTTGATTCATGTATTCTGGGGAAATAGAATATAGAAAATGGTGGTAAAAGAAGAAACATTAAGGAAAACCTAGAACAAGAACGAAAACAAAGAAACCAACAAAAGCAAAAAAGAAAAAACACAATATAAAGAAAAAATCAAGGAGGAAACATGTAGAAAACTGGCAAGAGAAAAGCCCGCTAGGGATAAAAAGTTGTTTGCGCAGTTTTCCTTTCAACGCAGGGTGAAGATAATATATCATCAATATCATGTCATCATATTTGCAATACTATGTTTCTTTACTTAATACTTTGAGATGCATGCTGGATACGCTCTTGAAGTGGATTTTAGCTATAGATGTTGTTGGATAATGGTCTATGGATATCCGGACGTGATGCCTATATGCAATTATGTCATGTGTACATAATCATACAAACTGCAATTTAATCGACATGCAACTCTAATTTGTTCACCATACTTTGCTATTTCTTTTGGAGAGAAACCACTAGTGAACCTATGGATCCCAGTCAATTCTTTTCCCCATTAGTTTTTTTACAATTCCTTGCTTTTATATCCTTTTTCGCAACCACAATCTTCCATGCAGACGTTGCATTTAATCCTTATAACTAGCAAGGATAGTAAAACTAACAATCTTACTAATTTCGTTGGGAGCCAAGGCAAGTTTTATATTTGTGTGTTCAGGTACTTATCATTGACAATAGTCCAAAGCTCCTACTAGTTCGATAGACCTTATGGTCATCCATTTTTTAGGATAAATTGTTGCCTGCTACAAACTCTTGCATTTGGGGCCCACCACATTCCTAATTGAGAGGGGGCAAGGTATTTGCTTGAACTTGTGCAATTTTCTTGGCATTAATGCATGGCACTATTTTAATAGTAGACAATGTATGGTTGTGTGCGTTAACCGGTGAAAAGGCTAGGTTTACCCTCTCCCAAAAATTTGGTGGTGTAGTGCCTGCTGACATGTCACACGAGTTGCTATGTGTGTTTGATTTTTTTTGCTTTGAGAAACACTGATTACAAAATAGAAACACACGCGTGCTCGCACACACAAAATCACACCAATACACACGCACCCACACATCACCTTCTGAAGAGAGCCGTGATGCTTTAAGATTGATGAAATCATGATAAACACCTCTCATAATGTGCCCTTGCTACCTCTTGAGCATGCGTTGTTTTTCCCTTGAAGAGGAAAGGGTGATGCAACAAAGTAGCGTAAGTATTTCCCTCAGTTTTTGAGAACCAAGATATCAATCCAGTAGGAGACTACACGCAAATCCCTCGTACCTACACAAACAATTAAGAACCTTGCAACCAACGCAATAAAGGGGTTGTTAATCCCTTCATGGCCACTTGCAAAAGTGAGATCTGATAGAGATAATAAGATAAATATTTTTTTGGTATTTTTGTTGTATAGATTGAAAAGTAAAGATTGCAAAAAAAACTACGACAGAATCTGGCAAGTTGACGGGAAACTAATATGATGGAAAATAGACCCGGAGCCATAGGTTTCACTAGTGGCTTCTCTCAAGATAGCATATTCTACGGTGGGTGAACAAATTATTGTCGAGCAATCTATTATATATAAAAAGTACTTGACGGACTCACCAGAAAAAAGAGAAATATACTAGAAAATCTCACAAAAATCAGAAACATCCAACCATTTATCTAATACACTAAAAAATTATAGCCATTAAATGTATTTTAAGTGAAATAATTACCCACCATTGCCATTATGAAGAAAACGATTCATTGAGTTGCCTACAGATAACAACGTGCAATTCAAAAGAGACATGACTTGACGTACATGCATAGGTTTCCCTAAGAAAAAAAAACTACATGCGTGAATGGACTCCTTTTATATTCACGCATGCATGCATATTACTTCCCGTAAAAAAACAAAGCACCATGCACGACGTGGGATCATTCCTTTCTATATGCATGCATGCATACATGCTTCCCTTAAATTTGTACGCATTAAAATACATGCATCTATGTATGACTCCCTGTATTTCTACATATAAATCTTTCAAGAAATTTCACTATATAGACTACATAGAGAGCAAAATGAGTGAACTTATATTCTAAAAGGCGTCTATACACATTCAAATGTAGTCTTCATAGTGGAATGTCTAAAAAGACGTATATTTAGGAACGGAAGAGAGTACATGGTAAAATTAATTTAATGTTCAACCAGAACAAAGAAATCTATTATACATTAAAAGTATTTTACGAGGTAATAAAAAAAAGGAATAAGCTAGAAATTCCCATCATAATTAGAAACATCAGAACGTTAATTTAATAGTATAGCCATTAGTTAAGATTGTAACTTACAATAAATACCTACCTGTGCGGTTAGAATTACAGTTGAAGAGAACGCTTCGTACCCTCGACCAAGCCTTACTAGCCTATAAACCATGTCTCCATTCTGTTATATAAAGAAGGACGTGCGCATTCAGTTCAGCAAGAGAAGGACGTGCACATCTATCTATTATACTCCCTCCGTTCCTAAATGTTTGTCTTTCTAGAAATTTCTACAAGTGACTACATACGAAGCAAAATGAGTGAATCTACACTTAAAAATTTGTCTACATGCATTCGTATGTCGTATTTCATTTCAAATGTCTAGAAAGATAAATATTTGGGAACGGAGGGAGTATATATAAAATGCTTTGCGGGCTACCACAAAAAGATAAATACCTAAAAAGCCCCACAATAATTAGAAACATTTGTCCGTTAATCTGGTAGCATTGGAAAAAAACTTTCAATATTAGCCGATGGATGTTCGTAAACAATTCACTGTGATTTCTTTTTAAGAAAATACACCTCCTCATGTTAAAAAAGAGTTCACAAACCTTCTATAAAAAGAGAGTCCATACACCTCCTCACGTTTTTAAAGAGTCCACACGCCTTCTATAAAAAAAAGAGTCGACAAACCTCACGTGACCTGGATCTAACCAAAAAACAAAGCACCATGCACGAGGCCGAAACAAATTAACCAGAGGAAATGCCCACAAATCGGATCTAACCAAAAACGGCCTAGCACATAGGGTAAAAAGTAAAGACAACATGCCCGCATGACCCCTCTATCATCTCCTAAATCGGATTTAACAATGGAGTCGCTGGCGAGGTGGATGAAGCCTATCCATAGGCTAATCATATGTCCTAAAAGTCAACCCATACGTACCTACTCTTCCCTGATGGCTCCTCTCTGTTGTTGACTTCCTATATGCTACCCTTAGTAAGAGGAGAAGAATTTACATATGCATGTATCTCCCATCGCTCAAAGGTATGATCCGGCTACAATGTTGTTTCTCATTGGTTACTTTTGTTAATTCTACTATTTGATCTGAAGCTGGATGATGGATTGCCCAACCCGATGCTTTTCTTGCCATGGATCAGACAGTACGTACAAGAGGATCGACTGGAGCACACGTACGGAAGCAGGTTGATTTATTCCTAATGTTGGCTGGATGCACACGTACTGACGTACAAGAGGACTGATGGAATCTTACCGGATGGAAAACGCTCACAAGAAACCCATGCATGTGACTGAATTTGATTGCAAAAGAATACTGTGGTGATTTACACTAACATAGGCTACCTAAATACAATCCTATCTGTGATTGTTTTAATGTCACAGCTCGACATGACACCACATATCATGGTTAATTCCATCGTGCTCTACTGCTCCATCTCACGTTGTTCATGCAGGTGTAGTTGGGATGTGTTCTTTTTTTACAGATTTGTTGGGATGTGTTCTAACTCTTCTTACTTTGTAGTTTGCATATGATTTTTCAAAGCATATTGCCTCAATATGAAATTTAAGATTTGTGATTTGGAAGTAGATTATACGCTACCTTAGCGTATTCAAGAGAAAAAAAGTAGATTATACCAATCAGGACTAACTATATTGGTAGATGTATTTTCTTTTATATAAAACAATATATCAGTACAAGAAATTTATGATGCGATGGTTCATGTACAGGCTGACCCATTGTTTAGGTGACTTCAGCCTTACAGATTTGAGTTAGGAAAAGGAATGGGTCCACAAGAAATGACTGTCCTGTTGAATTGGGGAGCATCATGAGTGATTAATCAAAATGAAATAGGCATGTCCATAATAAATATGTTACCTGCTAATCCCTCGACAATGGCTTCTCCTCTTCCCGATGCCACCACAATCACACTTAAACACTAATAACATGGCCATATATGTTCCACACGAAAGTAGAGAAACGACTGTTTAAACAAGCACTTATGCGGCATATATATTCCACACATACACCTAAGACGTGACTCCTATGAACGACAGTAGTGTTTATTTGAGACCAAATGAATTATTTAATCCTTAATCCATGACTACTTCTGCTGCAATCTTACACTTCATTGATTTTATAATATACAAAATTGCTAAGTGCCGTGTTTGTCATAATGTCGCATTGTTCTCCATAGCACAAGAAATTTTCAGGGGTGTAATTTAACACATGCGGCGATAGTAACATTGTGCAATTATTTTTGTAGTTTAATAGGTGTGCGCTTATCCGCAGCGTTAGGTTAACACGCTAGGGTACAAAATCAATATCATAGAACACACTCACCTGATTAGTGCATTCAGTAAGATACTCCTATAGGTCCAATACGTTTGACTACAGAAGGAAGCGCCAATGTACCACAAGACAATGGATATGATAATGAAGCAAGACCATGGATCAGCCGAATCAACTGTGAAGCAAGGAGCAATATTGTGGAGAAATGAGCTTATGGATTTTCCGGCCAAGCACTTCAACAGACTCACCATCATACTTTGTCAAAGTAACACAAATCCTCAATTTCTTAGTGATTGGTATGTATGTTTCTACCATTAGATTGAAACATTGGTCTTGGAGATCTATTGTAAAAGAAAGTTTTGTTCTGTTACGATACTACATAATGAAAGGGTAGGAGAATGATGTTCTGGTAACTTAGGATTTTGTTATAATTAGTTACACGCAGGGCATTAATGTACGGTAAACGTACATAGGAAAATGAGCATTTTAGCTACAGAAATCTTTCCTAATGAAAATTTCTCCTCTTTACAAACAAGGAAATTAGCCAAAGTACAAACACTGACTATGAAAAAAAGTCAACTATTTGTTCTCATACTCCATAGTGGCATGTCCCTTATAAGTACAAGATACAAGTTCATATATTATTCAAGAATTTATTGTAAGTGGCTATCCAAATGGATTTTAGATATTATAAATGTCGTTAACGTAGATTTATGAACATTAAGATATGATGGATCCTTCAAATATTATGCCAGCGCAACTAACATGATTGGAAAGCAAGAGAATGCTACATAATACAAGGTGGCCAGGGTCTACCAAGTTCCTATTTGTTAACTCCCTGAACTGAATTGTGTATCCATTATTTGTGATGTAATACTTTTAACAGAAGAAGTTCATAGCACCTAACACTTCATAGAGTTAAGACAAAACTATTTTCGCAAAAGTCAAATACTTCCAAGTGTCAGCACATTTGGTCCCAATTTTTCTTTACAGAAATGAAGTAATCTTTACTCATTATTGAACCTCCTAAAGTTCTAGCCCGCACATCGAGCGGGCCACTTTGCTAGTTGATAGAAAAGCGCATAGTTATGAGAATATCTAGGCATGACCATGTATATAGGCATCACGTCCGTGACAAGTAGACCGAAACGATTCTGCATCTACTACTATTACTCCACACATCGACCGCTATCCAGCATGCATTTAGAATATTAAGTTCATAAGAACAGAGTAACGCCTTAAGCAAGATGACATGATGTAGAGGGATAAACTCATGCAATATGACAAAAATCCCATATTTTTATCCTTGATGGCAACAATACAATACGTGCCTTGCTGCCCCTGCTGTCACTGGGAAAGGACACCGCAAGATTGAACCCAAGCTAAGCACTTCTCCCATTGCAAGAAAGATCAATCTAGTAGGCCAAACCAAACTGATAATTCGAAGAGACTTGCAAAGATATTAAATCACGCATATAAGAATTCAGAGAAGAATCAAATATTGTTCATAGATAATCTTGATCATAAACCCACAATTCATCGGATCTCGACAAACACACCGCAAAAAGTATTACATCGAATAGATCTCCAAGAAGATCGAGGAGAACTTTGTATTGAGATCCAAAGAGAGAGAAGAAGCCATCTAGCTAATAACTATGGACCCGAAGGTCTGTGGTAAACTACTCACACATCATCGGAGAGGCTATGGTGTTGATGTAGAAGCCCTCCATGATAGATTCCCCCTCCGACGGAGCTTCGGAAAAGGCCCCAAGATGGGATCTCACGGGTACAGAAGGTTGCGGCGGTGGAAATTGGGTTTCATGGTCCTCTCGGATGTTTTCATGGTATATGAGTATATATAGGATGAAGAAGTACGTCGGTGGAGCTACGAGGGGCCCACGAGGGTGGGAGGCGCGCCTACCCCCTTGGGCGCACCCTTCTGCCTCGTGGCCACCTCGTGGCTTCCCAGACGTGTACTCCAAGTCTTCTGGATTGCGTTTATTCCAAAAACGATCCTCGCGAAGGTTTCATTCCGTTTGATATTCCTTTTCTGCGAAACACTGAAATAGGCAAAAAAACAACAATTTGCACTAGGCCTTTGGTTAGTAGGTTAGTCCTAAAAATAATATAAAAGTGCATATTAAAGCCCATTAAACATCCAGAATAGATAATATAATAGCATGGAACAATAAAAAATTCTAGATACGTTGGAGACGTATCAAGCATCTCCAAGCTTAATTCCTGCTCGTCCTTGAGTAGGTAAATGATAAACACAATTTTTTTGATGTGGAATGCTACCTAACATAATTTTCAATGCAATTCTCTTTATTGTGGCATGAATGTTCAGATCCGAAAGATTCAAGACAAAAATTTAATATTGACATAAGAATAATAATAATTCAAGCATACTAACAAAGCAATTATGTCTTCTCAAAATAACATGGCCAAAGAAAGTTCATCCCTACAAAATCATATAGTTTGGTTATGCTCCATCTTCGTCACACAAAATACCCAAATCATGCACAACCTCGGTTTCAGCCAAGCAATTGTTTCATACTTTAATTTTTTTCAAACTTTTTCAATTTTCACGCAATACATGTGTGTGAGCCATGGATATAGCACTATAGGTGGAATAGAGTGGTGGTTGTGGAGAAGACAAAAAGAGGAAGATGGTCTCACATCAACTAGGCATATCAATGGGCTATGGAGATGCCCATCAATAGATATCGATGTGAATGAGTAGGGATTGCCATGCAACGGATGCACTTGAGCTATAAATGTATGAAAGCTCAACAAAAGAAACTAAGTGGGTGTGCATCCAACTTGCTTGCTCACGAAGACCTAGGGTATTTGAGAAGCCCATCGTTGGAATATACAAGCCAAGTTCTATAATGAAAATTCCCACTAGTATATGAAAGTGACAAAACAAGAGACTCTCTATCATAAAGATCATGGTGCTACTTTGAAGCACAAGTGTGGAAAAAAGATAGTAGCGTTGTCCCTTTTTTTGGGCCTTCCTTTTTTTATTTGGCCTTTCTCCCTTTTTTTATTTGGCCTTTCTTTCTTTTTTATTTGGACTTTTTTTTCGGGACAATGCTCTAATAATGATGATCATCACACTTCTATTTAATTACAACTCAAAGATTACAACTCGATACTAGAACAAAATATGACTCTATATGGATGCCTCCGGCGGTGTATCAGATGTGCAATGAATCAAGAGTGACACGTATGAACAATTATGCATGGTGGCCCTGCCACAAATACGATGTCAACTACATGATCATGCATGGCAATATGACAATGATGAAACGTGTGATAATAAACAGAACAGTGAAAAGTTGCATGGCAATATATCTCGGAATGACTATGGAAATGCCATAATAGGTAGGTATGGTGGCTGTTTTGAGGAATGTAAATGGTGGGTTTATCGTACCAGCGAAAGTTGCGCGGTACTAGAGAGGCTAGCAATGGTGGAAGGATGAGAGTGCGTATAATCCATGGACTCAACATTAGTCATAAAGAACTCACATACTTATTGCAAAAATCTACAAGTCATCAAAACAAAGTACTACACGCATGCTCCTAGGAGAAGGGTTGGTAGGAGTTAACCATCGTGCGATCCCGACCTCCACACAAAGGATGACAATCAATGAAATACCTCATGCTTCAAATTTGTCACACAACGGTTACCATACGTGCATGCTACGGGACTTGCAAACCTCAACACAAGTATTTCTCAAATTCACAACTACTCTACTAGCATGACTCTAATATCCCATCCTCATGTCTTAAAACAATCATCAAGCATCAAACTTCTCATAGTAGTCAATGCACTATATATGAAAGTTTTTATTATACCCATCTTGGATGCCTATCATATTAGGACTAATTTTATAGCCAAAGCAAATTACCATGCTGTTCTAAAGGACTCTCAAAATAATATAAGTGAAGCATGAGAAATCAATAATTTCTATAAAATAAAACCACCACCGTGCTCTAAAAAGATATAAGTGAAGCACTAGAGCAAAATTATCTAGCTCAAAAGATATAAGTGAAGCACATAGAGTATTCTAATAAATTCCAATTCATGTGTGTCTCTCCCAAAAGGCGTGCACAACGAGGATGATTGTGGTAAACTAAAAAGCAAAGACTCAAATCATACAAGACGCTCCAAGCAAAACACATATCATGTGGTGAATAAAAATATAGTCTCAAGTAGAGTTACCGATAGATGAAGACGAAAGAGGGGATGCCTTCCCGGGGCATCCCCAAGCTTAGGCTTTTGATTTTCCTTGAATTTTACCTTGGGGTGACTTGAAAATCCCCAAGCTTAGGCTCTTGCCACTCTTTATTCCATAGTACATCAAATCCTTACCCAAAAACTTGAAAACTTCACAACACAAAACTTAACAGAAAATCTCATGAGCTTCGTTAGTATAAGAAAACAAACCACTACTTTAAGGTACTGTATTGAACTCATTATTTATTTATATTGGTGTTAAACCTAATGTATTACAACTTCTCTATGGTTTGTACCCCCGGTACTACTCATAGATTCATCAAAATAAGCAAACAACACACGAAAAACAGAATCTGTCAAAAACAGAACAACCTGTAGCAATCTGTAACTTTTGAATACTTCTATAACTCTAAAAATTCTGAAATAAATTGGTGGAAGTGAGGAATTTGTCTATTAATCATCTACAAAAAGAATCAACTTAAAAGCACTCTGCAGTAAAAAATGGCAGCTAATCTCGTGAGCGCAAAAGTTTCTGTTTTTTTACAGCAAGATCACAAAGACTTCACCCAAGTCTTCCCAAAGGTTCTACTTGGCACAAACACTAATTAAAACACAAAACACAATCATAGCAGTACCATGATGAATTATTTATTACTAAGCAGAAGCAAAAAAGCAAGGAACAAAAATAAAATTGGGTTGCCTCCCAACAAGCTCTTTCTTTATAGCCATTAAGATAGGCTTGATAATTCAATGATGCTCACATGAAAGATAAGAATTGAAGCACAAAGAAAGCATCATATAGCATGTGAAAATCACATCTAAGTCTAACATACTTCCTATGCATAGGCATTTTATAGGCAAACAAATTAGCAAGACAAACAAGATCTAGCATATGCAAGGAAGAAGAAAGAAACAAAAGCAATCTCAACATAACGAGAGGTAATTTAGTAACATGAAAATTTCTACAACCATATTTTCCTCTCTCATAATAATTGCATGTAGGATCATAAGCAAATTCAACAGTATAGCTATCACATAACATATTCTCAACACGGTCCACATGCATGCGAAGTTGACACTCTTCCAAAATAGTGGGATTAACATTAACTAAAGTCATGACCTCTCCAAACCCACTTTTATCAAAAAATTCATAAGATTGAACATTCTCCAAATATGTGGGATCTAAAGTTGACACTCTTCCAAACCCACTTTCAATATTATTGCAAAAACAATTATCAATCATACATTCATCATGGGGATTAAATAAAATTTTAAGATCATAAGAAGAACCACCCCAATCATGATCATTGCAACAAGTAGTGGGCATAGCAAAATGATACGTCTCCAACGTATCTATAATTTTTGATTGCTCCATGCTATTATTTATGATGTTTTGGATGTTTAATGGGCTTTGTCATACACTTTATTATTATTTTTGGGACTAACCTACTAACCCAAAGGCCCAGTCCAGATTGTTGTTTTTTGCCTGTTTCAGGGTTTTACAGAAAAGGAATATCAAATGGAGTCCAAGCGGAATGAAACCTTTGGGAGAGTTAATTTTTGGAGAAAATCACGCACGGGAGACTTGAGAACCACAGAGTAGGGCACACGTGGCGCCCACGAGGGTGGGGGGCGCGCCCCCCCCCATAGGGCGCGCCCCCTGCCTCATGGGCCCCACGTTTGGCCCCCGGTGCCCTCCTTCCTCCTATATATACACACGTACCCCAAAACCATCAAAACAACAGAGAAAACCCTAGTTCCACCACCATAACCTTCTGTTCCCGTGAGATCCCATCTTGGGGCCTGTTCCGGAGCTCCGCCGGAGTGGGAATCTACCACGGAGTGCTTCTACATCATCATCGCCTCACCATGAATTGTGAGTAGTTTACCACAGACCTTCGGGTCCATAGCTAGTATCTAGATGACTTCTTCTCTCTCTTTGGATCTCAATACAATGTTCTCCTCGGTCTTCGAGGAGATCTATTCGATGTAATCTCTTTTTGCGGTGTGTTTGTCGAGATCCGATGAATTGTGGGTTTATGATCAAGATTATCTACGAGAAATATTTGGTTCTTCTCTTAACTCTTTATGTATGATTATAATATCCTTGCAAGTCTCTTCGAATTATTGGTTTGGTTTGGCCTACTAGATCTATAGTTCTTGCAATGGGAGAAGTGCTTGGCTTTGGGTTCAATCTTGCGGTGTCCTTTCCCAGTGATAGTAGGGGCAGCAAGGCACGTATTGTATTGTTGCCATCGAGGATAAAAAGGTGGGGTTTATATCACTAAGTTTGAGTTTATCCCTCTACAACATGTCATCTTGCTTAAGGAGTTACTCTGTTCTTATGAACTCAATACACTAGATGCATGCTGGATAGCGGTTGATGTGTGGAGTAATAGTAGTAGATGCAGAATCGTTTCGGTCTACTTGTCTCGGACGTGATGCCTATATATAATGATCATGCCTAGATAGTCTCATAATTATTCGCTTTTCTATCAATTGCTCGACAGTAATTTGTTTACCAGCCATAGAATATCGCTATCATGAGAGAAGCCACTAGAGAACACTATGGCCCCCGAGTCTATTCTCAACATATCAATCTACAATCTACTTTACTTTTCCGCTTTTACTTTCTGTTCTTATAACCAAAAATACCAAAAATATCAAACTATCATCTCTATCAGATCTCACTTTCGTAAGTGACCGTAAAGGGATTGAGAACCCCTTATCGCGTTGGCTGCGAAGTTCTTATTTGTTTGTGCAGGTGCGAGGGACTCGTGCGTGGTCTCCTACTGGATTGAAACCTTGGTTCTCAAAAACTGAGGGAAATACTTACGCTACTGTGCTGCATCACCCTTTCCTCTTCGAGGGAATACAACGCAAGCTCGAGAAGTAGCAAGAAGAATTTCTGGCGCCGTTGCCGGGGAGGCTTACGCAAAAGTCATATACCAAGTAACTATCACAAACCCTTATCCTTCGCATTACATTTTTTTGCCTCTCGTTTTCCTCTCCCCCACTTCACCCTTGCCGTTTTATTTACCCTTCTTATGCCGTGTGTTTACCGTCCGTGTGCCTCTTGTTTGCTTGTGTTGCTATGTGCCCTCAATTAGCTTGCATCTTCGCTTGCTAAAGTATGGGTCCTCATCCACTTGCTAATCTCTTTAAGAGATCCAATTATGTTGAACCTATTGCTAGTGAGCTATGTGCACTAGATTATCTTTATGAGGTTTTGCTTGAAATTCATGAATCTGAAAATTGTGAGGAATTGTTGAAAGAAACAGTGATTCATGTTAGATCCTTAAATAAAAAGCATGATTGCAATGATGCTATTATAAATGTCAATTTTGTTAATGATATGCAAAAGCCTAAGCTTGGGGATGCTAGTATTGCTATGCCCACTACTTGTTGCAATGATCATGATTGGGGTGATTCTTCATATGATCTTGGAAATTTATTTAAGCCCCATGATGAATATGAGATTGATAATAATGTTTGAAATAATATTAACATTGAGTTTGTAAGAGTGTCAACTTTAGATCCCACATATTTGGAGAATGATCAATCTTATGATTTTTTTTGATAAAAGTGGGTTTGGAGAGGTCATGACTTTAGTTAATGATAACCCCACTATTTTGGAAGAGTGTCAACTTTGGATGCATGTGGATCGTGTTGAGAATATGTTATGTTATAGCTATATTGTTGAATTTGCTTATGATCCTACATGCAATTATTATGAGAGAGGAAAATATGGTTGTAGAAATTTTCATGTTACTAAATCACCTCTCATTACGTTGAGATCGCTATTGTTTCTTTCTTCTTCCTTGCATATGCTAGATCTTGCTTTTCTTGCTAATTTGTTTTCCTATATAATGCCTATGCATAGGAAGTATGTTAGACTTAGATGTGATTTTCAGATGTTATATGATGCTCTCTTTGTGCTTCAATTCTTATCTTTCATGTGAGCATCATTGAATTCTCAAGCCTATCTTAATGGCTATAAAGAAAGAGCTTGTTGGGAGGCAACCCAATTTTTTTTTGTTTTTGCTTCTGTTTAGGAATAAATATTGCATGTAGCTTCTGTTTAGATGTGGTTTTGTGTTTTAATTAGTGTTTGTGCCAAGTAGAACCTTTGGGAAGACTTGTGTGAAGTTTATATGATCTTGCTGTGAAAAACAGAATCGTTAGCGCTCGCTAGAATGGTCACCAGATTTTACTGGAGCGTGCTATTTAGTTGATTATTTTTGCAGATGATTAATAGACAAATTCCTCACGTTTACCAATTTAGTATGAATTTTTTTGGAGTTACAAAAGTATGCAAAAAATGCAGATTACTACAGACTATTCTGTTTTTGACAGATTCTGTTTTTCGTGTGTTGTTTGCTTATTTCAATGCATCTATGAGTAGTATTGGGAAGTATGAACCATAGAGAAGTTGGAATACATTAGGTTTAACACTAATATAAACAAAGAATGACTTCATTGCAGTACCTTTGAGTAGTGGTTTGCTTTCTTATACTAACGGAGCTCACGAGATTTTTGTCTAAGTTTTGTGTTGTGAAGTTTTCAAGGTTTGAGTATTGCTTTGATGGACTATGGAACAAAGAGTGGCAAGAGCCTAAGATTGGGGATGAACATGGCACCCCAAGGTAAAATTCAAGGACAACCAAAAGCCTAAGCTTGGGGATGCCCCGGGAAGGCATCCCCTCTTTCGTCTTCATCCATCGGTAACAATACTCGGAGCTATATTTTTATTCACCACATGATATGTGTTTTACTTGGAGCGTCTTGTATAATTTGAGTCTTTGCTTGTTAGTTTGCCACAATTATCCTTGCTGGACACACCTATTTGAGAGAGTTAAATATGTCCTAGGAATTGTTAGAACACTCTATGTGCTTCACTTATATCTTTTGAGTTGAATAGTTTTTGCTCTAGTGCTTCACTTATATCTTTTAGAGCACGGTGGTGATAATATTTTGAAGAAATTGTTGAACTCTCATGCTTCACTTATATCCATTTGAGAGTCTATTAAAACAACATGGTAATGTGCTTAGGCTATAAAACTAGTCTTCGCATGATAGACATCCAATATCAATGTAGTAAAAACTCTCACACTAAGTGCATTGAATATGATGAGAAGATGGATGCTTGATAACTGTTTTCAGATATGAGGATAGTGATATTAGAGTCATGCTAGTGGAGTTATTATGAAACTGAGAAATGCTTGTGTTAATGTTAGTGATTCCCGTAGCATGCACGTATGGTGAACCGCTATGTGACGAAGTTAGAGCATGAGGTATTTGTAAAGTGTCAACCTTTGTGTGGAGGTCGGGGGCGCGCGATGGTTAACTCCTACCAACCTCCCCCCTAGGAGCATGCGTTGATTGCTTTGTTTTGATGACTCGTAGATTTTTGCAATAATTATATGAGTTCTTATGACTAATGTTGAGTCCATGGATATTACGCACTCTCACCCTTCCACCATTGCTAGCCTCTCTTGTACCGCGCAACCTTCGCCGGTACCATACACCCACTATATATCCTTCCTCAAAACAGCCACCATATATATTCCTCAAAACAGCCACCATACCTACCTATCATGGCATTTCCATAGCCATTCCGAGATATATTGCCATGCAACTTTCCACCGTTCCGTTCATATGACACGCTTCATATTGTCATATTGCCATGCATGATCATGTAGTGGGCATCGTATTAGTGGCAAAGCCACCGTGCATAATTTTCCATACATGTCACTCTTGATTCATTGCACATCCTGGTACACCGCCGGAGGCATTCATATAGGTCATACTTTGTTCTAGCATCGAGTTGTAATATCGAGTTGTAATAAAGTGTGATGATCATCATTATTAGAGCATTGTCCCATGTGAGGAAAGGCTAAATCAATAAAGCCCCTCCAAAAAAAGAGAAAAAGAGAAAGGCCCAAAAAAGGGACAATTGCTACTATCTTTTTCCACACTTGTGCTTCAAAGTAGCACCATGTTCTTCATGATAGAGAGTCTCATGTTTAGTCACTTTCATATACTAGTGGAAATTTTCATTATAGAACTTGGCTTGTATATTCCAATGATGGGATTCCTCAAATGCCCTAGGTCTTCATGAGCAAGCATGTTGGATGCACACCCACTAGTTTCTTTTGTTGAGCTTTCATACATTTTTAGCTCTAGTGCATCCGTTGCATGGCAATCCCTACTCACTCACATTGATATCTATTGATGGGCATCTCCATAGCCCGTTGATACGCCGAGTCGATGTGAGACTATCTCCCTCCTTTTTGTCTTCTCCACAACCACCTCTATATTCCACCCATAGTGCTATGTCCATGGCTCACGCTCATGTATTGCGTGAAAGTTGAAAGGTTCGAAAGAATAGAGTATGAAAACAAGTGCTTGGCTGAAATCGGGGTTGTGCATGATATGAATATTTTGTGTGATGAAGAGGGAGCATAGCCAGACTATATGATTTTGTAGGGATAACTTTCTTTAGCCATAGTATTTTGAGAAGACATGATTGCTTTGTTAGTGCTTGAAGTATTATTATTTCTTATGTCAATATAGACTTTTGTCTTGAATCTTTCAGATATGAACATTCATGCCACAATTAAGAGAATTACATTGAAAAACTATGTTGGTTAGCATTCCACATCAAAAATTCTGTTTTTATCATTTACCTACTCGAGGACGAGCAGGAATTAAGCTTGGGGATGCTTGATACGTCTCCAACGTATCTATAATTTTTGATTGTTCCATGCTATTATTTATGATGTTTTGGATGTTTAATGGGCTTTGTCATACACTTTTTTTTGGGACTAACCTACTAACCCAAAGGCTCAGTCCAGATTGCTATTTTTTGCCTGTTTCAGGGTTTTACAGAAAAGGAATATCAAACGGAGTCCAAACGGAATGAAACCTTCGAGAGAGATATTTTTGGAGAAAATCACGCATGGGAGACTTGAGAACCACAGAGTAGGGCACACATGGCGCCCACGAGGGTGGGGGGCGTGCCCCTGCCTTGTGGGCCCCACGTTTGTCCCCCGGTGCCCTCCTTCCTCCTATATATACCTACGTACCCCGAAACCATCAGAACAACAGAGAAAACCCTAGTTCCACCGCCGTAACCTTCTGTTCCCGTGAGATCCTATCTTGGGGCCTGTTCTGGAGCTCCGCCGGAGGGGGGATCTACCACGGAGTGCTTCTACATCATCATCATCGCCTCACCATGAGTTGTGAGTAGTTTACCACAGACCTTCGGGTCCATAGCTAGTATCTAGATGGCTTCTTCTCTCTCTTTGGATCTCAATACAAAGTTCCCCTCGGTCTTCGAGGAGATCTATTCGATGTAATCTCTTTTTGCGGTGTGTTTGTCAAGATCCGATGAATTATTGGTTTATGATTAAGATTATCTATGAGAAATATTTGGTTCTTCTCTGAACTCTTTATGTATGATTATAATATCCTTGCAACTCTCTTCGAATTATTGGTTTGGTTTGGCCTACTAGATCTATAGTTCTTGCAATGGGAGAAGTGCTTGGCTTTGGGTTCAATCTTGCAGTGTCCTTTCCCAGTGATAGTAGGGGCAGCAAGGCACGTATTGTATTGTTGCCATCGAGGATAAAAATATGGGGTTTGTATCACTAAGTTTGAGTTTATCCCTCTACATCATGTCATCTTGCTTAAGGCGTTACTCTGTTCTTGTGAACTCAATACACTAGATGCATGCTGGATAGCGGTCGATGTGTGGAGTAATAGTAGTAGATGCAGAATCGTTTCGGTCTACTTGTCTCTGACGTGATGCCTATATAAAATCATCATGCCTAGATAGTCTCATAATTATTCGCTTTTCTATCAATTGCTCGACAGTAATTTGTTTACCCGCCGTAGAATATCGCTATCATGAGAGAAGCCACTAGAGAACACTACGGCCCCCGAGTCTATTCTCAACATATCAATCTACAATCTACTTTACTTTTCCGCTTTTACTTTCTGTTCTTATAACCAAAAATACCAAAAATATCAACTATCATCTCTATCAGATCTCACTTTCGTAAGTGACCGTAAAGGGATTGGCAACCCCTTATCGCGTTGGCTGCGAAGTTCTTATTTGTTTGTGCAGGTGCGATGGACTCGCGCGTGGTCTCCTACTGGATTGATACCTTGGTTCTCAAAAACTGAGGGAAATACTTACGCTACTGTGCTGCATCACCCTTTCCTCTTCGAGGGAATACAACGCAAGCTCGAGAAGTAGCACAAAATAAGCATCCCCAAGCTTAGGGTTTTGCATATCATTAACACAATTGACATTAATAGGATTTATAATAACATCATTGCAATCATGCTTTTCATTGAAGGAACTATCAAGTATGGGTGCAACAACAACGATCACATGTTTAACATAAGGAACTATAGCAAATTCATCTTCATAAATATTGGCATCATGGCCACAAGAATAGCAAGCATCATGTTCATCAAGGGATATTTCAATCAAATCATCCGAATCATAATTATCTATAGATTCATGCATATCATTATTATCTTCCAAAGCAGCGGTCATTCTTTCAATAAATTCTTTGACATAGACATTATGAGCATAGTTTTCATAGCAATATTTAAGTATGTCAAAATTTTCAGATTCGTAGAGAGTAATATCATACTTTTCAATCAAAGAAGCAACTTCATAAGCACCCTTAAAAGCAACAAATTCTTCAATTTGTTCGATACCGTAGTAACTATAAACACCCTTTGCATAAGAAGATAAGATTTCATTATCATTAAACTCACATAGGCAGGGGAGGTGTTTTTAGGGTTCTTAGAGCAACAAGTAAAATCATAAATTTCACAAAGATTCCAAGCATAACACATCAATCTGTTTATTTGATCCCATAAGAGTCTCCCTTTTTCAGACAAACAGTGACGCACAAAATGAGCATGCTCATGTAAAGATTTCCGATCAACTAGGCTAGTTGGGGTTTCAGCACGAGCGCATAAGGATCGAAGATGATCCAAGTAGAACACTTTAAGTGGACCCATATCAATAGATTTTTAGCAAGCAAAGTTGCAAGCAAATAGAAGGCACATGGAAACACAAACAAAGATACATACATGAAGAAGGCGAAGAAAAGGCAAAGGTGAAGTGGGGGAGAGGAAAATGAGAGGCGAATGGAAAATAATGTAATGCGAGGGATAAGAGTTTGTGATGGGTACTTGGTATGTCTTGACTTGAGCATAGATCTCCCCGGCAACAGCGCCAAAAATTGTTCTTGCTACCTCTTGAGCATGCGTTGTTTTTCCCTTGAGGAGGAAAGGGTGATGCAACAAAGTAGCGTAAGTATTTCCCTCAGTTTTTGAGAACCAAGGTATCAATCCAGTAGGAGACTACACGCAAATCCTCGTACCTGCACAAAAAATTAAGAACCTTGCAACCAACGCAATAAAGGGGTTGTCAATCCCTTCACGGCCACTTGCAAAAGTGAGATCTGATAGAGATAATAAGATAAATATTTTTGGTATTTTTGTTGTATAGATTGAAAAGTAAAGATTGCAAAATAAACTACGACAGAATTTGGCAAGTTGACGGGAAACTAATATGATGGAAAATAGACCCGGGGGCCATAGGTTTCACTAGTGGCTTCTCTCAAGATAGCATATTCTACGGTGGGTGAACAAATTACTGTCGAGCAATTGATAGAAAAGCGCATAGTTATGAGAATATCTAGGCATGATCATGTATATAGGCATCAGGTCTGTGATAAGTAGACCGAAACGATTCTGCATCTACTACTATTACTCCACACATCGACCGCTATCCAGCATGCATCTAGAGTATTAAGTTCATAAGAACAGAGTAACGCCTTAAGCAAGATGACATGATGTAGAGGGATAAACTCATGCAATATGACATAAACCCCATATTTTTATCCTCGATGGCAACAATACAATACGTGCCTTGTTGCCCCTACTGTCACTGGGAAATGACATCACAAGATTGAACCCAAAGCTAAGCACTTCTCCCATTACAAGAAAGATCAATCTAGTAGGCCAAACCAAACTGATAATTCGAAGAGACTTGCAAAGATATTAAATCATACATATAAGAATTCAGAGAAGAATCAAATATTGTTCATAGATAATCTTGATCATAAACTCACAATTCATCGGATCTCGACAAACACACCGCAAAAAGTATTACATCGAATAGATATCCAAGAAGATCGACGAGAACTTTGTATTGAGATCCAAAGAGAGAGAAGAAGCCATCTAGCTAATAACTATGGACCCGAAGGTCTGTGGTAAACTACTCACACATCCTCGGAGAGGCTATGGTGTTGATGTATAAGCCCTCCGTGATAGATTCCCCCTCCGCGGAGCTTCGGAAAAGGCCCCAAGATGGGATCTCACGGGTACAGAAGGTTGCGGCGGTGGAAATAGGGTTTCGTGGTGCTCTCGGATGTTTTCAGGGTATATGAGTATATATAGGCTGAAGAAGTACATCAGTGGATCTACGAGGGGCCCACGAGGGTGGGGGCGCCCTCCTGCCTCGTGGCCGCCTCGTGGCTTCCCAGACGTGTACTCCAAGTCTTCTGGATTGCATTTGTTCCAAAAACAATCCTCGCAAAGGTTTCATTCCGTTTGGATTCCGTTTGATATTACTTTCCTGCGAAACACTCAAATAGGCAAAAAAACAGCAATTTGCACTTGGCCTTTGGTTAGTAGGTTAGTCCCAAAAACAGTATAAAAGTGCATATTAAAGCCCATCCAAACAGATAATATGATAGCATGGAACAATCAAAAATTATAGATACGTTGGAGACGTATCAACCCTCCAAAAGGAAACTCTTCTACAAAAAATGTATTAATGATACACCAAAGCTTCAAACCTATGATTTGATTCCTAGTGTGCCTGGGATACCACCATCTCCTAATCATGCAACCACTAATGGGTTTTCTATGTAAAAGAAAAAATTGTGTAGGTTTCATAAAAAAGTTTCAACCTAATCTAAGATTAGCTCTTTATCATAAACGTAAGCATGAAAGAGTTCAGTATTGCAAGTCCTATTATGTGCTACCTATGTTTCTAAATGTAAGACATTTTGGCAGTTTAAATTGAACTAATAAAATAGAGGGACAATTGGTTTAAATTCCTTTTCCTCTTCCTTTTTTGTCATTGCATGGTCTTCTTCATGCATACATATCCTTTTTTTAAAGCCCACCCATATATTGATCAAGTAACAAGAATCTTACAATCGTTCATTACATAGCTGGCCACGTAGGACGGAAAACTTTTACAAAGCAAACCATCAGACCTACTATTAAAACTAAATTTAGCTATCTCATGTGCCGCCTTGTTAGGCTGCCTATCAATCATTACAATCTTGAGATCCTCAATAAAATTACAGACGCTGATCGCTTCCTTTTTTAGATCCAGAAAAGGAGACATGCCAATGGTTTCTTTTGCTAGAAAAGATGCAGCAAAGGAACAGTCAGTTTCCAAAATAATTGGTTTGTGAAGTGCAATACTAATGTATAGCCCGACGAGGCACGCACTAAGTTCCGCTTCATCCACTCCGGAGCACACTCGGATAAAATCCCATGATTAAACCTTCTCCCAGATGATCCCTATCAATAATCCCAAAGCTAGCGAATCTCATGCTCTCCACAACACTAGCACCAACATTTAACTTAATATACTCTGGATCCAGAGGCTTCCAAAGAGCACAATCATTTTTTGGCGGACAAAAGTACTTCTGGTACCTATCACCCCCTTACCTTTGTTGCTTAAATCTACTTGCACACAAGCATCAACAATCGTGAATGTTTTCCCATAATTTCCATGAAGATAAAGAAGCAAGATAAACAACTAAGTGATATCAAGATATATAATATGAAACACTATGGCTATCACAAACTAAAGTGCGTAAGTAAAGGGATCGGTTAAGAGATAACCTAGGCACACGGAGATGACGATGTATCCTAAAGTTCACACCGTTGTAGATGCTAATCTCCATTTGGAGCGGTGTGGAGGCACAATGTTCCGCAAGAAGCCACTAGGGCTACCGTAATCTCCTCACGCCCTAGCACAATGCAGAATGTCGTGATTACACTAAGGGACCCTTGAGGGCGGTCACCAAACCCTTACAATTGGCAACCCTTGGGGCGGTCACCGAACCGGTACACTTTGGCAACCCTTGGGGGCGGTCATCGGAACCCGTAAAAATTGCTCGTGGCAATCTCGACAACCTAATTGGAGACCCCGACGCTTTCCCGGAGCTTTACACCACAATGATTGAGCCCCGTAGCACCACCAACCATCTAGGCCGCCCAAGCACTCAAGAAGAACAAGCTCCAGAGTACCCAGCACCCAAGAGTAATAAGCTTCCCAACTTTTCACTTCAAGGTATCACCGTGGAGAACTCAAACCGATGTAATTAATGCAATGGTAAGAACACACGAAGTGGCCAAGTCCCTCACTCCCAAATCCCACCAAAGCAACAAAAGCTATGGAGTAATAATAGAGGAAGAACAAGGAGAACACCAAGAACTCCAAGATCTAGATCCAAGGGGTTCCCCTCACATAGATGAGAAAGTGGTTGGTGGAAATTTAGATCTAGATCTCCTCTCTCTTTTCCGTCTAGAACTAGCACGAATCATTGGAGGGACTGAGAGATAGCAAGCTCGAAGAAGGTCAACAATGGGGGAAGAACATGAGCTAGAAGGATAGGGACCATTGGGGAAGAAGGCCCACTTAAATAGCGCCATGAATCCAACCGTTACACCCACAGGTCATGCTCAAGCGGTACTACCACTCGGGGGAGGGGTAATACCGCTTAGCACGGTCAAAACAGCTCAATGAGACAGAAAAATTTCTGCTAGAGAGGTACTACCGCTTATAAGAGGTACTACCGCTCCGGGATGTAGTACCGCTTATAAGAGGTACTACAACTCGGGGAGGTACTGCCGCTTATAAGAGGTACTACCGCTTTCTACTATCACTCGAGCAGATTGGGCAACCAAAGCACAAAAATAGGCATACGTGGTTGCGGTAGAAGGAAGCGGAAGTACCGCGCAAGCGGTAATACCGCTCTAGTACCAATTAAAACATAAAAACTAACCAAGCAGAACGGAAGGATGCTCCAATACTAAAACTGTTGTAACTACTACAAATGAGCTCCGAATACAACAAACTCCCAAGCTTATTGGATAGATCACGACAAGTACTATCCAACAACGACTGGGTATAGTAAGAAGTGGCACTACAAAAATGCCAACACTAGTGCAGGCGACTGCTATACAAACAATTTTTACCCCCATGCTACTTGTGAGATGTGTTGCGATTTCCCCGAAGAGGAGAGGATGATGCAGTACAATAGAGATAAATATTTCCCTTAGTTAAGAACCAAGGTTATCAATCTAGTAGGAGAACCACACAACACCTTGTTAGCAGCACCTACACACAAAATAACAAATACTTGCACCCAACCCAAGTAAGGGGTCGTCAATCCCTCAGTGGTTAATTGCAAGGATCAAATCTCGTAGTGATAAATAGATAACAAAAACACAAAATAAAAAAATAAAAAAATTGCAGCAAATTATTTTTGGATTTTAATATATGATAAAGATAGACCCCGGGGCCATAGTTTTCACTAGAGGCTTCTCTCTTGAACATAGCATATGGTGGGTAAACAAATTACTGTCGGGTAATTGATAGAAAAGTGAATACTTATAATGATGTCCAAGGCAATGATAATATATATATAGGCATCACATCCGAGACAAGTAGACCGACTCCTGTCAGCATCTACTACTATTACTCCACACATTGACCGCTATCCAACAAGCATCTAGAGTGTGAAATTCATAAAGAACGGAGTAACACCTTAAGCAAGATGACATGATGTAGACAAAGTAACCTCAAGCAATATGAATAAACCCCATCGTTTTATCCTTAATGGTAACAATACAAATACATATCTTGTCCCCTTGTGTCACTAGGATATAGAGCACCACAAGATTCAATCCATCACAAAGCACCTCTCCCATTGCAAGATAAATCAATCTGGTTGGCCAAACAAAACAGATAGATCAAAGAGAAATACAAAGATATAACAATCATGCATAAAAGAGTTCAAAGAAGACTCAAATAATATTCATAGATAATCTGATCATAAACCCACAATTCATCGGATCCCAACAAACACACTGCAAAAAGTATTACATCGAATAGATCTCCAAGTACATCAAGGAGAACACTATGTTGAAGATCAAAGAGAGAGAAGAAGCCATCTAGCTACTGGCTATGGACATGTAGGTCTATGGTAAACTGCTCACACATTATCAGAAGGGCAGCAAGGTTGATGTAGATGCCCTCTGTGACCGATCCCTCCTCCGGCAGAGTGCCACAATGTGACGCCCGGATAGTTAAGCTACAGTAACCCTCCGCTAATGATGCCACGTCAGCACGATTACTGTTACTAATCTTGCGATGATACAAATCCCGTTCAAATTTCAAATTTGAAATCACGTCGAACAGTTAAAGTTTCCAAAACAATAAAACTAAAATGTTCCGAAGGTGACAAATAATTCATAAGTAATATTGGGGGTGAAACCCCATTTTTTTTTATGAAATATTCCAACGCACTAAAGAAATTAAAACAGTAGCTAAAACCATTAATTAAATGCCTTTTATATTTGGTAAAATCCTAAACTATATTATTTTGGGGATAAACCTTTTTGTGGTTGTGACATAATTTGTAACATCAATTTAGGTGCCACTTTGGTATTTTAATATTATTATAATAATTAGGAACTAAAAGAAAATAGAAAAGAAAATAAGAAAAAGTAAAACAAAACAAAAACAAACAAAAGAAAGGACCCCCCCCCTGCTGGACCGCGGCCCAGATGGCCATCGGGCCAACCAGGCCGGCCCAGCCGGCCCACCCCGCCCCTGGCCTATTAGGTCACCCCCAAACCCTTGCCCACCCGCACGATCCCCCACTCCCCGGTTCCCCTCCCCACGCCGCCTCTCCCACCTCTCCCCTCGATCTGAATCGGGGGGCAACGCCAACCCCCCACCGGCCTCGTCGGCGGCGGCCCGACGCCGCCCCAATCCCGGTCCCCCCCCGTCGAGCCCAGCTGGATCGA
>LR738712.1:162586744-162699478 GCA_902687465.1 Secale cereale
GCAACTTTCCCCTCCGTTTCATCTGCCCGAAAATGCCTAACACCGGGAATACTTTCCCGGATGTTATTCCTCTTCGCCTGTATCACCGAGCACCGCGTTAGGTCACACGTAGCACCGCGTATTTCCATGTTATGCTTTGTGATGCTATTGTTTGCTCTGTTATTTATTTGTTTCCCCTTCGTTGCTTATTTTCGGTAGACTCCGATACTGTGATAAGACCCCGAGACCGTTGATGCTTCGGTGTTCGACTACGGCTACGCTTCCGAAGATTCCTTTCGTCTGCAGAGCTTCCAGGCAAGCCCCCCCCTTTGATCACCAGATATCGCCTATTCTTCTTTCTACTGCTTGCATTAGAGTAGTGTAGCATGTTACTGTTCGGTTACTCCTATTCTGCTGCATAGCCTGTCATTGTTGCTACCACTGTTGATACTTTACCTGCTATCCTAAATGCTTAGTATAGGATGTTAGTATTCCATCAGTGGCCCTACACCCTTGTCCGTCTGCCCTGCTATTCTATCGGGCCGTGATCACTTGGGTGTGATCACGGGTATATACTATATACATACTTTACATACACATGATGATGATTCGGAGATGGGGGCTGAAGGGGCAGGTGGTTCCACACAGGTAGTGGTGGGCCTGGGTTCCCGACAGTCCCCTGATGGTTACTTTGTGGCGGAGCGACAGGGCGGGTTGCGACCACCTAGGAGACAGGTGGGCCTGGCCCTGGTCGTTGTCCGCGGTTATTTCATAATAACACGTTTAACGGGATCTTGGTATTTGATCTGAGTCTGGCCATTTGGTCTATACGCACTAACCAGCTACGTGGGAATAGTTATGGGTACTCGACGTCGTGGTATCAGCCGAAGCTTTCTTGACGTCAGCGGTTTAGCGGCGCGCGCCGGATTGGACTGGAAGCCTACTCTGGTATTAGGAGAGGCTAGGTCTGCTTACCGGCCGCCCTCGCAACGTGCAGGTGTGCATTGGGCGATGGGCCCAGACCCCTGTGTGCTTAGGACTTAGACCGACGTGCTGACCTCTCTGCTGTGCTTAGGTAGGGCTGCGACGTGTTGATCTTCCGAGGCCGGGCATGACCCTGGAAAGTGTGTCCGGCCAAATGGGATCAAGCGTGCTGGGTTATGTGGTGCACCCTTGCAGGGAAGTTAATCTATTCGAATAGCCGTGTCCCTCGGTAAAAGGACGACCCGGAGTTGTACTCTGACCTCATGACAACTAGAACCGGATACTTAATAAAACACACCCCTTTCAAGTGCCAGATATAACTCGGTGATTGCTCTCTCACAGGGTGACGAGGGGAGGATCACCGGGTAGGTTTATGCTATACGATGTTACTTGGTGAACTTACCATCTATTCCCTTCTACTGCTTCAAGACGGAGGCTGCCAGAAGCGAGGATACTTGTTACTTCCAGCTACTCTCTTCTTCTGCTGCAAGATGGACGTTGCGAGAAGCGTAGTCTTCGTTTGGATTAGCTATCCCCCTCTTATTCCGGCATTCTGCAGTTTAGCCCATAGATATTACCCCCTTACACAGATATCATTGCATATGTAGTGTAGATCCTTGCTTGCGAGTACTTTGGATGAGTACTCACGGTTGCTTTGCTCCCCCTTTTCCCCCTTTCTTCCTTTCTTCTCGGATGATGCAACCAGGTGGTGGAGTCCAGGAGCCAGATGATCCCGAGGATGTTTCTACATGGAGTTCGGCTTCGAGGAGTAGTTAGGAGATCCCAGGCAGGAGGCCTTGCCTTTTCGATCGTTGCTATATTTGTGCTAGCCTTCTTAAGGCAAACTTGTTTAACTTTTGTCTGTACTCAGATATTATTGCTTCCGCTAACTATTGTGTTTTCGAGCTTTTGTATTCGAGCCCTCGAGGCCCCTGGCTTGTAATATAAAGCTTGTATTATTTTAATTTGTGTCTAGAGTTGTGTTGTGATATCTTCCAGTGAGTCCTTGATCTTGGTCGTACACATTTGCGTGCATGATTAGTGTACGGTCAAATCGGGGGCGTCACACACAAAAGGCCTCCAGATGGGATCTCGCAAGAACATAAACTTGGGATGACGGATTTTTTGTGTGTGGCTCTCTATTGGTTTCTCGATTTTAGAGAATTTACAGAGGCGGAATTAGGTCAAGTAGAGACAAGGGGGCCCACGAGGCACCAAGGCACGCCTACAACCCCTTGGCACGCCCTGGTGGCTAGTGTCCACCCCCTTTGCCTTTTGACTTCCTCCCGAAGCTTCTAGTATCTCTTATGTCCAGAAAAAAATCGCTAAAAAGTTTTGTGGCATTTGGACTTTGTTTGGTACTGATTTCTTGGAAAAATGAAAATAGGCAAAAAAACAACAACTGGCACTGGGCACTAAGTTAATAGGTTAGTCCCCAAAAAATATATATAATGGCATATAATTGCATATAAAGCATCCAAGATTGATACTATAATAGCATGGAACAATAAAAAAAATATAGATATATTGGAGACTTATCAAACATCCCCAAGCTTAATTCATACTCGTCCTCGAGTAGGTAAATGACAGAAACCAAATTTTTTATATGGAACCTAACATGTTCATCATGTAATCTCTCTTTTGTGGCATGAATATTTAAGATCCAAATGATTCAAAGCAATAGTCTATAATTTGACATAAACACAACAATAATAATAAGGCATAGTAACATGCAATCATGTCTTCCAAAATATCAATGCTAAAGAATGCTATCCCTACAAAATCATATGGTCTTGTCATGCTTCATCTTCTTAACACAAAGTATAAATCATGCACTACCCCGGTGTTAGCTAATCAATTGGTTCATACTTTTTAAAGCGCTTCAACATTTTCAACTCTCACGCAATACATGAGCGCAAGACATGGATATAGCACCATGGGTGGAATAGAATATGGTGGTAGAGATTATATGGAGAAGACAAAAAAGGTGAAAGTCTCACATTGACGAGGCTAATCAACGGGATATGGAGATGCCCGTCAATTGATGTCAATGCAAGGAGTAGGGATTGCCATGCAAAGGATGCACTAAGAGCTATAAGTGTATGAAAGCTAAAAAAGAAAAGTAAGTGGGTGTGCATCCAACTTGCTTGCTCTAGAAGACATCGGGAATTTGAGGAAGCCCATCATTGGAATATACAAGCCAAGTTCTATAATGAAAAATTCCCACTAACATATGAAAAATGAAAGCATATGAGACTCTCTATATGAAAACATGGTGCTACTTTGAAGCACAAGTGTCGAAAGGATAGTAACATTGTCCCTTCTCTCTTTTTCTCTCATTTTTTTTCTTTTCTTTGTTTCTCTTTTTTCGGTTGGGCTCTTTTTGGCCTTTTTTTACTTCCTCGCATGGGGCAATTCTCTAATAATGAATATGATGATCATCACACTTCTATTTACTCACAACTAAAAATTACAACTAAATACTAGAACAAAATATGACTATATATGAATGCCTCTGGCGTGTACCATGATGTGCAATGATCAAGTGTAACACGTATAAAAAATGATGAACGGTGTCCGAGACATAAATACGATGTTAACTATATGATCATGCAAAGCAATATGATAGTGATGACGTATGTCATAAAAACGGAACGGTGGAAGTTACATGGAAATATATCTCGGAATGGCTATGGAAATGCCATAATAGGTTGGTATGGTGGCTGTTTTGAGGAAGATATAAGGAGGCTTATGTGTGATAGAGCGTATCATATCATGTGGGTTTGGATGCACTTGAGAAGTTTGCACCACATCTCAAGATAAGAAAAGGAAATACACGGTACCGAAGAGGCTAGCAAATTTCGGAAATGTGAGACTGTTTATAATCCATGGACTCACATTAGTCATAAAGAACTCACATAATTATTGCAAAAGTCTATTATCCCTCGAAGCAAAGTACTACTATGCATGCTCCTAGGGGGGGTGGTAGAAGTTAACCTTTGCACACCTCCGACCTTCACGGAAAGGAAGACACTCAATAATAAATCATGCTCCAACTTCTTAGCATAACGAGAGACCATACATGCATGCTTCGGAAATCACAAATCTTAACACCAATATTCTTAGTAAACCACAATTACTCACTAGCATAACCCACATATTACCACCTTTATATCGTAAAACTATTACAAGGAATCAAATTTAGATACTATTGTAAACACATTCATATTTAATTATTGCATAATACCTAATGTATTCTAACTTCACCATGGCTTGTACCCCATGATACAATCCATAGATTCATCAAAACAAGCAAACAATGCAACGAAATAGAATTTGTCAAAAAACTGAATAGTCTGTAATGATTTGAACAATGACCATACTTCTGCAACTCTAAAAATTCTGAAAAACTAGGGAACATGGGAAATTTGTATATAAATGATGTGTATTTTTTTTAGAAAATTAGGATGCTCCAGTGATTTTTACATTTTTCTGGACTAAGCGAAAAAGTTTCTGTTTTTTCACAGAATCAAATCAACTATCAACCAAATCATCCCAAATGCTTTACTTGGCACAAATACTAATTAAAACACAAAAACACAACCATAACAGTAGCATAACTATGTGCACACATAAAAAATAGTGAAGAAAACTACTGGGTTGTCTCCCAACAAGCTCTTTCTTTGTAGCCATTAAGATAGGCTTGTAATATTAATGATGCTCACATAGCACACAAGAATTGAAGAACAAAGAGAGCATCATAAAACATATGACCAACACATTTAAGTCTAACATACTTCTTATGCATATGCATTTTATAGGAAAACAAATTATCAAGACAAGCAATTTCTAGCATATGCGAATAGGAAAAAGGAAGCATTAATAATTTCAACACAAAGAGAGGTGATTTAGTAACATGTAAATTTCCATGACCATATTTTCCCGTCTCATAATAATTACATGTAAGATCCTAATCAAATTAAACAATATAGCTATCATATAAAATTTTCTCTTCGTGATCCACATGCATAAAAGTTTTATAATCTTCCAAGATAGTAGGATTAACATGAACTAAAGTCATGACCTCTCCAAACCCACTTTCAGCAAAAATATCATAAGCTTGAACATTTTCCTAAAGTTGACACTCTTCCAAACCCACTTTCAATATTATAGCAAACATATTCATCATGAGTCTTAAATAAATTTGAAGATCATAAGAATCATTATCACCACAATCATGATCATTGCAATAAGTAGTAGACATAACAAAATTATCACCCCAAGCTTGTAGCTTTGCATATCATTAGCACAATTGAAATTAGTAGAATTTATAATAACATCATAGCAATCATGCTTTTCATTCAAGGAGCTATCAATTATGGGAGTAATATCAATAATTTCATTTTTAACATAAGGAACTATAAGAAGTTCATCTCCATAAGCATAATTAATATTGGCATCATGGCCAAATGCATAGCAAGCATCAAATTCATCACAAAGGGATATTTCAAGCGAATCAATAGGATGATAATAATCTATTAGATTCCTGCATATCATTATTCTCTTAAAAAGCAACAAACATTCTCCCAATAAATTCACTAACAAAGGTATTAGAAGCATAGTTTATATAGCAGTATTTACGTATGTGAAAATTTTCAGATTTGTAGAGAGTAGCATCATACTTTTCAATCAAAGAAGCAACTTCAGAAGCACCCTTGAAAGTAGCAAATTATTCAACTTTTTCTATATCATAGTAACTATAAACATCCTTGGCATAAGAAGATAAGATTTCATTGTCATTAAACTCAAATAGATAGGGAAGGTGTTTTTAGGGTTTATAGAGCAACAAGTAAAATCATAAATTTCACATAGATTCCAAGAATATCATAGTAAAAAATTTATTTGATTCTGTAAGAGTCTCCACTTTTGAGACAACGGTGACACACAAAGTGAGGATGCTCATCTAATGATTTTCCCTCAACTAAACTAGTTGGGGTTTAAGCACGGGCACAAATGGATCGAAGATGCTCCAAGTAGAAGACTTTAAATGTATTCATAGTCATCTTAATTGTTTTTGCTTTCATTTTATGTTTTTGAGTGTGCACAGATGAAGGCAAAAACCAAGCAAACACGCGAAAAGGCAAATGGACATTTTTTGAGTTTTTATGAAAATGTTTTAGAAGTGGGGGAGATGAAAACGATAGGCAAATGGAAAACAAGTAAATGCAAGGAGATGAAAGTTTATGTGATGGCACTTGATAGATGTTGATGATGTCTCCCTGACAACTGCGCTAGAAATTCTTCCTGCTACTTGTGAGCTGAGTTGGGATTTCCCCAAAGAGGAGAGGATGATGTAGTATAATAGAGATAAGTATTTCCCTCAGTTAAGAACCAAGGTTATCAATCCAGTAAGAGAACCACGGAGCACCTCGTTAGCAGTACCTACACACATAATAACAAATACTTGCACCCAATGCAAACAAGAGGTTTTCAATCCCTTGGCGGTTAATTGCAAGGATCAAATCTCACATTGATAGATAGATAACAAAAACGCAAAATAAAATAAAGGTAAATAAATTGCAGCAAAGTATTTTTGGATTTTAATATATGATAAAGATAGACCCGGGGGCCATAGTTTTCACTAGACGTTTCTCTCTTGAACAAAACATATGGTGGGTAAACAAATTACAGTTGGGAAATTTGTAGAAAAGCCAATGATTATGACGATATCCAAGGCAATGTTCATATATATAGGCATCACGTCCGAGACAAGTAGACCGACTCATGCCTGCATCTACTACTATTATCCCACACATCAACTGCTATCCATCATGCATCTAGAGTATTAAGTTCATAAAGAACGGAGGAACACCTTAAGCAAGATGACATGATGTAGACAAAGTAAACTCAAGAAATTTGAATAAACCCCATCATTTTATCCTTAATGGCAACAATACAAATATGTTTCTTGTCCCCTTATGTCACTAGGATATAGAGCATCGCAAGACTGAACCCATCACAAAGCACCTCTCCCATTGCAAGATAAATCAATCTAGTTAGCCAAACCAAATGGATAGATCAGAGAGAAATACAAAGTTATAAAAACCATGCATAAAAGAGTTCATAGAAGACTCAAATAATATTCATATATAATCTGATCATAGACTCAGAATTCATAGGACCCTAACAAACACACCGCAACAAAGGATTACATCGAGTAGATCCCCAAGAACATTGTATCGAAGATCAAAGAGAGAGAAGAAGCCATCTAGCTACTAGTTGTGGACTCGTTGGTTTGTGGTAAACTACTCGCACATCATTGGAAGGACAAAAAGGTTGATGTAGAAACCCTCCGTGATCGATTCCCCCTCCGGCAGAGTGCCAGAAAAGGCCTCCAGATGGGATCTCGCGAGAACAGAAACTTGCGGTGGCGGAAAAAGTGTTTTGGTGCTCTCTACTGGTTTCCCGATTTTAGAGAATTTATAGAGGCGACATTAGGTCAAACAGAGAGAATGGGGCCACAAGGCACCAATGCGCGGCTACACCCCATGGGTGCGCCCTGGTGGCTCATGGCCACCCCATTTGCCGTCTGACTTCCTCCTGAAGCTTCTAGTGTCTCTTATGTACAAAAAAAATCATCAAAATGTTTCGTGGCATTTGTACTTTGTTTGGTACTGATTTCCTCGAACCAAAAACATGCAAAAAAATAGCGACTATCACTAGGCACTATGTTAATAGGTTAGTCCCAAAATATGATATTTATGATTGCATACAAAACATCCAAGATTGATACTATAATAGGATGAAACAATAAAAAAAGTATAGATACGTTGGAGACGTATCACCCCTTTCCGTGTTGGAGCTTTAAACTGCCGCCTTACCCGTGTGTGTGGTAGGGGGGGGGGTTCCTTCCCACACGACCTAGAAACCGTCGGGGATAGGCCCTTCGGTCACATATGCGGGGCAAAAGGAGCTCGTGTGCGATCGGGCGAGCCATCGCAAACAATTATATGGGCCCAATCATTTCCGTTCGTAAGTACATCGTACATAGTGAATCCAAGACATATGTTTCCGTTCGTATGTACATCCCACACAGTCAATCCAAGAAATACATTTTCATTCGTATGTACATCCCACACAGTCAGTCCAAGAAATACGTTTCCGTTCGTATGTACATCCCACACAGTGAATCCTGGACAAACGTTTCTGTTCGCACATACATCACGCACAATTCCGTAAACCGAGCATGCTTAATCGACGTAGCTAGCTAGCTGAACATAAGTCCTTATAGTCAGCTAAAAAGACAAGCTACTCGTCATCGTCGGAGATATCGATGACGATTGGATCCTTACACTTGGAAGAGGGTGAGGCCTCCACATTGTGGGTGCCCTCCTCATAGTGGTGAGTCGTCTAAGCCCCTTCAGGCACCAACCTATTGACTCTGGAGTTGAGGTAAGCATGGGCACACTGAGATAACACCTTGTAGTCTTCATCGAAGGCACCGACGGTGGCCTCGAGAAAACATCACGAATATCGTTTAAAGCAGCCAACCACATGGCGGCATTAGTGCGCGAGGCATCGACAGTGGCCTCGATGGTGAGGTGCTCCTCCAAGATCTAGGGGTCGACACGAATGGCATCCATCACGACCTCATCCGTGCGTGCAGCCGCGATTTGCTTCTCCGCTACCAAATTATCCTTGAGCTCCTGGCTATACTGCATGCACCATGGCTTAGAACATTGCTTATTTGGAGGATGGCTTGGTGATTTGGGTTGAAGGTGTCACGCCGGCGGTTGGGGCATGTGGGAGGTAGAAGGAGGAGGATGATGGGGGTTAGGTGTGGATTACCTTCCTAGATCGACGAGGCCGAGTAGTGGGAAGTAGCGTCGCCGGCGAGGAGGCGGTGCTGCAAGCAAGTAGTGAAGGTTTGAACTTGGAAAGGATGGCGAAAATAGGGGAAATGTGGCTTTTAGTCAGGAGGAGGTGGGAGGTAGATATTTTCGCGGAAGCTGAAATTTTCGCTCGGTGCAACAAAAAACTGGCGTGCGAAGTGTCATCAGATACAGTGCCTTATTCAACACTGTGTAGGATATGTGAATATCACAAACAATTCATGTGGCTTACCCTGTGTGTGATGAGTTTGAACGTGCAAATTTTGGTCTGTTTTTCCCTGGTTATAGTGGTCATCCACGTCATTGCATAATTTGGCACACGAAAGATCCTACAACACACTCACACTTCTTAATCGAGCAAGTAGCTGACCTAAACAATACTCTAACAAAAGACCATTGCTATACACAAAGACTACTACTCCGGCTGGCGCTCGCCTATGTCCGCTGCATCCTCCATGTCTAGCTCACGCCCAACGATCTCCCGGGGAAGGGGCTCCATGGCATCCATCGCAACATACTCGGCAAGCATCTTGCCATCCGCGTCTGCCATCTCTTTGGACAAGGCCGCCACGAGTTGGGCGTGGGTGACCGTGAGATGGGCTTGGACGGGATCCATCTGGGCAAGGTATGCCGCAAACAAACAGACGGCTGCTCGAACGCTCTCGGCGACTGCCAACTCTTTGGTCATGGGTTGCCGACCATTGTCGAAGAAGCTTCGTGCGATTTGTGTGGTGACCACCAGGAGCTGTGCGTGGCCAGCCTCGACATGGTCGCGGGCAGCCTCCATCAGGGCTAAGACGGCCTCCGTGGAACAGACAACTGCGGTGCCTCTCGCGCCATTTGTTATCCCCGCCGCAGATGTTGTTGCCGCCATCTAAGCTGCAGCAGCTGCCATTTTGGCCGCTGCAGCCGCCGGATCACAAATTGTGATAGTGCTAATGTAGGGTGTAAGTTCGCTCATGGTGGCTGCAGCCGCACTCTCACTGGCATTGGTCGCTGAAGTTGCCCTCACGACGCGGGTCCATGTCCCCATATTTGACCGGCGACAATTGAACAATAAAATGATATTTGGGGAGCTAGTATGCTCGGCACGTTGACTATGGACTGTAGCAGACGAACCTTATCCCGCAACCCATATAAGACGATGCTCCTATACATTTTGTAGTGCATCTCACACGGTTCATGATAATAAACTGTGTGTGGTGTACTTGATTTTTCGTTTTGATTTGAAAAACAGAATGGGGTCACAGTGACAGGGGACAGTGTTTGAATTGCTAGAACATATATTTGCAGCGAACATGCAACTATAAGAGCGTCGTGAAAAAATTGGAATTATTCAGGGTTCCTTCGGACATTTTTATACATTAACTGAGTTTTCTAGGCATTTAGGGTGCATAATTCAAATTTGAAGTACATTCACAAATCCAGTGCGTCAAAATGGGTTTTAAATCATATATGTATCCATGGGTGCATGCTTAGGTCCCATGCAAGAAATGGGAATGCATTTTAAGCACCTCGGCATTGTGGCTCGACCACAAACATTGAGATACTTGGTTTTTAATTCTAGTAAATCCAAAACTCATCTGAACTTCATGAAACTTAGCATGCTATCATCGAATGTCACCAACATACTGTGGTAAAAAAATTGTCCCATTTAGGGCAGGTTTTGGTATACGCTCCTCACAAACCCGAGCTTCTCACAAGAAGCCTCGTGATACTGGTAGGAAACGTGTCACCTTTGTGGAAGAAAAGACATTCGTTGCCTCTCATTGCCTTGATTTTTTCTAAAGCCAACATGGACTAATAGGAGTCTCGTGTTGAATTTTGGAATTATTCATGATTCGTTTGGAATTTTTTATACATTAACTGAGTTTTCTAGGCATTTTATGTGCATAATTCAAATTTGAACTACATGCACATGCTCTAGTGCACAAAAATGGGTTAAAAATCACATATGTGTCCTTGTGTGCATGCTTACGCCCCATGCAAGAAATGGGAATGAGTTTCAAACACCTCGGCGTTATTGCTTGGCCGCAAACATTGAGATACTTGGTTTTTAAATTCTAATAAATCAAAAACACGTCTGAAATTCATGAAACTGCATGCTATCATGGAATAGCTCCAACATGCCATGGTAAAAAATTGTCCCATTTGGGGAAGGTTTTGGTATACGCTCCTCACAAACCAGAGCTTCTCACAAGAAACCTCGTGGTTCTGGTAGGGAATATGTAACCTTTGTGAACGAAACGACATTCGTAGCCTCTTATTGTCTTGATTTTTTTTCTATAGCCACATGGACCAATAGGAGTGTCGTGTTAAATTTTGGAATTATTCGGGTTTCGTTTGAACATTTTTGTACATTAATTGAGTTTTCTAGTCATTTTATGTGCGTACTTAAAATTTGAACTACAGGCACATGCTCCAGTGCACCAAAATGGGTTGAAAAATCATATATGTGTCCTTGGGTGCATGCTTAGGTCCCATGAAAGAAATGGGAATGAATTTCAAACACCTCAACATTGTGGCTCGACCGCAAACATTAATATACTGGGTTTTTAAATTCTAATGAATCCAAAACTCGTCTGAAATTCATGAAACTTGGCATGGTATCATGAAAGGTCACCAATATGCCATGGTAATTTTTTGTCCCATTTAGGGCAAGTTTTGGTATAGGCTTCTCATAAACCATAGCTTCTCACAAGAAGTCCTCGTGGTTCCAGTAGGAAACGTGTCACCTTTATGGACGAAACGACATTCGTGGCCTTTTCTCACCTTGATTTTTTTCTAGAGGAAACATAGACCAATATGAGTGTCATGTTAAAATTCAAAATTATTCGGTTTTGGACATTTTTATACATTAACTGAGTTTTCTAGGTGTTTCATGTGCACAATTCAAAATTTTACTACAGGCACATTGTCACACCCCTGCATTTTGTAACATGGTTATTGCATTAATAAAGCATGAAAATTTGGACCAACAATTTTTTTGGCATCATTTGGCTTTTATTTGGAATTAAGTTTCTCTCTCTCTGATTTCAAGTGCTCTTTGAAAGTCAACATAGCCTCACCTTCTATACTTCATCTTCTTACCCCAAACTTCTTCCCAATGATCATACCAAGTGTATATAACAATATAGTATATTCATATAAAAATATTTTGGCCAAATAGTATTTTCAAAAATTTGTTTTTCCAAAAACCCCTGAATTGAGACTTGCACTACAAGTACTTGATTTAGGGAGATAAAAATCTTTGCAAAGGTATGTTTGAATCCTATTAGGTATAGGACTCCCCAAAACCACAAAGGTATAATTTTAAAAGTTATTTTCCTATTTTATTTAAAAGCTTTTTCTTAAGGCCGGAAATGGTCTTTAATAGGGAAAAATTATTTAACTATTTCAAAAAATTTTGCCAAAATTCAGGGAGACTCTTAGGACATATATTGTCCATATATAAGAGTTTCAACACTTGGTCATGTTCAAAATATTGGGCAAATCCCTCAGAAACCCTTTCTGAATATTTCAAGCTTTTGAAATATTTACAAAGGAAATATTCTCTAAAAATTCCAGGGAAATTCTATCATGTCAGATATGACACATTTGATGATCTTGCCAAGCCCCATGCCTTGGGAAGCAAGAAAACATCATCAAAACCCCTCAAGACCATTCTGTCCATTTTTGAAGTTTGAGCAACTTTACATTGCCAAACTTGTCCAAATGCTCTCAAACTTGGTACACATGCTAGAATGGTCTAATAATGCATCTAGAACAAATGGTATAAGTTTTGGAGAAGGGTAACTTGATCAGAGTACCCCAAAACCATTTCTGTTCAGATTCAAATTTGAACAACTTTACACTACCAACTTTTTACTTGTGACCTCAGATTTTGTGGGCATGATCACAACCCCAAATGATGACACTACACCAAGTGGTGCATCAAGGAGGGTATGATTTGCTTAACTTAATCTTGGGAAATCCATTTCTGTTGATTTCTAGGGTTTACCAAAGTTACATTGGCAAGTTTCTTCAAATGAGCTCAAACTTGGTGGAACACCCTATTTTTATATACCATTTGATCCTGTTAAGTCTCATGTCAATTGGAAATCATTTGCTTCCCCAAAAACACATCAAACACCTTCTGGTAATTTTCCAAAACTATCACTTTTACCTCTTTCCTTGTTTTCCTTGAGCTAGGCTTTTTACCACAACATCTACTAGGCCCCTTCTACCTCCAGCAGCAATGGCTGCACCACAACTCAATGATTGAGGGGGGTAAAACCCCATTTTACATTCCTGGACAACCACTTTCACCCTTCTCTCTCAGCACTCTCTCCTTCTAGAAGCCCTCCATGGAATCCAACGCCCCTCCCACATTCTTTACTCACCCCTAGAGCCAATGGACAAGGTGGCCGCTTCCAGAGCGCGTGAGACACGGCCATGCCAGCCATATGGGCGCTCTGGAGCGCGCTACAGTGTGCTCCCGCACTGTAGCCACGTCCTGCCCGAGGCACCCGACCACCTATGGTGTCGGGATGGAGTCTCCCGAGGCTGCCTCGACGTCCACAACACGGCAGCTGGTCGACCCCCTCCTCCTTCTCCCTCCTCTCGCCCCAGCTCGCACGCGCGTCGGCCACCCGAGAGCTCCAAAGAGCAAGCTCACACGCGCGGTGCCCCTGGCCTCCCCCTGCTCTCTCTTCTCTCCCCTAGCTCTGGACCGAATCCAGGAACACCCCAGACACGGCGCCAGCTCCTCCCGAGCCCTGTGGCAACGAGCAGGAGCTCGTCAGCGCATGGGTCCACGGCACCCCGCCGTTCGCCTATAAAAGGGACACCCCGCGCCCTACTCTCCTCACCACTCGCCTCCACACACACCTAATCACCCCCCTACACCACTCACCCCTCTCCAAATGAGCTCGAGCTCGAGATCGAGCTCGAGCTCCGCCGCCTCGGGTCACCGTCGACCTCAGGGTACAGGCCCTCTCCGCCGCTCCTCTTCCTCGATCTGGAACCGCCGCGGTTCACTGACCATTTCCCCCTTCCTCCCCGCTTCTTTTGTAGCCGAAAACGGTCGGAACCATCGACGCCCGAAGCCCCTCCGCCGTGTGACCTCGTCGCCAGCGAACCAGGCCACCCCGGCGACTACAACCACCTCCACCCGAACGGCGACTCGACGCTGAGTCCAGCCGTGCCCTCGCCCGACCTCGTCGTGCCCTGCATCGACGCCGATGAGCTCGCCGGCCCTCTGTCGTATGGTTAGGGATGACAGGCGGGCCCCGCCTACCAGCCTCTCTTCTCCATCGCCCCTCTCTCTCTCGCTGATGCATGGGCCCTGCCCGTCAGGTTTAAAACCTGGCGTGCGCGCGTGCACCAGTGCGCTGGGCCGCCTCTCTGGCTGGGCCTGCTGCGCTGCAGCTGTTCTGGCCCAGCAGACACAGAGCCCTTTTCCCTGTTTCTGTTCTGTCAAGACTTGCAAAAATTCCTCTGGACTAAATATTAATCCAAATGAAATAATTCCAGTTCCTAAAATCTTGTAATATTCCAACCTATTTAATGATATAACTTTCACACATATTCATGAACCTTTTCTGTACTGTTCAAATTTAAATTTAAATTTGAACACTAAAACCTCTGTTCAAAAAGTCCATCTACCCCATTCTGTCACTCCAAATCCAAAACTAAGAATTTTTGCCCTCTTAGTTTTCCTTCTAGTATTTTATAAAAATAAGTTGACATTTTTCTGAGCACTTTGATTTTTCTGTTTTTATTATTATCTTATTTTCCTGTTATTTTATTGCGACAATTAGATACCGTGTTTGACGAGGTTGCTGAAGAAGAAGAAGGAGAAGGACTTGAAGGCTTTGAAGACCAAGCCAACCAAGGCAAGCAGCCCTTTGACCATGCCTATGAAACCCCCTTTTTTTTCCATGCATGTCATATAGTACTTATTGTCAATGCACCAGAATCATGTTAAGACGATGACCACTTGTGTGGGTCACCTTGTTTCTTTCATATTGAAACTTGCATCAAGCATGACCCTACCTTCCTATGAGGGTTATGCGGGTGGGAATAGATAGGTTACTATGGTAGTGGGTATGCAAGTGGAACGGGAATATGCATAATGGTGGAAGCATAGTACTTTCGAAAGACTCTTTCAAAAACCCCATCGGATGTCACTTATGCCCGAGGGAGATGATGAATTGGGTAACCACTAGATGATGAAGTGGTGTAACGAGACAAGTGTGTGTGTGATATTTTTCAAACGGATTGGTTTAAGTTGCGACCGTTATTCCAACCTTACATGCGCAACCACTCTACCCTTATATGGGAAAGGGCATTATTGATTACCTAGGCCGATACTAGCATGGTGCCCGCATTACTAGTGACGGGGGTGACATGAGGTCACTCTCGGGATGGGTTCGCGCTTGGATAGGCGGCCATGACTGTCTTTACAGGGCACCGGACACACCGTTGGTACCCCGTGCTTGTGGTATGAATGGGAGCAAGGCTCCAAAATATTAAGATGTGAAATGTTGGGCACGGGGGTTGTTACCAATCGAGTGAACTCTATGTTAGTGTCGTCTAGGGAAAGATAGTGATCGGGTGCTTACCCCGGGTACTTGAGGTACCGCGGGTCGTGGATGACACGGAAGTTCCCCGGATCTGGTGGGTAAAGTGTGCAACCTCTGCAGAGTGTAAAACTATTCGAATAGCCGTGTCCATGGTCAAGGACAGTTGGGTAACCGCTCTTGGGCTACATCCAATGTTTGCGAAACCCTGTGTGTGTGTGTGGAAGCTCCATTTGATTTAAGTCAAAAAGACTTGACAAGATGGAAGAGATCATAACTTGGCTATGTTGATATCTGTAACCTATTTTTCCTATGATGCATGCTTCAGGTAGTTCATGACATTGCACTCACAAATTGCTTTATGCAAACATGTCCTATTTAGTACTATTTCACACCTTGTCATACTTGTTCCAAAAACATGGGTTGCTTGCGAGTACATTCAAAGTACTCATTGACTTGCCACTGGTTATTTAATTGGCCAGGCATGGAAGAGCAGGAATTTGAAGAAGACTTCTATGGAGATGAACATGCGAACTAGGATGCTTTCCTAGTCAGAATGCATGTAGGGTTAAGGCAGATGTCATGGGTTCTACTTATCTACGAAGACTTCCGCTATTCGAGTTTATTTGCTATTCAGCCCACGAGGCTTTATCTATGTAAGACTTGGCCATAATGGTCATAATTTGTGTAAGATGGTATGTATGGATGTAAGACACTTGTTATTCAGCTTCTGTGTGTTCAGTGAGCATTGATCTCTGGGATCACTGTACACGTGCATTCGGTGATCTCAACTCTTAAGTCGGGGTCCCCACACACATTCTCCAGTACACCAAAATGGTTAGAAAAATCATATATGTGTCCTTGTGTGAATGTTTAGGTCCCAAGCAAGAAATGGGAATGAATATCAAACACCCATGCTTCGTGGCTCGGACGCAAACGTTAAGAAACTTAGTTTTTGAATTCCTGGATATCCAAAACTCATCCGAAATTCATGAAACTTGGCATGCTATCATGAAATGGCACCAGCATGATGATAAAAGTGTGATGCATGGCGGCACGTGAATGGGACCTTAACATGCACACAAGGACACATATATGATTTTCTACCCTTTTTGGTGCACTGGAGCATGTGCATGTAGTTCAAATTTGAATTATGCACTTAAAATGCCTAAAAACTCACTTAATGTATAAAAATGTCCAAAGGAACCCCAAATAATTTTAAATTTTAACATGGCACTCTTATTGGTCTATGTTGCCTCTAGGAAAAAAATTCAAGGCAAGAAGAGGCGACGAATGTCATTTCGTCTAGTAACACGTTCCCTACCGGAACCGGGAGGGCCTCTTGTGAGAAACTATGGTTTGTGAGAATACTATACCAAAACCTACCCCAAATGGGACATATTTTTTAGCACAACGTGTTGGTGCCATTTTATGATAGCATGCCAAGTTTCATGAATTTCAGACGAGTTTTGGATTTACTAGAATTTAAAAACCAAGTACCTCAATGTTTGCGCCCGAGCCATGATGCTGAGGTGTTTGAAATTTGTTCCCGTTTCTTGCATGGGACCTAAGCATGCACACATGGACACATATATAATTTTACAACCCATTTTGGTGCACCGTAGCATGTGCCTGCCCAATTTGAATTATGCACCTTAAATGCCTAGAAAACTCAGTTAATGTATAAAAATGTGGAAAAGATTCCCTGAATAGTTTCAAAAGAAAATCATGACACTCCTATAGTTGCATGCTCACTTCTCCTAAATGTTCTAGCAATTCAAACACCGTCCTCTGCCATTGTGACCCCATTCTGCATTTCAAATCAAAACGAAAAAATCAAGTACACCACACAAAGTTTATTATAACAAACCATTTGAGATGCACTAGAAAATATATAGGAGCACTGTCTTATATGGCTTACAGGGTAAGGTCCGTCCGCTACAGTCCACAGCTGGTGCATCAAGCACACTAGCTCCCCAAATACCATTTTACTATTAAATCATCGCCGGTCAAAGATGGGGACATCGACCCACGTTGTAAGGGCAACTTCTATGGACCACGTCGAAGAGAGCGTGGCCGTAGCCGATATGAGCACGACCACAATCTACGATCGGGCGGCTAAGGCTGCCAACATGGCAGCTGTTGTAGCTCAGATGGCTGCAGCAACATCTGCGACGGGGATAGCAAATGGCGAGAGCGGCACCACAACTATCCGTTCCACGAAGGTCGCCTTAGCCCTGATGGAGGCCGGTCACGCCGAGCTCCTGAAGGCCACCGCACAAATTGCACGAAGTTTCTCCGACAATGGTCAGCAACCCACGGCCGAAGAGTTGGAAATTGCGGAGAGCGTTCGAGCAGCTGTCCATTCGTCCACGACATACCTTGACCAGATGGAGCCTGTCCAAGCCTAGCTCGCAGCCACCCACGTCTAGCTCATGGCGGCCTTTTCCAAAGAGACGACAGAAGTGGATGGCGAGATGCTTGCCGGGTATGTTGCGATCGATGCCATGGAGCCCCTTTCCCAGGAGATCGTCGGGGGCGAGCTGGACATGGTTGATGCGGCGGAGATTGATGAGCGCCTGCCTTAGTAGTAGTCTTTGTTTAGAGGGCCGATCTCTTGTTAGAGTAATATTTAGGTCAACCACCTTTGTTTAATTGGTGAACTTGCTCGATTAACAAGTGTGGGTGTGTTGTAGGATCTTTTGTGTACCAAATTATGCAATGATGTGGATGACCACCGTAACCAGGGAAAATCGGACCAAAATTTGCACGTTCAAACTCATCACACACAGGATAAGCTATATGAATCGTTTGTGATGTTCACATATCATACACAATGCTGAATAAGGGACCGTGTCTCATGACACTTTGCGCTCCAATTTTTCGCTGCACTAAGCAAAAAATTTCGTCTTCGCAGAAATATGTACTTCCCCTCCTCCTGACCAAAATCCACATCATCGCTATTTTTTCCTTCCATTCCAAGTTCAAACCTTCACTACTTTCTTGCATCACCGCCTCCTCACTGGCGATGCTCCTTCCTACTGCTCGGCCTCGTCAACCTAGGTAGGTAATCCACACTTGACTCCCTTCCCCCTCCTCCCTCTACATCCCACATGCCCCAACTGCCGGTGCAACACCTTCCACCGAAATCACCAACCCGTCCTCCAAATAAGCACCGCCCTAAGCCATGGTGCACGCAGTATAGCCAGGAGCTTAAGGACCATTTTGCAGCGGAGAAGCAAAATGTGGCCGCACGCGTGGATGAGGTCGCTGCTACTTGTGATTCGCATCAGTAAATTCCCCGAAGAGGAGAGGATAATGCAGCACAACGATGGTAATTATATCCCTCAGTTATAAAAACAAGGTATCAATCCAGTAGGAGAACCAAGCAAATTATGTAAGTGGCACCTACACACAAACAACAAATCCTCGCAACCCAATGCATAGAGGGGTTGTCAATCCCTCTTTGGGTAAGGTAGTATGATAAAAAGATAGATTGGTAGATGCAAATAAGATAAAAGCAAGTAAAACGCAGCAAGGTATTTTTGGGTTTTTGATAATATAGATCTGAAAATAAAAGAAGTAAATAGTGGAAAACACAAATAACAATATAGATCTGCAAGTATATGATGAGAAATAGACCCGGGGGCCGTAGGTTCCACTAGTGGCTTCTCTCGAGAAAATACCATATGGTGGGTAAACAAACTACTGTTGGGAAATTAATAGAAAAGCGAATAGTTATGACGATATCCAAGACAATGATCATGTATATAGGCATCACATCCAAGATTAGTAGACCGACTCCTGCCTGCATCTACTACTATTAATCCACACACCGACTGCTATCCAGCATGCATCTAGTGTATTAAGTGCCAAGAAGAGATGGAGTAATGCCTTAAGAACAATGCCATGATGTAGACAAGATCTATTAATGTAGGAATAGACCCCATCATTTTACCCTTAATGGCAATGATACATGCATGTCATGTCTCCTTCTATCACTGAGATTGAGCACCGCAAGATCGAATCCATCACAAAGCATCTCTTCCCATTGCAAGATAAATCAATCAAGTTGACCAAACAAAACCGAAATGTCAAAGAAGAAATATGAGGCTATAATAATCATGTATGGATATAAAAGCAAATAGATATGATCATAAACTCACAATTCATCAGATCCCAACAAACACACCGTAAAAGAGTTACATCAAATAGATCTCCGAAGAGAACATTGTATTGAAGATCAAAAGGAGAGAAGAAGCCATCTAGCTACTGCCTACGGACCTGTAGGTTTGTGGTAAACTACTCACGCATCATCGGAGAGGCACCAATTGAGATGATGGACCCCTCCGTGATCGTGTTCCTCTCCGATGGAGTGCCGGAAAAGGACTCTATACTGGATCTCGTGGTTCTTGAACTTGCGGCGGCTGGAACAATTTTTCTCAGACTCCTCAAGGCTTTCTAGAATATCTGAGAATTTATAGAGCTCATAGGCGGTGGAAAGGACCCCCGTGGGCCCCACGGTCCACCTGGACGCGCCTAGGCCTTCTGGCGCGCCTAGGTGTCTCGTGGCCCCCATGGACCTCCCCTCGTGCACTTCTTTGGCCCCCTGGATGTCTTATGGTCCAAGATCAAAATCTCCAAAAGTTTCGTTGCATTTCGACTCCGTTTGATATTGATATTCTGCGAAGTAAAAAATAGGCAGAAAACATAAACTAGCACTAGGCACTATGTCAATAGGTTAGTCCCATAAAATGATATAAAAGTGCTAGAAAACGATTGTAAAACATCCAAGAATGATAATATAATAGCATGTAACAATAAAAAATTATAGATACTTTGGAGAAGTATCAGCATCCCCAATCTTAATTCCCGCTCTTCCTCTAGTAGGTAAATGATAAAAACAATTTTTTTTTGATGTGGATGCTGCCTAACATGTTCATCATATTCTTTTCTTTGTAGCATGGACATATGGAATTTTATATGATTCAAAGAAATAGTCTATAATTTTACATGAAGAGTTTAATACTTGAGCAATATCAACAAGCAACCATGTCTTTCAAAATATCAACACTAAAGAAATTTATCCCTAGCCTATGATGCTCAATCATTGATCCATTCATGCAACACATCCAAATATTAGCTATATACAATGCTCAAGTGTGATAATAGTGTTCCATATTTGGTGATTTATAAGAGAATATGAGACTCAACAAAAAAAATAAAAATTGCATAAAAGTAAATAGATAGGCCCTTCGCAAAGGGAAGTAGGGATTTGTAGAGGTGCGAGAGCTCAAAGCTTAAATTGAGAGATAAAATTATTTTGGGTGGCATGCTTTTCTCGTCAAAGAAAATGACTAAGAGTTCCCAATATCTTCCATGCTAAATAAACCATAGGTGGTTCCCAAACATAAAAATAAAGTTTATTTCCTTTCCACCATCCTTTCACAATCCATGGCTAGCCGAATTCACCGATGCCTTCCATACCAACACATACCAAGGAATTTATTTGTAGTATTTTTTGCATTTCGGGACTGGGCATCCCTATTACCACCACACTCTCGTGCAATGACAAGTGAATAAACACTCATCTTGAGAATAACCTACTTAGCATGGAAAATATCGACCACCCCTCGCCGCTTCATGAGCGGTGCGGGCACACAAAAGAAAAGTTTATTTTGAAAATTAGAGTTGGCATATACAAATTTGCTTAGGACGGCATGTAAATACCACATATAGGTAGGTATGGTGGACTCATTTGGCACAACTCGGGAGTATTCCCGCTTAGTACAAGTGAAGGCCATCAAATAGAGTGAGAAGCGACCAACCAAGGAATGAAAACCATCATAAAAGAACATTAAACATGACTAACACCAAATAATGAAACACAAGTAGGATGTAATTTATTGCATAACTGTTGACTTGACATGCTTGCATAGGGAATCACAACCCTTAACACCAATATTCTTACTAAAGCATAATTACTCACCAACATAACTCACATATCACTATCGTCATATCACAAAACTATTTCAAGGAATCAAGTTTAGTGTTCAATGATATTCATGAATGTTTTTATTATATCTTCCCTGGATATCTATCACTTTGGGATCAATTTCTTTCAAAGCATAATGCCATTGCAAATAACAAGCTCTTAGACAAATTTAAGTGAAGAACGAGAGCACAAGTTTCTTTAAAGATTCATCTCTCAAATAATATAAGTGAAGCATGAGATAATTTATTTAGACTTTCTACTAACTCTCAAAATAAGAAGTGTGAGATCGCATTACTTCAAAATAACAGCACCACCATGCTAAAATATATATAAGTGAAGCACTAGAGCAATTCCATATCTCTAATTTTTTTAAGTGAAGCATAAAGAGCGATTCTAATAAAACATAGCATAATTTTGGCTCCCTCAAATAGGTGTGTCCAGCAAGGGTGAATGTGACAAACTAAAACGCAAAACAAGCAAAGATGCATATAATACAAGACGCTCCAAGCAAAACTCATGATATGTGACGAATAAAAATATAGCTCCAAGTAAAATATCCATGGTAGTTAGAAGAAAGAGAGGATGCCTACCGGGGCAAACCAAGCTTAGTTGCTTGATACTTCTTGAATATCTCCCTGGGTGCCATGGGCATCCCCAAGCTTAGGCTCTTTTCACTCCTTATTCCTTCATTGTCGGGGGAAACTGTCCGCCACGAACACCTATGGGACCGGAGCCCCTTGTCTGTGCGGTACGAGGGCGGAGGGAACACGAAGAGCAGATCGTAGCGAGCGCGCGGGCAGTTTTACCCAGGTTCGGGCCGCGATGGTCGCGTAAAACCCTACTCCTGCTTGGTTGTGTATTGAGTTGGAGAGCTCGAGAGCTTGAAGAAGCAGCTACACCGAGCGTATGAGTGATCTAGGTTCCGAACCCCCTCCATGTTGTGCATGGGCCTCCTTTTATAGTGCAAGGGGTCACCAACAGGTGTCAACGTAGGAGAAAGGGGTAAAAACGTAAAAGAGGAGGTAGTTGTAACAGTGCGGGAACAGTGGAGCTACAGTTCGCGAACAGTGGTCTATACCTACTTTGACAGTGGGGGACAAGGGCATTTAATGCCCGTCGCCGTCGACCCCAAAAGCTCCCGCCCTTGCGTCTCCGTCTGCCACGGCGATGGATCCACCACCGTGGAGTGCCACCGTGTCCCCCAGGCTGCACAGCCATCCGCCACGCGTCCCTGGATAGGCCCCAGGGCGACGCGTGGGCCGATGAGCTGGAGCGCGGGCACACAGCGCAGCCTTCCCGGCAAGCACCTTGCCGGGGCCTTGATCTTGCCGGGCCCGGGAGCTTGCCGCTCCCCGGGCCCTTGCTGGGGCGCATATAGCGCCGAGGTGTGTCTTCTAGTCCTCCTGGCAAGCTCCTCTTGCCAGGGTCTTGCGCTAGTGGGGTAGTCCTGAGCCTGGTACGGCCTTCCCGGCAAGCTCCACTTGCCGGGGTCTCGATCTTAAGTCTTGTATACTTTGTTTTTGAATGGTTTAATAGGGAGCAGGAAAGTCTCCGACGAGCGCGTGGCAAGCCCTGCCGCGGGAAGCTGCAACTGCCCGTGCACAAGTTGGGGTACTGAGGTACCCCTACCTTAGTACACCGACAGGAGCCCCCGGGCCTGGGCCACACACGGTGCCGAACGCTGTTGGGCCAGGCCCAAGACAGTGCACGGGCACACGTGGCCCACGGCGCGTCGAATCCACTTCCGTATCCGCCGCATCCCTCCCCAACGGCACGCGTTGATTGCGGCGTCGTGGGATGGGACGTGACCACGATCTCTTAATGGAAAAGGCGAAACGCCCCCCACTTCCCCATAAAAGCAGAGGAAGCAGGAGCGATTCCCCTCCTTCGCTTTCATTGCATCTTCTTCCTCCTCCAGAGATCCCTCTTGCGCTCCGCCTCCACGCCTCCGCTGCCGCCGTCTGCATCTCCGGCGTCGCTGAGCTCTTCGTCCCTCTTCTTCCGCCGCGTCCGCCATGGCCCCGAAGACCGACAAGGCGAAGGCGGAGAAGACCAAGAAGGAGAAGTCGGAGCAAGCGGCGAAGCTCGCCGCGTATCGGAAGCGGAACCTCGTCTTCCCGGCGAAACTCGGTGCGCGGGAGCTCTGGAACAAGTACTACTTGTTCTGGGCCAAGGAAACCAAGGCGCACCCCCGCACTCGAGCTTATCCGGCCGCCGCCAAGGACAACTACCCCGGCGGGTACTACTTTTTCGCAGCCTTCTTTCACTGCGGTCTTTGCCCTCCTTTCTCTAATTTCTTCTGCGACATCATGCACACCTATGGCCTCCATCTTCTTGACTTCACCCCCAACGCCATCCTCACAATGGCGGTTTTCGCACACATGTGCGAAAACTTCATAGGAATACACCCAAATGTAGCGCTTTTTAGGCACTTCTTCACCCCTAGAGCAGAGGCCGAAGCCCCCCTCTCCGGAGGAATTTCTTGGGTTTTCCGTCTGAACAAGAAGGGGTCCTACTTGCCGGGGGAGCTCCGCGGCAAGTGGGAGGAATGGCGCGCGGAGTGGTGCTGGGTTGTTGAGGACGAGCCGCAGGCCTTCACCGCGCCGCGCACAACGCCCATCGTGCGCGGCAGGGACTGGAGCGAACTAGACTCGGACGACATCAAGCTCGACATCGCCCTCGTCCGGATTCTTCGTCTTCGGGTGGCACAGCTGTCCGTTGCAGAGGTAGGCGCAGACTTCCTCCGCCGCCGCATCGCCCCTCTCTAAGACAGGAAAAGGCCGGCCTGGGAGTACGGCGGCCCGGCGGATATAATGAGGCTGCGCCCCGGGCTAAACTTCAACCTCACGACGCTGGAGCTGAAGGGGATGGTCCGGGAACTCTTCAAGTACGACCCGCACACCCTGAGTGGTTCCGAGCTCCCCGGGGAGTGGTGCCGCTCTGCATCAGCACAGTCCGGGATCGTCTCCTCGCCATGATGCCCGCATGCGATTCGCACGACGTGGACCGCACGTGGATTCCGCCCAAGCCCATCGACGTCCTCAACTTCTACGACAACCTCGTGGAGGTGGCGAAGAACAAGAATGACATCAAGGAGCACACGCGGGACACCACCGAGCAGGAGCTTGCTTACATAGCTTCTCGGGCTGAAGAGGCCGCTGCAGCTGCAGCGGCAGGAGATTTTGGGTACACGCCTGATGAGGCGGAGGCTGCGGATGCGTCCAGCCAGGCGGAGGAGGCGGAGATCCGCAGATTGCTGCAACTCCCTCCCGACGCACTCGCCGGGGTCCCCTCGCTGAGGCACTCCGGGATCCACGGAATCGTGGCCGAGGCCGCGGCAATGGAGGGTGCCGCCGGAGGGAACAGAGGCGCCGTGAGGGGCGGAGGCGTCGGAGGAAGCGGAGGCGCCAAGGGAAAAGAGGCCGCAGCGCAGGGCGCTGGGCCCAGCGAGCCGGCCGGGGAAGAGGAGGAGGAGGAGGCCGAGGACTCCGGCGGATCTACGGAGCTCTACGCCGATGACCTCTCCTCGTCGGAGAGCTCCCCGCCCCCGGCAAGCCCAAGGCAGTCTCCACCGAAGCGTCTCCGCAAGGCGGCGACGGGAGAGAGGGCGCAAGCGCCCCGGCAACAACCAGCTCGCCGGGCAGCTCCCCGGGGGAGCCAAGCCGCGCCAAGGGCGACCGGCGCACCAGCCACAGCAGAGGCGGCCCGCGCACGGGCCACGACGGAGGCGCCCCGCAGGCCGGCGCCGAGCCGACAGGGGTCTTCTCGGAGCGGAGCAACGGCTCCGCCCGCTCCTCGGGCGCCGGCTACCACAGGGGCTGGGTCTTCGCAGCCCCCAGCCCCAGGGACCACCAAGCGCGCGAGGGAATCTTCGTCTTCCGCTCCTCGCGCCGACGCGCCCTCGGTGGAGTACGACTTCTCCGCCTTGAGCGAGGACGACGAGGAGGATCAGGAGTAAGGATCAGGATCTTACACCTTCTCGAGTCTTGTCTTGGTTATTGTTGATGCTGACTTTGTCTATTGCTTTGATTTCAGGACCTTGGTTCAGCGCGCGGCGAAGAAGGCCAAGGCGCCTGTGGTCGAGGTCGCGGAAGACTCGGCCGCCGCGGCAACAGGGGACGTGCCGGAGCCAAACCTGCCGGACCCGAGCGCTGCTCCGAGGAGCAGCCCCCAGCGCAGCCCCCAGCGTAAGTCTGGGGTTCATCCCTCCGCTTGTCGGGATGCGCTTAAGGATTTTGTCTTCTTTCTTCATCTTGACGTTTCTTGTCTTGATTTGTGCAGAGGTGGAGCCACAACGGGAAGAGCGCCCGGAGACCGTCATCGAGGAGCCGCAGGCCCCGCCATCCCCGCCAAGGCCGAACTCTCCGGCAAGGGAGAGTGCTCCGCCAAGGGCGGGTACTCCGCCAAGGCAGAGTACCCCGCCAAGGGCGAGCAGCCCGGCGAGGGCGGCCACTCCGCCAAGGCAAAGCTCCCCAGCGAGGGAGCCTGCCGCTGAGGACGTCCGCCAAGGTATGTCTTGTATTCTACCTTCTTGGCTTCGTCTCTTTTTGGATATTTGCTTTAACTTCTTTTTCTTCTTTTTCTTCTAGATCTTCCTCCCCCCGAGCCGATGGAGACGGAAGTCGTCAATCTTGAGGAGGAGGGCGCGCAGGGCGACGGCGGCGGTGCCCCTGCCACCGATGAGATGGCTGAGGCCGCCGAGCCAACTGCGCAGGAGACCGCTCCGGCTGTGGATGCAGCGTCCGGGGAGGGGGACGACGACCGCACCGCCGACCCGGAGGCGGCGGGAGCATCAAGTGCTGCGCCGGCCGCCGACCCCTCCGCCAGCAAGGAGCAGGGCTACTACCTTGAGGCCCCCAACGGCGTCTTCATCCAGATGCCTTGGGGGTCCTCGTCGCGAGCTCCCGCGGAGGGCGAGGCGTTTGACGGGGAAGTCCTCGCCTCTGCGGGTCTGAAGATCGTCGAGGCGCCCGGCGGGAGTGAAGGGCCCGAAGAGGAGAAGCTGCTTCACCAGCTCCTGGCCCTTTACCGGGCCAGGCAGGCGAAACTCGCTTCCCGGGAAGCCCTTGCCGCCAAGGCCGCCGCGGAGATGGAGAAGCGCGCGGCGGAGCTCAGCGCCGCCAACCAGGCGGCCCTCCGTGAGGTGGCGGAGGAGCGTGAGCGGCTCGCCGGCGAGTACCAAGAATGGGTGCTGGAGAAGGCCGAAGCTGAGGAACAGTAGCGGCTCGCCGGGGTGGAGCTGTCCCGGCGAGAAGGAGAACTCGCGCAGCGGAAGGTCCAGCTCGACTCCCATGAGGAGGACCTTGCCGCTCGCGAGGCGGCCCTTGGCGGGGAATTGAAGGAGGCGAAAGCCGCCGCGGTTGCCGCGGAAAACGCCAAGAAGGAGCTCGCCGCCAAGGTCGTGCAGCTGGAGAAGGCGCTGAAGGTGAGCGCGGAGAAGGTTGCCGCGCTTATCACGGAGCGCGAGAAGGACGCCCACACAAATTCAGAGCTCCAGGTGAGTCTTTCTAAGAGGGGCGACGAGTTGAAAGCCGCCAAGGACTCCATCGAGGACTTGGAGTTGAAGGTCACTACTCTGAAGGATTCGCTCGACGCTGCCCGGGCTCGGGAGACCAAGCTGAAGGAGGAGCTCCGCAAGGAGCGGACCTTGGTGGACAGCGTCAACAAAGCATCCGAGCTCTTCCGCCAGACCATTGAGGTATGGACCGAAGACTTGGTATCTTCTGCGTCCAACATCGACCAGGAGCTGCTGGCGCTGAAAGTTGAACATCTCATCTACTCCCCGGATCCGGATCTCCCGCACAGCGCCAAGCTCAGCCTCTTCTTCAGAGGGATCGCGCCGGCCCTTGCAGGTCTCCGGAACCAAATCCCCGCGCAGCTGGCCGAGGAGTCGCGCCTGCTCTGCGCGGGAACTCTGGAGCGCGTGCTGACGAAGATCGTGTTCCGCAATCCGGGCATCAACCTCACCAACGTTCTTCGCAGCTTGCCGGCTGATGCGAACACGGAGGCCTTGAAGGAGCAGGTCGCCCACATCATCGCCAAGGTGGCTAAGATCTCCAGGAAGGAGGGCGACCGCGTAGATTAGGCCTCCATTATCTTTATCTTTTTGTTGCTGCATATGACGTCATGAACTCATTAGTCCATTGCGACAAGTTATCCTTTGTAAGATATTTATCTCGTTTTGATTAGTCAGTGCAATGTTATCTTCCTTGTTCCAACCCTTGACTTTGTATGTTTTTCGCCCTACGCTCCCGGGGAGCTTGCCGGCAAGGGGCCCTTTGCCGCGAGCGCTGAGTGCTGGACTCTAAGCAGCCTGCTGGCCAAGGTCTTACCGGCAAGCAACCTTGCCGCGGCTAGCCGTGACGCACTTAGCTTGCTGAGCGTACTCGGAAACGAAACAAGGGCGCGACACTTGTCGCAGCTCACTTAAATCGTTGAGCGAACTCGAAAACAAGATAAGGGTGCGGCAAGCCACGGGTAGGTTCCTCCGCGCACAGGTTTTCCATACAAAGTGTGATTGTTCAAGGAAGACAACTAAAATTTAAAATTTGAACTGGTCAAATTCTAACAACTTAGCTTTCATATATTGCTTGCTTTCCGGTAAGGCTTCTCTTTCTTGAACAGCACTTGGTTCCTCCTCCACCTCCTTCCCCCCCGGCAAACTTGTGCGCGAGGAACGTTCCTTCTGCTTAAGAGGCAAGGAAAAAGGAGAGGGAGACAAGTATGTGGCCTTCCGGCGTGCTAATGCTTACCGGATACTTGAGTGTTGCACCAAATGCCAAAGAAAACATGCAAATAGCAAAGAAAAGCATGCAAAAGGCAATCGGTGCGAAAAACACAAAAACTTTACTGATGCACGGGGTCTGCGCCCGGCTTTGTACAAAGGGTTACATGCAACAGCGGCAAAGCTTGTACAAAAGGTGGTTGCCGGAACGGATCACGGCAACCGCGCCTTATGGGTGAAACTTGCGAAGATGCTCTATGTTCCAGGAGTTGCTCACCGGTAAGCCTTCTTCGGTCTCGAGGCGGACAGCGCCGGGCCTCGTGACTTGTCTCACCCGATAAGGGCCTTCCCACTTCGGCGTCAACTTGTTGGAATTCTTGGCGGACTGAACACGCCGAAGAACAAGGTCGCCTTCCTCGAGACTCCTGGCCTTGACTTTGCGGCTATGGTAGCGGCGCAAAGCTTGCTGGTATCGAGCAGCTCGTACAGCAGCCTGGAGACGTCCCTCCTCGAGGAGCAATGCGTCATCTTGTCGCAGTTGCTCTTGCTCGAGCTCATCATAAGCGAGCACTCGAGGAGATCCGTATACGAGTTCCGTGGGGAGAACTGCCTCTGCCCCGTAGACTAGGGCAAAGGGTGTCTGCCCGGTGGCTCGACTTGGTGTCGTTCTGATTGACCAAAGAGCCGCCGGTAGCTCCTCTATCCAATTTCTTCCGCACTTGCGCAGCCTGTCAAAGGTTCTTGTCTTGAGTCCGTGCAGCACTTCAGCATTGGCCCTCTCCGCTTGACCGTTGCTCCTCGGGTGAGCAACAGAAGCGAAACAGACCTTGGCGCCAAGATCTTGGACGTACTGCATGAAGGTGCGACTAGTAAATTGTGTACCGTTGTCGGTGATGATCCTGTTAGGGATCCCGAAACGGCAAACAATTGACCTGAAGAACCTGACTGCTGACTGTGCTGTCACCTTTCTCACTGGCTCCACTTCTGGCCACTTTGTGAACTTGTCGATTGCAACGTACAAGTACTCAAAGCCCCCGACAGCACGAGGGAAAGGGCCGAGGATATCGAGCCCCCAGACCGAGAAGGGCCAGGACAAAGGGATTGTTTGGAGAGCTTGAGCTGGTTGATGAATCTGCTTTGCATGGAACTGGCACGCTTCACACTTGGTTACTAGTGCAGTTGCATCTTGGAGGGCTTCTTGCCAAAAGAACCCTTGCCGGAAAGCCTTCCCGGCAAGCGCCCTTGCGCCAATGTGGTGGACGCATATGCCTCCGTGTATTTCTGCCAACAGCTTCTGTCCATCTTCCCTGGAGATGCATTTCAACCTGACACCATTGAATCTTCTTCTGTACAGCTCGTTATCCACGAACTGGTACATACTTGACTGCCTGGTTATCTTCTCCATCTCTTGAGGGTCGTCGGGAAGTTCTCCAGTTTGCAGAAAACGGACGATCTGCTGCGCCCATGCCGGAGCCTGAAGCTCGACGGCAAGGACTAAAGGCTCGAGGGCCGCTGTGGGAACCTCAGCTTCTACGGCAAGGACCTCTGGTTCTGCCGGATCTGATGGTCCCCCGGCAAGCTCGCCGGGGCGAGGCTTGTCGGGAACACTTGCTTCAACTGTACAGACCCGAGGATCTGCAGGAGCAAACTGTTCCTCAGCGTTGTGGTTGTTGATCTTGGGGACCTTGGCGGCGGTTTCCGGAAGATCCGCCGGCAAGTAGTCGCCGGAGACCAACTTTCTCTTCTTGGACTGCCCAATTGATGGTGTAACGGATGGTTGAGTTAGCTTGAGTAAGAAGGTCCCTGGTTCCACAGGTAACTTCATCGAAGCACACTTTGAAAGGCCATCTGCTATTTCATTCTGAGCTCTCGGGACGTGCTCCATCTGCAGACCTTCAAAGTGTTCCTCAAGCTTCCTCACTTCATCGACATAAGCTTCCATCAAAGGGCTCTGATAGCTCTTGTTAACTTGCTGGACCACCAACTGAGAATCTCCCCGCACAATCAGCTTCCTTATCCCAAGTTCGGCCGCAATCCTGAGGCCGGCAAGCAAGCCTTCATATTCAGCAGTGTTGTTCGTTGCTTGCTCCCTGGGAAAGTGCATCTGGATAACATATTTGAGGTGCTCTCCGGTGGGCGCGATGAGTACTACGCCAGCACCGGCGCCTTGCAGCGAGAAGGCACCATCAAAATACATTACCCATTCACTTGCCGCTTCTTGTACGGGTGTACTTGTTTCTTGAACTTCTTCATCGGGCGTTGGGGTCCACTCAGCTATGAATTCTGCCAAGGCTCGGCTCTGTATGGTTGAAGTACTTTCAAATTTGAGTCCAAAGCTTGACAGCTCCAGTGCCCACTCAACGATCCTGCCTGTCGCTTCGGGGTTATGCAATATCCTCTTGAGCGGAAAGCGAGTGACCACTGTTATCTCATGGGCTTGGAAGTAATGGCGCAGCTTTCTCGAGGCCATGAGGAGGCCGAAAAGCAACTTTTGCACACCAGAGTACCTTGACCTAGCCCCCTGGAGAAGGGAACTTACAAAATACACTGGGCCCTGCACCATCTTCTTCCGCACCACATCCTGTTCCTGCGCAGAGTTATCCTTGTCGGGGCCAGAGCTTGCCGGAGCAGCCCCCTGCTTGTCGCTGGATTCGCTTGCCGGTGGTGCTGACTCCTCGTCGGACTCCCTCTCCGCTACTAACGCAGCACTAACCACCTGGTTGGTTGCCGCTAGGTATAGCAACAACTTTTCCTGTGGTCTAGGTGCGACAAGTATTGGAGTGGAGGACAGGTACCGTTTCAAATCCTGCAGCGCTGCCTCCGCTTCCGGAGTCCACTTCATGGGACCTGCCTTCTTCAAGATTTTGAAGAAAGGTAGGGCGCGTTCTGCAGACTTTGAAATGAACCTACTGAGGGCAGCCACACAACCCGCAAGCCTTCTGACATCCTTGACGCGCTTCGGGGCCTCAATCTGCTCAATGGCTTTAATCTTGTCGGGGTTGGCTTCGATTCCCCTTTGCGATACAAAGAACCCGAGAAGCTTGCCGGAGGGGACTCCAAAGACGCACTTCTCGGGGTTCAACTTGAGCTGTATCCTGCGCAGGTTCTGAAATGTCTCTTCTAAATCTTGGATCAGGGTATCCTTGCTCTTGCTCTTCACCACGATGTCATCCATGTAAGCCTCTACATTCCTGTGGATCTGTGGCTCAAAAGCAGTGTATACTACCCTTGCAAAGGTTGAGCCTGCATTCTTCAATCCAAAAGGCATGCGTATAAAGCAATAAGTGCCACATGGAGTGATAAATGCAGTCTTCTCTTCATCCTCTTTGGCCATGAAAATCTGATGGTAGCCTGAGTATGCATCAAGAAAACAGAGTAGCTCACATCCGGCGGTGGAGTCAACGATCTGGTCAATGCGCGGCAAAGGGAATGGATCCTTGGGACATGCTTTATTCACATCGGTGAAGTCTATACATAGTCTCCACTTCCCATTGGCCTTACGCACGACGACTGGATTTGCCAACCACGTCGGATGGATCACGCCTCTAACTAGGCCTGCTGCTTCTAGCTTCTTGATCTCTTCGTTGATGAACTCTTGGCGCTCCACGGCTTGCTTCCTCACTTTCTGCTTGATGGGCCGCGCATGAGGACAGACAGCAAGCTTGTGCTCAATTACCTTCCTGGGAACACCGGGGATGTCAGATGGCTGCCAGGCAAACACATCGACATTCGCCCGCAGGAAGGCAATGAGCGCGCTTTCCTATTTGCTGTCAAGCGTGGCACTGATGGTGAAGGTACCACCAGTGCCGTCCTCCTTGGCGGACACCTTCTTGGTTGCCGGGGGAGCGGCCATTCCTTTCTTACTCTTGCCGGTGGAGCTCGATGGAACGTCCTCGACGGCAGCGGAGCACTCCGAAGAGGTGCGGTTGCCGGAGTGGGTCCCAGAGCACTTGCCGGACTTGGTCTTCGTCTTCTTCCCCCCGGGAGCTTCAGCGGCAAGAGTGTCCTTCTCGGCTGCAGCTGCTGCATCCCGGTAGATCTTGTCGGTGCAAACAAGCGCATCCTTCTTGTCGCCGTGGACGGTGATGACGCTTATCGGCCCCGGCATCTTGAGTACGTTGTAAGCATAATGGGAAGCTGCCATGAACTTGGCGAGGGCAGGACGGCCGAGTATTCCATTGTAGGGCAATGGAATATCGGCGACGTCGAAAGTGACACGCTCAGTTCTGAAGTTGAGCTCCCCGCCAAAGGTCACCGGCAGAGTGATCTTTCCCTTGGGCTTGCTCCTTCCCGGGTTGATTCCTTGGAAAGAACCGGTTTCTTCGAGCTCGCCATCTGGAATCTGGAGTTTCTTGATCACAGCAGAGGAGATCAAGTTCAGCCCGGCCCCGCCGTCAACCAACATTTTGGTGACCTTGAGGTTGCGGATGGTGGGCGAGACCAGCATCGGCAAGCACCCGACCGCAGTGGTGCGGTCAGGGTGATCCTCAAGATCGAAAACGATGGGCGTGCTGGACCATTTGAGGAGCCTGCGCGACTCCACGGGCGGCTCTGCTGCATTCACCTCACGCACCCACTGCTTTAGTTGGCGGTGGGAGGTGTGCAGAGAGGCGCCACCATCGACGCACAGGACCTCCGTGGCCTTCTGGAACTCCTGCTCGCTGTTATCCTCGTCCTCCATGTCTTCGTCGTCGTCTTCGTCCTTGTCGCGGCCCCGGGGAGGTCGATCTCCTTGCCGCTGCTTAGCCTTGCCGCGGCGTCCTCCCCGACCGTTGAACGGCCGCTTCTTGCTTGTCTCTTCCCCGCCACCTTGGGCCTTCTCCTTGTCGCGCCTCTCGTACTCAGCTTTCTGCTGTTCGACGAGATACTCGACGCGCTTGCAGTTGGAGAGATCGTGACCCTTGGTGCGGTGGATCTTACAGTATTGCTTGTCGGAGCCGTCCTGCTTGTCGGCCGCCGCTACAGGGGCGGGCTCCTTGCCGGAGCCGCCAGCCTGTGTTTGCTTGGCGGGAGCCTCCTTGCCGGACTTCTCGACGGCAAGCACCTCTTTCTTGCCCTTCCTTCTGTTGTTCCGCCGCCGGCTCTTCTTTGCCGGGGCGGCGTCGTCGCTGTCGCTTCCTCCTGCGCCAGCATCCTCCCCGGGGAGTCTCCTCCCCTCTTCTGCGCGTGCGCACTTGTCAGCCAGAGCATAGAGCTCGCTGACATCCCGAATCTTCGTCATCGCCATTTCTTCACGCATGCGGCGGTTACGCACGTTCTGGTGGAACGCGCTGATAACCGCGGCAGGGTGGACATCAGGGATGTTGTGCTGCACACGGCTGAAGCGTTGGATGTACTTGCGCAGGGTTTCTCCTTCCTTCTGAGCCAGAATGTGGAGATCGCTCTCCTGGCCGTGGGGTTTGTGGCCGCCGGTGAAGGCGCCAACAAACTGGTGGCAAAGGTCGGCCCAAGAAGAAATGGAACCTTCCGGCAAGTGCATAAGCCACGAACGGACGTTCGGCTTAAGCACGAGCGGGAAGTAGTTCGCCAAAATCTTCTCGTCGCGCCCCCCGGCAGCTTGCACTGCGATGGTGTAGACGCTGAGGAATTCCGAGGGGTGCGTCTTGCCGTCGTACTTCTCCGGTACGTCAGGCTTGAAATTCTTCATGCTGGGCCACTGGACGCGCCGCAGCTCGCGGGTGAACGCAGGGCAGCCTGCCGCGTACGGCAAGTCGCCTGGTTCACCGGGCGCGTGCGCGTCGACAGCGTTCCCAGCTCTGTGGTCTGATTGTCGCCGAGCTTCTCGGCGGCGCTCGATTCTGGTTCGAGCGTCTTCTTCTCGCCGGTCGTCAAGGACCTGGCGCTGGTCCCGACGGGCCCGCGGGTCCGACGAGGCTGTGGAGCCGTCGTCGGCGTTGTTCCGGCGGGGCGGCGTCTTCTGCTTCCGCTGCGGGGAGTGCACGCTTGTCGCACCCCCGGCGGTCTTGTCGCCGTCGGCCCTCGTCTTCTCAGCTTGCCGCGGCCGCGAGGCCGCTGGCTGCTGTGGAGAATCGTTGTTGGCGAAGGCGATCAGGCTCTGGATGGTGGCCCTCCAGTCTTCGGTCTTGTCCGCCGCTGGAGGGAAGTCGAGGAGCATCTGCGCCCTTGCGAGCGCTTCCGCTGGAGTGGAGGGGGGCGGTGGCGAGCGGTGCGAGGAGCGGGATATGCTCGGACTTCTAACAGCGTTAGAAGGAGCAGGGTCCCGTGCCGGCGCCTTCGCTTTGCTCGTGCCCGGACGGGGATCCGGGGCGTCCCGCGAGCCTCCGGTTTGTCCTTGCCCCAGCAAGCGGATACCACCTCCTGTGGTATGGCGCTGCTGGGTTGTCGTGTGCTGAGATGGACGCGGCGCGTCCACGGAGACCGAAGCTCGGTCGTCCGTCCTGTTCTTGGATCTGGTGGCGCCGTGAGTGTCCTCGCCGGCGACCACCCTTCCGACGGCATCTCCCCCGCCCACCGTTAGCTCTGGTGGCGGCGGGTGAGACGCAGACGGGCCTCCGACCTCCGAAGCCTTCTTCTTCGGGGCCATGGAGCTGTTGCTGATGAAGTTGACGAATTCGGAGAGGTTGATGAAGAATGCGCCCGCGCGAACGCCGGATCAGGTTCGCACAACCTCGACGCCCCCTACCTGGCGCGCCAAAGATGTCGGGGGAAACTGTCCGCCACGAACACCTATGGGACCGGAGCCCCTTGTCTGTGCGGTACGAGGGCGGAGGGAACACGAAGAGCAGATCGTAGCGAGCGCGCGGGCAGTTTTACCCAGGTTCGGGCCGCGATGGTCGCGTAAAACCCTACTCCTGCTTGGTTGTGTATTGAGTTGGAGAGCTCGAGAGCTTGAAGAAGCAGCTACACCGAGCGTATGAGTGATCTAGGTTCCGAACCCCCTCCACGTTGTGCATGGGCCTCCTTTTATAGTGCAAGGGGTCACCAACAGGTGTCAACGTAGGAGAAAGGGGTAAAAACGTAAAAGAGGAGGTAGTTGTAACAGTGCGGGAACAGTGGAGCTACAGTGCGCGAACAGTGGTCTATACCTACTTTGACAGTGGGGGACAAGGGCATTTAATGCCCGTCGCCGTCGACCCCAGAAGCTCCCGCCCTTGCGTCTCCGTCTGCCACGGCGATGGATCCACCACCGTGGAGTGCCACCGTGTCCCCCAGGCTGCACAGCCATCCGCCACGCGTCCCTGGATAGGCCCCAGGGCGACGCGTGGGCCGATGAGCTGGAGCGCGGGCACACAGCGCAGCCTTCCCGGCAAGCACCTTGCCGGGGCCTTGATCTTGCCGGGCCCGGGAGCTTGCCGCTCCCCGGGCCCTTGCTGGGGCGCATATAGCGCCGAGGTGTGTCTTCTAGTCCTCCTGGCAAGCTCCTCTTGCCAGGGTCTTGCGCTAGTGGGGTAGTCCTGAGCCTGGTACGGCCTTCCCGGCAAGCTCCACTTGCCGGGGTCTCGATCTTAAGTCTTGTATACTTTGTTTTTGAATGGTTTAATAGGGAGCAGGAAAGTCTCCGACGAGCGCGTGGCAAGCCCTGCCGCGGGAAGCTGCAACTGCCCGTGCACAAGTTGGGGTACTGAGGTACCCCTACCTTAGTACACCGACATTCATCCATCGTGATCTCACCAAAACTTGAAAACTTCAATCACACAAAACTTAACAAACCTCGTGAGATCCCTTAGTATAATAAAAAATCATCTTTACAATAAGTACTGTAGAAAACCTATTACATTTTGTTATTGCATTATACCTACTGTATTATAACTTTACCATGGCTTATACCCCCCGATAGAAACCATAGATTTATCAAAATAAACACATACTGCAACGAAAACAGAATCTGTCAAAAACAGAACAGTCTTTAAAGACATATTTTTTAGTCATACTTATGTAACTCTAAAAATTCTGAAAGCGCGGGCAATTTTTATATGAATTATGTGTAAACATTTCAGCAATTGTTCATGCTCCAGCAAATGACAACAATTTTGCCACTGGACACGAATGTTTTTATTCATGACCAAATCAAATCAACTCTCACCCAAATCAATCCCAAAGGCTTTGCTTGGCACGAAAACTAATTAAAACACCAAAAACACTATCATTACAGAAGTAATAAAGTGTATTTATTGAAAAACAAAATAAAAAGCAAAAAGCAAAAAGATAACTATTGGGTTGCCTCCCAACAAGCGCTATTGTTTAATTCCCCTAGCTAGGCATGATGCATAGATCCTTACGTGTTGTCATCTTTAGGTTTTGGGATCTTTGCAAGAGTATTCTAAAATCCGGGAGGCTCTTTACACTTCCCATCATTTTACAGAGAAGAAACCATCTTTAGATCTAAGATATCAAGAGACATATTACAAAGAGCAATCAAAGTGTTTGTACGATTGAGGTTCCCACTAATATTCTTGAGAGCTTCATTAGACTTTTGCAATTCCATTAAATTTTCTACATGTCACCTAGTTTATCTAGTATTTGAATCCCCTCTTGAGTGAAAGTAAATCCATTTTGCAGTGGAGGAACTCCCAGTATACCCTCTATCAACTCATAAGCGACATTAGCATCAATCTCAACAAAATTCCCTTTAGCGGCAAAATCCAAAAGTTGTCTATGTGACACACTTAAACCAACATAAAATTTGTGAAGCAATTTTTTTGCATCTCCTTTAATAGAGCAAGCACGATAAGATTCCAGTAGCCTATACCAGGCATTTTTAAGATTTTCTCCTTGTTTCTGTATGAAGTAAAGGACTTCAAAGTCTGGAGACAAAGGAGGTACGGATGTGCCCGTCATATGGCAAAGCAAGAGATCTGAACGGAAAAAGGCAAACGGGGGGAAGGAAAATAAAATGGAAAATATTTTTGTGTTTTTGTAAAAATGTTTTAGAAGTGAGGGAGATGAAAATGAGAGGCAAATGGAAAATAATGTAAATTGCAAGGAGATGAAAATTTATGTGTGGGAACATGATAGATCTGACTTGATCATCCTCGGCAACAGTGCTAAAAATTCTTCCTACTACTTGTGATCACCGTCTATAAATCCCCTGAAGACGAAAGGATGATGTAGCGCATGAGCGGTAAGTATTTCCCGCAGTTATGAAACTAAGGTATCAATCCAGTAGGAGAACCAAGCAAATTATGTAAGCGGCACCTGCACACAAACAACAAATCCTTTGCAACCCGACGCATAGAGGGGTTGTCAATCCCTCTTTGGGTAACGTAGTATGATAAAAAGATAGAATGATAGATGCAAATAAGATAAAGGCAAATAAAAAGCAACAAGGTATTTTTGGTTTTTTGATAATATAGATCTAAAAATAAAAGAAGCAATTAGTGGAAAACACGAATAACAATATATATATATGCAAGTATATGATGAGAAATAGACCCAGGGCTATAGGTTTTTACTAGTGGCTCCTCTCGAGAAAATAGCATATGGTGGGTAAGCAAAATACTATTGGACAACTGATAGAAAAGCGAATAGTCATGACGATATCCAAGACAATGATTATGTACATAGGCATCACGTCCAAGATTAGTAGACCGACTCCTACCTGCATCTACTACTATTACTCCACACGTCGACCACTATCCAATATGCAACTAGTGTATTAAGTTCCAAAAAGAAACAGAGTAATGCCTTAAGAACAATGACATGATGTAGACAAGATCTATTCATGTAGGAATAGACCCCATCGTTTTCCTTAATGGAAACAATACATGTGTGTCATGTGTCCTTCTGTCACTAAGATTGAGCACCGCAAGATCGAACCCATCACAAAGCATCTCTTCCTGTTGCAAGATAAATCAATCAATTTGGCCAAACAAAACTGAAATATCAAAGAGGAAGTACGAGGCTATAATAATCATGTATGTATATAATTACAAATAGATCTGATCATAAACTCACAATTCATCGTATCCCAACAAACACACCGCAAAAGAGTTACATCAAATAGATCTCCGAAGAGAACATTGTATTGAAGATCAAAAATAGAGAAGAAGCCATCTAGCTACTGCCCAAGGACCCGTAGGTCTGTAGTAAACTACTCACACATCATGGGAGAGGCACCAATGGAGATGGTGAACCCCTCTGTGATCGTGTTCCTCTCCGGCGGAGTGCCGGAAAAGGGCTCTAGATTGGATCTTGTGGTTCTAGAACTTGCGGCGGCTGGAACAATTTATCCCTGACTCCTCTAGGGTTTATGGAATATCTGAGAATTTATAGAGCTGAGAGGCGGTGGAAAGGACCCCTGTGGGCCCACGGACTACCTGGGGGTGCCTGGCCTTTTGGCGCGCCTAGGTGTCTCGTGCCCCCCATGGACCTCCCATCATGCACTTCTTTGGCCCTCTGGATGTCTTCTGGTCCAAAACATTCTCTAAATGTTTTGTTGCATTTGGACTCCGTTTGATATTGATATTCAGTGAAGGAAAAAATAGGCAGAAAACAACGACTGACACTGGGCACTATGTCAATAGGTTAGTCCCAAGAAATGATATAAAAGTGCAAGAAAATCATTGTAAAACATCCAAGAATGATAATATAATAGCATGGAACAATAAAAGATTATAAATACGTTGGAGACGTATCAGTTGCGATGGCTACCATTCGTGCCGACCCCCTTATCTTGGAGGAGCACCTCGCCGTCGAGGTCACCGTCGACTCCTCGTGCACCACTGCAGCCACGTGGTTGGCTGCTTTAAATGATAGTTCATGGTGTTTTCTCGAGGCCACTGTCGGCGCCTTCGATTAAGACTATGAGGTGTTTTCTTAGCATTCCCGTGCTTACCTCAACTCCAGAGCTAGCAGGTCGGAGCGGCTCAGGCGACTCACCACTACAAAGGGGGCACCCACGATGTGGAGGCCTCGCCTTCTTCAAAGTCCAAGGATCCAATCGTCATCAATATCTTTGACGATGATGAGTGGCTTGTCTTTTTAGCTCACTGTAAAGACCTATGTTTAGCTAGCTAGCTACGCCGGTTAAGCATGTTCGATTTACCTATTGCATGTGTTGCTCCTGCCTTTCCTTTACAAATTCCAGTGAATTTTCCTATGTACTGTTACTATGCAATCTGATCCTCTGGTATATATGTTCAATATATCGTGCAATGTGGTGCTCACCTATTAACTGTTTGGTCAATTTGTTGTCATGTTTAGTTAATTGTTTGGTTCAATTCTGCAATGTGATGTTCAATATATGTGGGTGCAATTTTGTATTGTCTTGCATGTGAGAAATAAAATCATATTTGGTTGTAAAAAATACACAAGAAACAAATACAATTGCTATATCTCCAAGTTGTTAAGCATGCTTTGTTTGGTTAACTCTTTGATCTTCTAGTATGTTATATATTGTGCAATGTGGTGCTTAGTTAATGTTTGGTTCATTTGTTGTGGTGTTTATTTAACTGTTTCGTTCAATTCTACAATGGGATGTTCAATTGTTGTGGGTGCAATTTTTTGTTGTCTTTCATGTGAGAAATAAATCTAATTTGGCTGTACTAAGTACATGAGAAACAAATACAATTGCTACATTTCCAAGTTGTTAAGCACGCTTGGCTTGGTTAACTACCTGATCTTCCCGTATGTTATTTTATGCAATGTGGTGCTCAGTTAATGTTTGGTTCATTTGTTTTGGTGTTTAGTTAATCGTTTGGTTTAATTTTGCAATGTGATGTTCAATTGTTGTTGGTACAATTTTGTATTGTTAGGAATGTGAGAAATAAATCACATTTGGATGTACTAAATACGTGAGAAACATATACAATTGCTATATTTCCTAGTACTTAAGCATGCTTTATTTGGATAAATGGCATTTCCATGTGGCTCAAATTAATCCGTTGAATCTGCAATGTGTTTATTTTTCATCAACATATTTTACCAATCGTATGCCAACCCTCTCTTAGCCTGATCAATAATTACCATATATGTGTTGCAGGGAAATAATGGGAGGCACTGAGGTTTACCATCGAGGTTTGCACATGCATGGCCCTTTGTCTAATAGCACATTATTGTGCAATTTCAGGAACCATTCTAATATATAGGTTTTTAACAATTTGGTCTTGCACATGTAGGTCTTGCTGTCAGAGGTTTTGACCCAATGTTCGACCCATTTTGCATATGGGTAAATGAGATGTCCATGAATATCAATTAAGTAAAGAAACTCGGAAAGATTGTTAGGATAAAGAAACTAACGACGAAAAACGACAAGATATTTGTCTCCACAATGAAGAAGACATCAGTGAACTACAAGATGGTACTAACTCTTATACATTGTCTTTTTTACCCCGTTGTGCCATTTCAAAATTTAGAGAACATATTTATGCATAGCTTTGTTTTCAGGCCTTTACAAAGTAGTTCACTAATGATTACCTCTCAAACCACATGTATGGTCAAGAGGCGAGGAAGGTATTCATACAATACCTAGGGTACAATATTAAAGTATTCCTCAAGAGGACGAAGCATGGACGGTCAATCAACCACAAGCACTGGCCTAAAGTTGCAAGGACCTTCAACATCATTGAAGGTTCAATATTTGCCTTCCGATTCAGCAGTTTTCTAGATGAGATTCATGTGTCTATCTACCGTCTATGATGCTAATTTCCAAAGGTTATAGATATTGCGTGTGAAACTTGGTGCTGGTGCAGTTGTGTAATGGGGTAGCTAGCTGTATGCCTATATGGTGTAACTGAGTGCTGAAGCTATACGATGTTGTACTCTGATGTATTTCAATTATGAAATCTGGTTCCATAATACGAAAATGAAATATATTGCATGCTTAAATGAAATGTTAATTTGATTACTAAATGGATTAATAATAATAGGCCAATTAGCCTGCTTATTGGGTTTTCCTATTGCAAACGTTTATTGAGACAACACCGTGGGAGATGACCTCAGAGAACCCACATAGTTTCTACGAAGTAAACGTGTTGGATCGATGAACAATCACACAGGACTTCCTATAGAAACCTTTTGCGTTAGGACACCTTGCACACACGTTTTCCACATAAAAGTGTGTGTGATGGACACCCTATGCCACACGGTTTCTTCTAGGCACCGTGCGTGATGCATTCAATAATGCAAATGATAAAGTTAGTAATATTTTCTGCAATGGCAATGCTGCCACAAATGATTTGATGGGGAAAATTGTGTGTGATGTATGTGCCAACAGAAATATTTGTCTGGGATTCACTGTGTGGGATGTACATACGAACATAAACATATTTCTTGGATTGACTGTGTGGTATGTACATACGAATGGACACATATTTCTTGGATTGACTATGTGGGATGTACATATGAACGGAAAGGTATGTCTTGGATTCACAGTGTGGGATGTACTTACGAACAGAAATGATTGGGCATGTATAATTGTATGCGATGGCTCAGCCGATGGCACACAAGCTCCTTTTGCCCCGCATGCATGATCGGAGGGCCTATCCCCGACGGTTTCTAGGTCGTGTGGAAAGGACCCTTCTATTGCACACATGGGAAAGGCGATGGTTTAAAACTCCATCGTGGAAAGGGGGTAAAAACCGTTTTTATAGTAGTCGCTTGCTCTGGGCTTGATCTCCGGCAGCTCCTGGTGGTGAAGTCCACTGACTCGCAGCGTTGGTGTGCATAGATGACGGAGTGGAGAGAAGAGTGTCTGCGAAGATATCTAATGATGTCTGTTGTGCTGGAAGAGTGGAGACGGTAGGAAGCACTATGGGGGAAACTGAAGGTGCATCAGCTGGAGCTGAAATTGTACTCCGGAGGTGACATGTACTCCAGTTGATTTGGGTATCCTTTAGAACTGAGTGGTCGTCGGAATGCCTTCACCTGGGTGCTCCTCATCTTCACTAGAGGACCATGCCCTGGCTTCATCCACCTCACACTTCAGGCTCTCAATAGTGGTCTAAACCTCTGTAACCTTGATATCCAGATCATGAATTTTAGTCTCAACTATGATCTCAAGACTCTTCTAGTTCTCTGCGAGGTTGACCAAACTCTTCTCAATCCTCTAAGTAGCTTGAATGAGATAAAGCATCTGGTCGGTCTTGGTTTTGAGTACTTGAGCCTAGGGAGCACTAGGTCATGTAGTCTTGCAGCCTCTGCTTGTGCCCATGATGCGGCCGAGGTAGGATGGGATGGATCTTCTGTTACCATGTTACCCTCGAACTCAGGCCGAAGCGACACATGCTCACAATCCAGCAGAAAAGACTTGTTTGTACCCTTCAAGTTAATTAGCATCTGAATGTGCGGGGCACAACCACAAGATCTCTTCTGGCCAGCAGATGTCCTCTTAACCGTTTCAACTATAAGATCCATGACATTGAACTTCTCATGTTTGTAAATGTGATGCAGCATGTTGATGGAGTGACCATGAATCATCTTCTAATCGCCTGACTGGGGCATCGATGTATGCCTCCTGATGGTGTTGGAGATAGCAAGACTTGCCAACAAGTGATAAACTGAGCCAAGCTTATGAGAGTCCTTGTACTTCTTAGGAATCTCAGTGTACATGTTAGCCATGGAATTGTGGTCCATCTTTGGCTTAGCATACACATCGATATCATTCTCATCAGTTTCAGACACATCCAACAATGTGGCCCACTCAAGTACACTGGACTGGTACTTGACTCCCTCGGTCATCCAAACTATTCTTCCATTGGGATAGAAGTGAGCTGTCGAGTAAAATTGCATGATCATCTCATCGTTCCATGGAGTGAGCTTCTTCCCAATGAACTCATAAATACCAATGGTACTAAAGTCCTCATGAACTCATGGGAAGTGATCATCATGCTTGTCAATGTACTTCCAATCCACCCACCTCATGTCACTTACTACGGGCTTCTTGTCAAGGAGCACAATCTCATAGAAGTCCTGCTGTTCTGTGGTGTTGAAACAATAGTCCACATCAGTTCTCCTTCTGATGGAGTAGGGGTATGACTCTCTCCACTTTCTCAAACCTTTGTCCATTCTTTCCTTCATGTTCTCTACCACATGAGGAATATCATTGTGTTTTGACAGTCTGACTCTAAGCTTCATCAACACTGGGGCATCATCATCCTCTTCGTCTCTCTCTGGCACTGGGCCTTGTCCTTTTCTATAGCAGATATGTTCCTAGTGGTCCTCCCCATGGGCTTGGGGGCATCAACAGATTTGGAGGGTTTGGTAGCAGTAGACTTGTAGGTTATGGCTTCTTTCTTGGTCATTGCCTCAGCCATGAGCTTATGTTGCTTGGATGGAGGGGGCTCAACAGTTTTTGGTTCATCATCTCTTCTCATAGAAGTGGGCTTGAATGTCACTTGGACAGATTCCTTTCTCACTCTCTTCTTCCCTGCAACATTTGCCATAGATTTACTTGCAGCTGGCCTTGTGCTTACAGTAGTGCCATATTCTTTAGCTAGCACAACTGTCTTCTTCTTAGAGGTCACTTCCTCAACGTGGAAGTGCTCACCTTCATCATCTGAGTTCTTCTTCAAGAGAGCTCCTCTCTCCCTCATGATAGCTCTCTTCAGCACTTGTGCCTGCATCTAGGTCCAAACCGACATCTCTGGATTGTTCTGACTGTCACTGGCCTCAGACATGCTGACAACTGACCCCATGGATTGATTAGGTGAGGTAGAGTGACTATCACAAAATGCAGCTATCTTTGAAAGAAATTGAGTTCAAATGTTAGTTTTAGGTATTCATAGAAGGCATATCAGAATTATCGATTTGATCGTTTCGGTAGCACCAAAAGTAACAATAGAAACTTGGCCACATTGTATCGGCTAGACCGATGTGTGTCCCGGTCTCTATGAAGTGCTAGGGTTCTACTGAGATTTTAGAGTCGTTTCACCAATGAGTACAACCCGGGGGCACCGAAGCATACTTAGTGCAAAGGCCAGATGCCAAATCGGTGAAGTCGATCCTTTCAATTTGGTCAATCCAAGATGAATTCTGCCCAACCGTAACCCAAAATGTTTCACTCAACACTAATCTAAGGAATTGAAGTGGATAATGAATATAAGTCTGTGGCAAGATCTAGACAAGCCAATCGTGCATTGAATTGGAATATGGAAGCTTAGGAGGGAGAGAATCTCACCATAACTTGGTGAAGATCCCGTATGACGGCAACAACGGAGGTGATTTCCATGGACGGCAGTGGAATCCAACGACGAGAGCTTGCTCGAGACAAGGGTGATGATCCGGAGACCAGGACGATGACAGCAACGGGGTGTGGGGGTGTAACATTTGAAAAAAAAAATCAATGTAGGGTCCGCGAACATATATATATATATATAATATATATATATATATATATATATATATATATACCATGTGCTATAGATAGTACAAATCGAAACAAATCGGTCTCACCGATATGCATAACTGCCAAAGATAGTGAGCTTCGGTGAAGCCGAGTTTTTTGACATTGGTCGAACTGAGATAGAAGTAAGGATCAGCCTAAGTGCTTTAGCTGAAACCGATTTTGAGTGAATTGGTCTGATAAAAAAGACAGTTAGAGGGTTTTGGAAGTTATCTCTAATCAGATTGATGACTCCGAGTGCTCCTCACATGGAGGGTCTGAAAATGAGCTTGTTCAAATTTTGTGATATAGGATGAAAAGAATTTGAGACATGATGAGATAGATAGCTAGAGAAGGTGCTTAGGCATTCTTGTACCTCCACTTGGCCAAATAAAAACCAAATCAATCAAACTACAAATGGATGTTCCCGAATGAGAAATATGCATAGCGACATGCTCACACAATAAGATAGCAAATAAAATATGTCTCAAACATGCATAATCAACACTAGCAACTATCAAGCAATGGGTGATGACATCATCTATATATGAGCATATTGACTTAGGAGCCAAATGAGAACATTTGATCATAGTTTATACTCATCGTTTAAGCACAAGTGGGGTTACCACTTTTACATAAAGCATTAATGTGTTCACATGACTAGAGTTGATTTGACTCAATTTTTAGAATTAAGCTTCCCCTAGATGTGATATCCCCCGGAGAGGGATGAACTAACCTTGGGTTCTTTCGATGATGACTTCATGTAGACGTTGTGAATGTGGATATCGAAACGCCATATTAAAAATATCGGCTCGATTCGAGGGGCTTGAATTTCATCATGTCGCTCGAGACAACAATCAGGCGGCGAACATACTCGCTCGCATGGGCGCCAAGCGCGACCCTGTACCACCTAACATTTTCGTGGAAAGGCTTTTCAAGCCATCCGTGGTATGGCAGGACGAGAGCAGGGACACCAAATTAGACCTGCCATGCCCTCAGCAGCCGAACACAATTCAGATATCATTGGGGGTTCGGATACTGAAATAACACCCTCTTCTCATGAGATCATGTTCGTCATAGCTCCGTGGACCGAACCCTTCCTGGCCTACCTTAATAGGCAGGAGGTTCCCAATGATCAAAATGAGGCCCGTCGCATAGTTCGATGTTCTAAAGCCTACACAGTTCACGAAGGTGAGCTGTACAAGAAAAGCACTACTGGAGTTCTCCAAAGGTGTATCTTCGAAGAGGAGGGACGACAACTCTTGGTCGAAATACATGCTGGTCTGGGCGGTCATCACACCGCAGCTCAGGCCTTCGTAGACAAAGCTTTCTGGACAGGTTTTTTCTGGCCAACGGCCTGAGTAGACGCCCAAAACCCTTGTCCAACACTGTGTGGGGTCTCAGCTTTTCGCCAATCAAAGTCATATGCCTCCCATCGCCTTAAGAACAATCCCCATTACTTGGCCTTTTGTGATCTGGGGGCTGGATATGGTCGGACCCCTCAATGGGTGTCGGGGGGATGAACCCCAGGCAGGCAACAGAAGCCGGATCCTTTTCAAAAACGACGGGGCCAGCACCGCCCCACAACCCGGCTCTCACTTGGCCGGGTCGCTCGACCCGGCCAGGACCCACGATCCGGCAAGACTCTCCAGTCCGGCCGGCTCCCACGATCCAGCCCCAACGACCTGCTCAGGGGATCCGGACCCGGCGTGCCAAGACTTCTCCAACAAGCCAGACCGACCCGTGGCGTGTTCCCCAATCCGGCCGGGGGTCAGCTCCCGTCCCATCCTAGCCGTACGATGGGATGAGACACCGCCTACTGATGATCGAGGCAACAGTATCCCGCCCATGCCCCTAGTCAGCCGAGGCGTGGCAACAGTGTAATCATCACCACCCATGACGCCGGCAGACGGTGACGTGACGGAATGCACTGTACCCGACTCAACCTGGCCACTCCCCGACGAACGACAAGACGGCACAGTGCCCTCGTACCCAGCGGGCCCCGCATCCGAAGAACCCGGCAAGCCCTGTACCCGGCGGGTCCCAGCGCCGGATTCTCGGACGATGACAATCCGATCCCACGGCCGTGTAACATTACCATCGTATCCCTGGGGGGTTGACCTATAAAACCCCCGAGAGCCCTCATGCATACGGGCGAGCCCTAGTAGAGAACAAGATAGACACACCTCGGGAGAAGTAGCCTAAGCCCTGGCCTGTCTTCCTCCTTCCTCCATACAGCTCAAGGAGCAACTCTGTACTGGTAAAACATCAACCACGCTCGGCAGGATTAGGGGTGTTATCTCTCCGGAGAGCCCCGAACCTGGGTATGTCTTGGGTCCCGCACTCGGTCATACCAACCCCGCTTCTGGAGCCCACCAGTACCCTCGAGCCGCCTCCTATCTATAGCCATCCCTTGGCATCCTGTTGTGCACCCCACTCGAGGTCCTGGCTGGGAGCATGCTTCAGACGGGGCCCCCCTCCTAGTCCGACGAGCTCGTCACGCTGGCGGACGACATCGTCGACGCCCTCGCCGTCTCCTTCGCTGCACTGCGCATCTCCGATGCGCCATCAGCCGATGAGTACCCCAGCAAGGTACTTGACTTTTCCGACTCCCCCATCGCTCCCGGTGGTACCGTTCCCGACGAAGCGATGGACCTCTGCGTAGAGGTTTTCATCACTGAAATCGACGCCACCTCCTCGACGAGCGCGGCGAGAAAGGCCGCCGAAGCTGAGGCCGCGGCGGAGCGGGCCGGCTCGCCCAACCCGCTGCGCACCATGATTCAGAGCCTATGCATTCCCATCGGCACCAACATCGATGCCTCCAACATCGCCGAGGCCCGGACCCGCCTTGACGGGGACCGCCAGCGCCTGCTGGACCTCACCCAATCGCTCACTGCCGCAGAATGCCGCCTCGAATCCGCTCAGATGGAGCGCAACGCTGCCTACGGCTTCACGCCTGGTGCAGCCGAACCAAGCCGGGTCACGGACATGCGGGCCCAGGTCGACGCGATCGTATGCGCCCTCGGCGCCCTCCCTCCCATCTAGGAAACTCCGGTGAAGAACATGTGCACTGCTCAGGCGGCCGCAGTCGGCCTGGAGCAGCTCGCAGGCGAAGAGCTGTGGGAGCGCCTCAAGAGGGTGAAAGACCTCCTCACGGTGGCCAACACGCAGCAGGACCGCCTCAACCAGCTCGCCAAGCCGGCCGGATCCGGCTCCGCCCGTGTTGTTGGAGCCGGTGACGACCAGCACACGGCGTCTTCACTACCCGACGAGGCGCACTCTGGCCGCACCCAGACCCGGCGCAACCCCGCTCTGATGACTGCTGGCGGTCTAGGCGATGAGTCACCCTCCGAAGCCCAGCACCGGCTCAACCTTGCTCCTCAGCTGACCCGACAACAAACCGTGGTCGACCCTGGTCCCCGTGGCGCAGTCACCGGCCGGCTGGGTCCGCGCGCCATTGACACCGCCGACGCTCGCCACCGCCTCGACCGGCTCGCCCGCTCCCAGGAGTTGGAAGAGATCAGTGTGGTTGGACCTGCGTGCTTCGGTCCGTGCATCCGAAGCGAGCCCTTTGCTAAAGGGTTCACGCTTCCCCGCGACACGCCTAAGTACAACGGCACCATGAAGCCAGAGGACTAGCTCACCGACTACACCACCGCCATCGACATCGCCGGCGGAAACCACCACCTCACCGTTCGCTACGCACCACTCATGCTCCAGGGATCAGCCCACACGTGGCTGAACAGTCTGCCGATGGGCAGCATCAACACATGGGTTGATTTTCGAGGAGGCCTTTGTGTGCAACTTCATCGGGACCTACCGGCGACCTGGCCGTCCCAGCCAGCTCGCCATGTGCGTGTAGGGGCCGACGAAAACCGGCCGGGAGTACCTAGCATGTTGGACCAAGCGCTGGAACAACTGTGAGGGCGTCCACGAGGTCCAAGCAATCCAGTACTTCGTCAATGGGTGTCGGGACGGTACCCTCCTCAAGTACAAGCTGCTGCGCTCCGAGCCGACCACCATGTCCGCGCTCATAGGGACGGCGGACAAGTACGCGAACGCCGATTCCGCCATGAAGATCCAGGTGGCCCTAGACGAAGCCGACAAGACAAAGCTAGTTCCCCCTCCGAAGTCGGCTAGCGAGGGAAGCCGGCAACATCAACACAACCAGCAGTAGCACAAGTGCACGGCCGGATAGCAGGCCCAGCGTCACGACAGCTGGCTCGTGGCGGCCGCCGAGCAAGCGCCCGCAACCGAGCCGGCCGCCAAGCGCCGGCAGACCGGCAAGACGACATGGCAACCCGCCATGAGCTTCGAGGAGATGCTCGACGCTCCCTGCAAGCACCACAGCGGCGCGAGGCCGTCCAAGCACACGCTCCGGCAGTGCGCCATCACCAAACGCATCATGAGGGGCGACGTGCTGCCGCCTCCAGCCTCGGCTCCAGGAGCGGGGCGACAGCCTCCGCCTCCCCCACCACCTCAGGCTGGCGGCGCCATGCGCAACGACGCCTACCCGAACCCGAACGCGGCTTACGTCGTCTTCACCAGCCTCAGCAACGACAAGCGCATTGAGCGCCTCATCTGGCAGGAGGTAAACACTGTCGTCCCGACCAGGCCGGAATATATGCACTGGTCGGAGCGCCTGATCACATGGACACGGGAGGATCACCCAGCTGTCATGCCAAACCCGGGAGGTTATGCCCTCGTCCTGAAGCCCACCATCGTCGTGCCTCGGCGCACATGCAAGTTCTCCTGAGTCCTCATCAACGGCGGCAGCAACATCAACATCCTCTACCGGGACACCATGAACAAGCTCGGCCTCGAGGCCAAGGACCTGGAGCCGACCAGGACCGTCTTCCACGGCATCGTACCCGACCACTCCTACTCTCCGATCGGCCGGATCCGGCTTGACGTCCTGTTCGGCGACAGCAGCCATTTCCGACGTGAGCCGATCTGGTTCGAGGTGGTGGACCTGTCCAGTGCGTACCACGCGCTGCTCGACCGGCCCGCGCTTGCCAAGTTCATGGCCGTCCCCCACTACGCCTACCTGAAGATGAAGCTGCCGGGTCCAAAGGGCCTCATCACCATCACCGGCGACTACCGCAAGTCTCTGGAGTGTGCCCGAGACGGATCCAAGCTGGCCGAGTCACTGGTTATCACCGAGGAGCGGCGCCAGCTCGACCAGATCATTGCCCTCGCCAGCGAGGCGACAACCGCGCCAATACCAGCCGAGGAGCCGACCAACGAAGCTTCGTTCAAACCCTCCAAGGAAACCAAGAAGGTGGAGCTGAACCCGGAAGACCCCAGCCGCAGCAAGTACGTCATCGTGGGCACTCGCCTCGGCGACAAATAGGAAGGCGAGTTCGTCGACTTCCTCCGTGAGAATTGGGATATCTTTGCATGGTCCCCAAAGGACATGCCGAGTTTCCCGAGGGAGTACGCCAAGCACAAACTTCACATCCGCAAGGACGCCAAGCCTGTTCGGCAACCCCTACGATGTTTCTCCGAAGAGAACAGAAGGACCATCGCTGAAGAGATCGCCAAGCTTTTGACGGTCGGCTTCATGATGGAAGTGTTTCACCCCAAGTGGCTGGCCAACCCAGTCCTCGTACTAAAGAAAAACAACACATGGCGCATGTGTATCGACTACACCAGCCTAAACAAGGCCTGTCCCAAGGATCCATTCGCCCTCCCGCGGATCGACCAAGTCATCGATTCCACCGCCGGTTGCGAGCTCCTATCCTTCCTGGACGCTTACTCCGGCTACCATCAGATCAAGCTGGACCCAGCCGACGCCCTAAAAACGTCCTTCATCACGCCCTTTGGGGCGTATTGCTACATCACCATGTCGTTCGGCCTAAAGAACGCTGGAGCTACTTTCCAGCGGTGCATGCAGAAATGCTTGCTGCCGCAACTCGGCCGCAATATCCACGTCTACGTGGACGACATCGTGGTGAAGACCAAGTAGCACCTCACGCTCCTCGACGACCTGAAGGAAACCTTTGCCAACCCGCGTGAATACAATGTCAAGCTCAACCCAGAGAAATGCGTTTTCGGCGTCCCAGCCGAAAAGCTACTCGGCTTCCTCGTCTTGGAGCGCGACATTGAGGCAAACCCGGAGAAAATCAAGGCCATCGAGCACATGCGCAAGCCGGCTCAGCTGCGTGATGTCCAGAAGTTCACCGGTTGCTTGGCCTCGGTCAGCCGGTTCCTCAGCCGGCTGGGTGGCAGGGCCTTGCCCCTATACCAGCTGATGAAGAAGACGACACTGTTCGAGTGGAACGACCAGGCCGGCGAAGCTTTTTGGGACCTCAAGCGCCTGCTCTCCACCGCACCCGTCCTGGCCGCTCCAACTGAGAAGGAGCCGCTGTTGCTCTACATAGCCGCAACCTCGTGCTCAGTCAGCACGGTGCTGGTGGTCGAGAGACCAGAGAAGGGCAAGATCCAAGCCGTCTAGCGTCCTGTCTACTACCTGAGCAAGGTGCTCTCCGCCTCCAAGCAGAACTACCCGCACTACCAGAAGATGTGTTACGGCGTGTACTTCACCGCCAAGAAGCTGAAGCAGTACTTCCAAGAGCACGAGATCACCGTGGTCAGCACGGCCCCCCTCGGCGAGATCATCGGGGTGCCGCGACGTCTCTGGCCAGGTCGCCAAGTGGGCGCTCGAGCTAGCCGGCCACACCATCCTCTACGAGCCCCACACCACGATCAAGTCCCAAGCTCTGGCCGACTTCCTCGTCGACTAGCCAGAGACCCAGTACTTGCCGCTGCCTCCGAACTCAACGCACTGGCGCATGCATTTCGATGGCTCGAAGATGCGTCTCGGCCTTGGGGTCGGCATCGTGCTGTCGTCACCAAAGGGCGACCGACTCAAGTACGCACTCCAGATCCACTTTGCCGCCTCCAACAACGTCGCCGAGTATGAGGCCCTTGTGCACGGCCTTCGGCTAGACAAGGAACTCGGCATCCGGTGAATCCTGTGCTACGGCGATTCGGACATGGTGGTGCAGCAGTGCTCCGGCGAGTGGGACGCCCGCGACCCCAACATGGCAATCTACCGCTTCCCCGTACAACAGTTGTCCGTATTCTTCGCGGGCTGCGAGTTCCTCCATGTCCCGCGAGTGGAGAATGAGGTGGCTGACACTGTGACGCCCGAAGACCGACGTCCCAGAAGATTCCAGAAGATTCCAGATGTTTCGGGTTTCCCGTGTGTTCAGTTGTGCTTGCTTTATTTATTTTTGCATTGCATCATGTCATCATGCCATCATGTCATATTTTATTTTGCATCTCAACTTAAATAAATTGTGTGGACCTTCGGTCCATTTAAATCGAGGGAAGGTGACTTCTCTTTATAACATATCATCCCAATATTTAGGGAGCTATATAATAAATATTCCATTGTTTGGAATTACCCGCAACACACTTGCATATTTTCCCCACGTCTTTTTCACTTCGAGTTTCTCCTTCAAAAATCTTGCCAATAATTCTTTCCGTTGTTTCGAGGTTCCTCCGAAAATTCGAACATTTTTGGACACTTCAATAATCAAGTTTTAGTTCAATCCATTTGAATTAAATTCAAATGGGTTTGAATTTATATTATTTTGATCATGCCACTTATAATTTTCTTGGATCCAACTCATTTTTATGAGTTTGGGAAAATTATCCCCGTTCAGTATTTTTTCCCCAAGCCTCCTTTTCTTTTTCCTCTTTCCTCTTTCTTTTCTGTTAAAGAAAAAGAGAAAGAGCTAGGCCATCAGGCCATCTCCCCCGCAGCCTTCTAGGCCAGCCAGCCTTCTAGGCCTCTTGGGCCTCCCAGGCCGCAGCCCACCAACCAGCTCCCTCGCTCCCGAAAAACCCTAGCGAACGTTCCCCATCTCCCCTCGCTCTCCCTCGTCCGCCGCCAGGCCTATCCCCATCGCTCTCTCCCTTCGGTCGCCGCAGCCACTCATCTCCCTCCTAGCCCGAACCCATTTTCCCTCGATCCCCTTTTCCTCCGCGATCGAAGCCCGAGCCCCAGAGCCCAGCGCCGTTCCTTCCAGCGCTAGGAGCTGCGGCCTCCTCTCCATCGCCCGCATCCGCCTCCCTCCGTTCTCTTTCGAGCGCCCGTGTGCCTCGCTTCCAGCCGAGCCAGGAGCGCCGCCCCAGGGCCTTCTCCTCCGAGCTCCAAGGCCGCGGCCCCCCTTCTCCAAGCCAGCGACGCCGCCCGGCCTCAGCCTCCGGCGCCCAGGAGCTGCGCACCCCTCCAGCCCGTGGCCTCCCTCCGTACTCCTCGAGGCCGCCGCCTCGTCGGCCACCCAGACAACCAGAGGCCCGCGCCTCCGGCTCCCTCCTCGAGCCATGGCCCCGACGCCTTCCTCCTCGCCTCGTCTCTGGCCCCTCCGCGCCCGCGACGACCGGCCGCGTCGCCGTCCAGCTGCCTCCATGGCCCTACACCGACGCCCCAAGGCAGCAGCCTCCGTCCGTTCTCCAGTGCCAGCGCCCTCGCCAAGCAGCACCAGGCCGGCCCGCGCCTCTCCTCCGCCGAGGCTCTGCCGTCGTCTCCTCCAGCAGCGCCACTGGACCGCCCCGAGGTCAAGCCTCCTCGCCGAGGCCGCAGCAGAGTAGCTCTCTGCGCTGCCCTGTTTGTCTTCCTGCTGCATCCCTGCCATGGCCTCGTGGCCCCTTCACGCAAGACCGTGTTGTTTTTGTTTTGTGTTTTGTGTGTTGCTTTGTACCGTTGACTTGTCAGATGACCCGTGTACGAGTAAACCCGGCATTGCGGCAAGTACCTCTACATGACGGCTTGAACCCCTACGACCAAGTACCACGACGACCGAACGGCTACGAGCTCCGTGAACGACTTCGTGAACAAGTACCACTACCGTCTCGGAGACGCACCAAGTACCACTACATACGTGAACAACTACCGTCGCCGGAACAACTACTTCCCACTACGGAACGTGTACCACTACCATCGCCCCGAAGATGTCCGACGCTGCATGTACCACGACACGATATCGGAACGGCTACTTCCTCTCCGAACGTGAACGCCTTCTTCCTCTACGTCTCGAACCGTACCGAAACGAGTGTTTCGAAGGTATAACCCGAGACGATGACCCGTGTGATGCTTGCTTGTGTTGTATGAAATGTTTCCCGTGTGTGCTTCGTGCCCATTCCGACCTTTTGTCATGTTCCTCGGTTGCCTCGTCACCGACTCGTGGGAACCCGGTAACGGGATCGCCCCACCTTTCATCTCGTTTGACTCGCTCACGCCATCTTTGCTTTTGCACCGGACTCTCAACGAGTTACCGGAACCGATATGTTGCCGTGGCACCCTTTTCCTTCCACCACGGTGACGATGCTTCATATCATCTTCTTGTTAACCTTTTAATAAAATTGCATAAACTTGATCATGTCATCCGCATCATGATAACAACATGAGAATGTTTAATTGTTGTTTGCTTTAATAATTACTAAACATGCTCATGGGGATTTTCCGGATATGTTGTTGTTATTTTTCCGGCCTCATTTAAAATGCCTAAATAGTGTAGTTTTATTATGCTTCACCTCTTGCTATGTTAAAACATTTAATCTTGTCTTGTAAATAACGAGAGTCAACTAAATAATTATAATGTGGTGTTTCGTCAATATGCAACTCGTTGCATATTGAGCTCCACTTAACTTGTAGTTTTGTTTGTGCACTTTGCCATGCCATGCATATTAAACCGGACATGCATCATACTTGGATGTGCATCGTATGCCTTGTTTAAGCTGGTGTGTTTACCGTGTTGTTTCCTTCTTTCCGGTTGCTTCTCTTGTTAGCTTCGGTTTTGTTCCGGAGTTGTGAGGATCCGCTCGACTGTTGCTCCGTCTTCTTCTTGGATCCGTTCTTCTCCCTTGTGGATTCCCAGGCAAGATGATCAAACCCTTGGATACCTTACTACCATTGCCATGCTTAGTTGTCTCGATGCTATCGTTACATGTCGCGCTACCCATCTTTATGTCAGCCTCTCCTTGTTGCCATGAAACCTCTAACCTTGAAACCTTCCTAGCAAAACCACTGTTTGGCTATGTTACCCGCTTGCTCAGCCCCGCTTGCTCAGCCTCTCTTATAGCGTTGTTAGTTGCAGGTGAAGATGAAGATTGTTCCAGGAGGGAACTTGTTGTTGGATTATCACAATATCTATAATTATTATTAACACACCTATATACTGGGCATGGGTGGAAGGCTTGGCCTTTTGCTCGGTGTTTTGTTCCACTCATGCCACCTTAGGCGCCAATAAACCGGCATTATGTTCCTTGATTTTGCGTTCCTTACACGATGGGTGAAATGGGGACCCCTTGACAGTTCGACTTTGAATAAAACTCCTCCAGCAAGGCCCAACATTGGTTTTAATTTGCCTCATAATAACAACTTAATTAAATAATTAAATTTGCATAGGGGGTCGCACCCTCGGGTTCTTAATTCTACATAGCAGGGGGGGCCAGTGCTGATGGTGTTGGTCCCAAACTAGAGTCACTTGCGGTACCACCCAGTTATCTGGGGTCTTCAGTACTGTACGTAGCGCTCATCCGGACGTGGCCTGAGACGAGATGCGCGCGGCTACTATCAGGGTGTCGGCACGCCGGGAGGTCTTGCTGGACTTGTTTTACCATTGTCGAAATGACTTGTGCTACCGGGATGCCGAGCCTGATCGGATTTTCCCTAAGATAAGGGGTGATGATATTATATTTATCACTTCAGCTAATCGTGAGAGCTTGTGATGGGCTAAGTTGGGACACCCCTGCAGGGTTATGATCTTTCGAAAGCCGTGCCCGCGGTTATGTGGCAGATTGGAATTTGTTAATGTCCGGTTGTAGAAAACTTGACAGAGGATCCGAAGTAAAACACACAACTGTGTGAGTAACCGTGACTGTCTCTTTTCACTTTGAGAAGAGAACACGGTGGGGTTATGTTTGACCGTATGTAGTTAGGATCTTTAGCGATCACCTCTTTGCGACCGTTTGCGTAGCTTCTCATCTTATTCTGGTACTCGTAAGTTAGCCACCATACTATGCTTAGCCGCTGCTGCAACCTCACCACTTTACCTCTTCCTACCCATAAAGCTTTGCTAGTCTTGTTACCCATGGTTATGGGATTGCTGAGTCCTCGTGGCTCACAGATACTACAACACCAGATGCAGGTTCAGTCGAGTTTGAAGCAGGAGCTGGTTCAAGTACTTCACTGGGAGCTCGATGAAGAGTTTGGCCATATGCTTGTGACGTTTCGACGATCAGTAGTGGTTTCTACTAGGATTCGATCCTGACCTGTGGCTTTATGTTGTTTTGGTATCTTTCTTTGGATCTTCACCCGTAGTCGGGTTGTGATGTTTTGAATGATGTATTGTTTATGTATTGTACTGTGTGAAGTGGCGAGTGTAAGCCAACTATCTCCTTTTGCAATTTAATCCCTCTTTTACATGAGTCGTGCAAAGATACCAAACTTGAGATCATTCTAGGATGGGCTTATACCTTTAAGTTGTGCCTCGACACGTAGGAGGTATAGTCCCATCCTGGGCATTACAGACACGCTCGCCAAGATCGCCTCGTCTCGACAGTCCATTCCGTCCGGCGTCTCTCTCAAGTACCTGTGCAAGCCGTCTGTCAAGCCGTCTCCGGACTAAGAGTCCATCCACGTCCCGGACGACCCGGCCGCGCCCCAACCCGTCCCGGGGACTGCCGAGTCCGGCCCGGGGACTGCCGAACTTGGCCCGGTGACTGCAACCCTATATCCGGCCGCTCCCGCTCCCGACCCGCGGACTGCCGGACCAGGCTCGGGGGCTGCCGCCCTTGAACCAACCACGGTGGCCGTTCTCGCCGTGGTGACAGCGCCATCATGGGCCCTGCCCATCCCGGAGTTCCTGGAGAGCGGGATCCTCCCCAACGACGAGACCGAAGCTCGGCAAGTGCAGCACCGAGCGTCTGCCTACATCATCATCAATAACGAGGTCATCAAGCGCAATCCCACTGACATGTTCCAGCACTGCGTCGAGCAAGACAAGGGCATGGAGATCCTCCTCGACATACACCAAGGCAAGTGCAGGCATCATGCTGCGTCACGATCCCTAGTGGCCAAGGCTTGCCGTCATGGCTTCTACTGGCCCACAGCCCTCCAAGATGCCGAGTCGCTCATCCTCAAGTGCGAGGGATGCCATCACTTCAGCAAGCACACACATCAACCAACGTCGGCGCTCCGGACCATACCGATCGCCTGGCCTTTCGCGATCTGGGGGCTCGACATGGTGGGACCTTTCAAAACAGCCCGAGGCGGCATGACGCATTTGCTGGTAGCAATTGACAAATTCACCAAGTGGATCGAGGCAAGGCCGATCAAGAAGCAGGATGGGCCAACGGCCGTCCGATTCATCGAGGACATAGCGGTGCGCTACGGCATGTCGAACAACATCATCACGGACAACGGTACTAACTTCGCCAAGGGCGCCCTCGCGCAGTACTGCTCCGTCTCCGGCATCTGCCTCGACCTGGCGTCCATTGCACACTCATAGTCCAACGGCCAGGTCGAGCAGGCAAACGGCCTCATCCTATCCGGCTTCAAGCCGCGGCTCGTCGAGCCGCTCATCCACTCACCCGGCAGCGGGCTCAACGAGCTGTCGGCCGTCCTCTGGAGCCTCCGAACAACGCTGAACCGGTCGACCGGGTTTACCCCGTTCTTCCTCGTCTACGGAGTAGAAGCCGTCATCCCGACCAACATCGAGTCCGACTCGTCGCGTGTCACAATGTACACTTAGAATGAAGCCAAAGAAGCGAGCGAGGACGGCATCGACCTACTCGAGGAGGCGCGTCTCCTAGTGCTCAGCCGCTCAGCTATCTACCAGCAAGGCTTGCGGCACTACCACAACAAGAAGATCAAGCCCCTTGCTTTCCGCGAGGGAGACCTCGTCCTCCGACTCGTCCAGCAGCAAGCCGGCCAGCACAAGTTGTCCTCCCCATGGGAGGGCCCCTTCATCATCAGCAAGGCCTTGTGCGACCGCAACGCTTACTACCTCATCGACGCCCGCAAGTCAAACAAGCGCAAGAGGGACACGGCCAGAGAAGAAACAACTCGTCCCTGGAACGCGAAACTCCTCCGTCCGTTTTACAGTTAGCCGTGTACGTGTATGTATAACTGCCTTTTGTGATCAATTAAAAACTATGGGGTCCCCGAACGATGCTCGGGGGCCTCCCTTTCCGACCAAGTTATTTGTGTCCCTCGCATTTTATGCTTTACCTATCTCTTCATCTAAACCCGATCACCGGTTCGACCCGTTCGACCCGGGGACTCGGGGGCTGGCCGGCTCGGTCGCTACCCGTCACCTCGCTTAACGTTGCCTGACGTGTTGGGATCGCCGCGGTCTCCCGCTTTGCCTTAAGCCCCAGATCCGGCTTCGGCTGTAATCCAGCAAGCGCGCAAGGCCGGAGCACCAGCGTGCCACGAAAACAAAGCAAAGGACTGACGGGTCAACCTACCCGGCCACGCTGCGAACAGATAAGTCATCACACGGCCGGCCGCCGGATCACCACGAGCCGACCCAGTGCGTGTTTCGCTCGCGCTCAACGTTTCGAACGTCTACCTACCGTGCGCTTTCTCTCAAAGGCTAAAACCCCTTGTCACGGACCGGAGCCTCGATCGTCAGACTCATGGGGGGAAGCCCAGGGGGGAAACGCAGAAGAACGGTGTCGGGACCCCGACCTAAGTCACACCGAACTAGCATGTAACACATCATATCACTTTGCGGCCTCATGCATGGTATCCCCACGGGTGCCACCTTACCTGGCCCGGGACCGTTTGCGTATTTTGGCTCACGTATATGATAGTGCCACTAGCATCCATATGACAGAGAACCCGGGCCGATATGACTAGTTGTAAAACAAAAGTGGCACTAAATTACAGGGACATGCATACATGACCCAGCAACGAATGTGTCGGTCATCAACGTATGAATCCAAGTCGTAGCAAGCTACAAGGACTTAAAGGAACAATGCGTGACATTTCCCTGAAGGGACACACACAGGAATGAAGAAGGACACATGCCGGCCAGCCTAAGTGTTCCGGAGCAGTAGCAAGCTACCAAGGCTCAGCGGAAGCACTAGGAGACATTTCTCCATAAGATAGGCTACCAAGGGTAAACAAGTAGGTGTCGGATCCCACACATACCAAGCATTTCAATAACATACACACAATATGCTCGATATCTGCAAATACAACTTGGCATCACAACAAAACTCTATGAAACAAAGTATTTATTCATTAGGCTCCGAGGAGCCAGATATTACAAACATGGGTCTCATGACCCAACATACAGATCATACAAGCAACGGAATCATAACATGTCTGAGTATAGACAACTACAAATGAAAAAGGCTGAGAAGCCTCACTATCTACAAGACCCTCCCAAGGGTACAACATCGTAGCTGAGGTAACAAGCTAAACGTCGAAGTCCACGTGGAACCACTAGTGAGACCGAAGTCTCTCTGCAAAAACATAAATTAAGCAAACATGAGTACAAATGTACTCAGCAAGACTTACATCAGAACAAACTACATATGCATCAGTATCAACAAAGGGGTGGTGGAGTTTAACTACAGGAAGCCAACTTTGACTCAGTGGCTATCGTGTACTACGACTGCTGGTAACTCTTTTGAGGTGGCGCACACGAGTCCACATATTCACCATATCAATACACCACTATGGATCCGCTCCCATCTCCCTACGAGAAGGCCATCCATAGCACTCACACTTGTCTTGAGCATTTTAGAGTATCCACTTCAAGTTGTCTATGTACCACGTAAGCATCCAAGAAGTCCATAACCGTGGACCCGGCTATTCGAATAGATCATGTTAACCCTACAAGGGTGTACTTCTTCACACACGGTCTCGCCACTTACCACCATGTACACGTCGTATATCTCAGCAACCTTCAAGCGGAAGCGTGGCGAGGGTGTCGGCCACGACCTGACTAACCACACAAGACTCTAGTCCAGGTTTATCGCCTATTCAGGTTCCATCCGCAAGGAGATCCGGCCGGGGTGTCGCTCACGGCCCCAAACGATGTGCGCAGGGTTCCCAAGCCCACCTCGTCGGATGGATCTACGCTTGGTACACTGTGCCACCTGTGCCTAGTTTGTCCCAAGCCCACCTGTACCGGGTGCCACTTGGTAGACTACTAACACTACCTACAAACACCAAAAACTAGTTGCAACTCCTGGACAGAGATCGAGTTGATTAATAAATCGAGAGGGGCACTTAAGCATTCCAATGCGTGGTAGTAGCTAGTCATTGGACAACTTACACAGAACTCAGTTCTTAAGGACGGTTCCAGTGAGACAACCCACCATGTACTCCTACATGGCCTCTCACCGCTACCTTTACCAAATCATGTTCACACAGTTAGCTCTCAATAGTAGCACATGATGACCACACTCCAATTCATCACCGATGAATCAGACCTGACACAACTCTGAGCAATATCATGCATAACATGCAAGCATGGATGCGTAGGCACAATATGGCTCAACAACTCCTACTCATGATAGTGGGTTTCAACTATTTACTATGGCAATGACAGGTCATGCAGAGGAAAGGGGTTTCAACTACCGCAGCATGTAATAGTTGAAACGTTGTTGTCCTAATGCAGTAAAAGAGAGCACGAGTGAGAGAGTGGGATTGTATCGGAATGAACAAGGGGGTTTTTGCTTGCCTCGCACTTCTGAAGATTGTATAGTTCTTCATCGGTGTCATCGAACTCGTCGTCGGAACAACCGTCTATCGAGAGGGGACAAGCACCGACAAACAAGAGGGAACACAATCAATGCAATGCAACAATATGATGCATGAATGTGACATGGCAATATGATGTTTATTTAGCTAATGCAACTAGCAACCAGATTAAATGAAGATGGTTTGAACCAAAGGTTCAAATTCAAATTCCATATGTGATTATTTAAATGCCAATTATGCAAATTGTCATATACAGAAACCTTAGGCTGCTCAAACTTGCATGAAAATGCAATAAAGAGATTCCTTGAATTTTTCTGATAATTTTTCATATATAAATTATTTCATTTGGAGTTACGGTTGATTTACTATGATTTTTTGAAGTTTAACCTTTTTTCTGGAATTAATAAATCATTTTTCGATTTATCCAAAATCCAGAAAAGTAGCTACTGCGTCAGCATGACATCATGCTGACGTCATCAGTCAACTGAGCTGCCCAGAGTCAAACCTGACATGTGGGGCCCAGTGGTCAGTGACCTAGTGTTATCTAGTGTCACAGACGGGTGGGTCCGGTCAACGGCCATGTCAGCACAGTCAACTCTGACGTGTGGGTCCCTTCGGGTTATAACGAAACTAAACAGAAATAAAACTAGGGTTAATTAGGGTATGGGGCCCACAAGTCAGTGGCTCTAGGGGTGATTAGCTGGCGGGGTTAGAGCTAATTGTTGCCATGTCAGCTGCCGGCGTTTAACCGCTAGCGACCACAGACTGCGGTGGTGCTCGCGTCCGGTTTCTTGCTCCGATGACCAAACGAGCGGCAGAGAGGCTCGAAGCGTAGCCGGCGCTCTTCCGTATCCAGTGGGACCGGAGTCAGCGGCTGGGGTGGCCAAAATCGAGCACGGCGTCGACCTCGACGGCGGCCGGAGCTCGGGTGAGACGCGAGCGACCACTATGGGGCACGGGAAGGTGGGATGAGGCATGCTGTGGGCTCGTGGAGAGGCACTGAGTGCAGTGGTGTGCTCGGCTACGAGCTTCAGCAGCCATAGCCACGGCGGTGACATGGCCGGCGGGTGGGAGCTCACGGCTTCGGTAGTTAGCGCGGCAAAGGAAGAAAACGGCGGCGAGGCTAGGGGAAAAATAACCAAGGGATCACAGCAGTCACGGAGAGCTTCTCGGTGTGGCCGGGGATGATCTGCAGGCGGCGAATCGACCGGCGGCATCCGGTGGCCGTGGCGAGGGAAACAACGACGATGGCGACGATGTGCTGCTCCCGAGCTTGCGTGCGTCGTTGAGGGGAAGCTCCACGCCATGGTGATGCTCTGGAACCAGGCGGTGGGGTGGTTTGAGGGCTCTGGCCACACTGATTCTCGGCGGCGCACTCCGGCGTTCTCGGGTCCAAGGAGGAAGCTAGGCAGAGAGCGGGGTGGGGACGAGTGAGAGGTCGGGCGGATCCGTACGGCAAAAGGGTGGTCATCCGCGGCCTCAACGTGTGTCGGGGCAAGCAAGAGGTGGAGGCTGGCGCGCGTGCGGGCGCCACATACTTGCGTGTCCTCCTAGCAGGAGGTGGAAGACGGTGTGGTGGTGGACCAGGCCGGCTGTGGTGGGCTGTGCTGCTACAGGAGCTGGCCAGGTGAGGTAAGCCCAGGTTAGTTTCTTACCCTTATCTATTTTTGTTTTTCCTATTTCTTCTGTCTGTTTTAATTTAGTTCTGAAACCAAATCATTTTTGTAGCTTTAGAAAATAATTATGGGGTTAGATATGAAATATCTAGAACCACATAAAAACACAGAAGTATTGGACATATATTTAATATATAACAAATATATATCCAATGCAAATATTTATTAGATTAACTCAAATGCCCAAAATATATATTTCCGAGCTACCAAAAATATTGGTTTGAATTTTACCTCTTCCCAATATTTTCAAAGAGAGACAGGAACATTTTCTTGGATTTGTTTGAAGCAATTTTTATCTTGATCATTTTCAAGATGATTTCTGAGGCTTTGAGCTATCCCCATTTCAAATTCAAGTGAAAGTTAAACATGATGCAGCAAGGGAAAACTAGCCTAGGTCAGTACCAGACTAAGGTTGTGACAACTCACCCCCACTAAACAAGAATCTCATCCCGAGATTCAAGACATGAGGTAAGAGGACAGAGGGGACACAAAGCTAACACAATTTTCGCGATCGAGATGCTCTTCTCAAAGATGTTCATTCCTTCCACCTTGATCTTGACGTCTTGCTTTGAGAACTTCATCCAACACGACACGACAAAAAGAACTCTATAGGAATTGATCTTCTCAAAGATCAAGCAACTCAAGATCAACTTACGGAACGATACATAGAAACATTTCTTGAACTGAGTGACAAAACACATATGAGGAGCGATGGAAAGAAGCAGGTGACGAGGCTTCAATTTGGTAGGCAACAATTCCATGCTTAAAGAAGATGGTGAACGATGTGACCAGACGGGGCACCTTAGAGAAGGTGACTTGTAGAAGTATTCCCTTGAGTGGAAAAAATAATTACTTTTGATACAAAGATCAATGAAACTCTCTATACCAGCCTAAGGCAAATCACAATCGATCATTTGAAGGAGTTCGAAAGAATGACATACTCAGACTAGAATGGATGATGTGGACTACCTTGTGGAAGACAACACAATGAATGATTTTTGCTTATCATCGGAAATGGATGGGCCCCATGGTAGGACGACCTTTGAAGATGATCCGGAACAGCAATTACTGAGAAGGTAGACCATAGGAAATTGGCACAATGGCGGTGCAAGCTGGGAACAAAATGCAAATGTTGGGAATGTTCCAACCATCATATCTGCCTGAGATTCAGATCTGGTCAGTAAAGGATACTTCGGACTCAACATGTCTGAAAAGAAGAGTTGCAACACAAACCGACGAGATGATGTTGCGAGATTCTCGGAAAATGAACTATGATAGCAAGCTCCAAAACATGAGCTAGTTCTGCTACATACCTGTGAACACGTTGTCCAAGACAAGCATGACCACGTAGTAGTCTTATAATAAAGCACTACCGAGTTTAGCTTGGGAACCATCATTGAAGATAGCGAAGTCATGTGCATGACCTAGGATTAGCACAACAGACTCCTTTTTCTTGAACAAATCAATCAGTGGCTTGGTGTGCCAGGGATACATATAGAATGAAGGTTGCAAGTCTCCAAGCCACATAATACTTTGCACATATGCATGACTAACTTGGGATGATTCCAGAGGAAGCAGAACAAACTTTTTCAAACTCATGGTGGCCACTTACATCAATTACACATGAGTTACAGGAAGTCACTTCTTACATCAAAGCATCCACTTGATGAGCTAACACAAAGATGATGTTTACAAAAAGTTTCCAATGCTAACTTAAATGTTCAACATGGATCATGGAGAAGAGAAAGTGAGGTTGATGGGCTCAACAACAAATCATCAAGATATCCATGAAGATGGAATTCCACAGTTATGTGAACAATGTGATAGCATTGGTCAGACCAAAAGATATAATGGTGTATGCTCGAGGGATCAACCACGAGTAAGACAACATTAAGAACATCGTTGGTTCTGATTTGATTTGAGGATATCCCATGCTCAAATCAAAGATTGGACAAGACAATAGCACCAACAATTGATCACGAGGATCAATTGATGGAAATATCATCTTTCTTCAACACACACACAAAAGATATCCCTTAGAATGAACTAAGTTAGGCAAATCTTTTATCTTCCAACTCTCCAAGTTGTTGTTTAGCTTAACCAACTAGCTCAGGGGTATCCAACATAGATTCTTGGGGAAAGGGGTGGTTTATAGAGAAACCAACTCGATCACGAGCTCAACATAACGGTCAGGGAACAACCTGGTAATACTTCCGAGAAGATATTTGGAAAATCACAAACCACTGATATATTAGGAAGCTCGAGAACAATCTTGCTTTTCAGGGCAAGACGATATGATCAAAAGAGCGAGAGATTGAAACAATCCTAACTCATTGATCGAAGAGTGCACCAGAGAATAGACTAAGTAGCACGATCAATCTTAGAATGGTGATTTAGTAACCAACATTCTAGGAATGAAATTATTGTCCTTTAACTACCAAGCAACACAGTTGATAGGAGTATTGATTTCATACATCACGGTTCACTTGTCAGCATTCCGGCTGCAACAACACAGAAACCAAGGGGTGAATAATGATGGAGAGAAGTATCACTTTATCAAGAGTTCATAGGAGGTTGTGCAATTCCCATGACACACTTGACATGCAAGAGGGTAACACTCCAAGGTAGAACATATTAGAAGCTGGATTGGCATTCTGATCTGCGGAATACCAATGCTTTGACCCAATCCTAGAAATGGATGAGGTACTGGAGTTTGTTTCTCCTAGTCATTCCAGAATAGAATGGCTCGACGGACCACAAGAGTAAAAGGTATCGATGAACACAAATGCACAACTACTCCTGACTATCAACTGATAGACGAAGGCCATAAAACAACTAAAGAGGGACAACTCAAGGGAACATATAACTTTCTGAGTTGTGGATGCATAGATTAGCATGTCGAACTAGTTCAACATATTTCTTCCGGATAACCCATGTGGAAAGGTAGGTCTGGCAGAGTCACAATTATGGAATGGAGCACTCATCACGAGCACTCTTGTTGTGATCTTTCGGTTCGAATGAACTTCTGCCATGATGGTTCATGGTATTGGAAGAACGATAACCACAGACCTCGAGGACTATCACAAGGTTTCTAATATCCTAAAGGAATGAGCAAACACTATCAACATGAAGTAAGTAGAATGAATCTTGGATTCAAGAACCTAGAGGTAGAATACCTACTAACTAAATGGCATCACGGGATGCTTTCAAGAATGACGGCCATAATCATCACACCGAGAACACAAAACTTGGCTAGATTACTAGGTGATCTTCTAAGACACATAGGGTCATAATAATAGCTCCAACATATATGTCGAGGCAACAGAGTACCTCAACTCACCGATTAGTGTGGTGAAACTGGCCTAAAAGGACATCGGGAACATGGAGAAAAGATTTGCAAATGCATCAGATTATTTAGAGACCTTGGGTAACTCGGACATCATAACAACTGTAATTGCTCAAAAGAATTTTTGAGACTCATGCAAAAAGGTAGAATAACCACTCAACATCATAATGTCATGGTTCTAAGACCAACTGTTTAACAAACCAAAGTACTTGAGACTGAACTGAGAGTTGAATTCACCATTAACGTGATCCTGATAAATAGAATGAGAATCCTAGTTCTTAACCCCGTAGGAAAGATATGATGACTTAGATCAGAAGGCATAAGGTATAAGGAGTAAAAAGAGACTTACATTCCCTTCCACAATCAATTCCCTTATATAACTAAAGAATTTCCAGACTCAACTTCAACCAGTTTGGCTTGGTAATCCTACAGGCAGTCAGGCTCTGATACCAAAGCTGTCGAGACCCCGATCCTAAGTCACACCGATCTAGCATGTAACACATCATATCACTTTGCGGCGTCACGCACGATATCCCCACGGGTGCCACCTTACCTGGCCCGGGACCATTTACGCATTTTGGCTCACGTATATGATAGTCTTGCTAGCATCCATATGACAGAGAACTCGGGCCAACATGACTAGTTGTATACCAGAAGTGGCTCTAAATTACAGGGACATGCATACATGACCCAGCAACGAACGTGTCGGTCATCAACGTATGAACCCAAGTCGTAGCAAGCTACAAGGACTTAAAAGAACAATGCGTGACATTCCCTGAAGGGACAGACCCAGGAACGAAGAAGGACACATGCCGGCCAGCCTAAGTGTTCCAGAGTAGTAGCAAGCTACCAAGGCTCAGTGGAAGCACTAGGAGGCATTTCCCCATAAGATAGGATACCAAGGGTAAACAACTAGGTGTCGGATCCCACACATACCAAGCATTTCAATAACATACACACAATATGCTCGATATGTGCAAATACAACTTGGCATCACAACAAAACTCTATGAAACAAAGTATGTATTCATTAGTCTCCGAGGAGCCAGATATTACAAACATGGGTCTCATGACCCAACATACAGAGTATACAAGCAATGGAAGCATAACATGTCTGAGTATAGACAACTACAAACGAAAAAGGCCGAGAGGCCTGACTATCTACAAGACCCTCCCAAGGGTACAAGATCGTAGCTGAGGTAACAAGCTAAACGTCAAAGTCCACGCGGAACCACTAGTGAGACTGAAGTCTCTCTGCAAAAACATAAATTAAGCAAACATGAGTACAAATGTACTCAGCAAGACTTACATCAGAACAAGCTACATATGCATCAGTATCAACAAAGGGGTGGTGGAGTTTAACTACAGCAAGCCAGCTTTGACTCATTGGCTATCCTGTACTACTACTGCTGGAAACTCTTTTGAGGTGGCGCACACGAGTCCACATATTCACCATATCAATACACCACTATGGATCCGCTCCCGTCTCCCTACGAGAAGGCCATCCATAGCACTCACACTTGTCTTGAGCATTTTAGAGTATCCACTTCAAGTTGTCTATGTACCACGTAAGCATCCAAGAAGTCCATAACCGTGGACCCGGCTATTCGAATAGATCATGTTTACCCTGCAGGGGTGTACTTCTTCACACATGCTCTCGCCACTTACCGCCATGTACACGTCGTGTATCTCAGCAACCTTCAAGTGGAAGCCTGGCGAGGGTGTCGGCCATGACCTGACTAACCACACAAGACTCTAGTCCAGGTTTATCGCCTATTCGGGTTCCATCCGCAAGGAGATCCGACCGGGGTGTCGCTTAGGGCCCCAAACAATGTGCGCAGGGTTCCCAAGCCCACCTCGTCGGATGGATCTACGCTTGGTACATTGTGCCACCTGTGCCTAGTCTGTCCCAAGCCCACCTGTACTGGGTGCCACTTGGCAGACTACTAACACTACCTGCAAACACCAGAAACTAGTTGCAACTCCTAGACAGAGATCGAGTTGATTAATAAGTCGAGAGGGGCACTTAAGCATTCCAATGCATGGTAGTAACTAGTCATTGGACAACTTACACATAACTCAGTTCTTAAGGACGGTTCTAGTGAGACAACCCACCATGTACTCCTACATGGCCTCTCACCGCTACCTTTACCAAATCATGTTCACACACTTAGCTCTCAACAGTAGGACATGATGACCACACTCCAATTCATCCCCGATGAATCAGACCTGACACAACTCTAAGCAATAGCAGGCATAACATGCAAGCATGGATGAGTAGGCACAAGATGGCTCAAACAACTCCTAGTCATGCTAGTGGGTTTCAGCTATTTATTTTGGCAATGACAGGTCATGCAGAGGAAATGGGTTTCAACTACCGCATCATGTAACAGTTGAAACATTGTTGTCCTAATACAGTAAAAGAGAGCAGGAGCGAGAGAGTGCGATTGTATCAGAATGAACAAGGGTTTTTTTCTTGCCTGGCACTTCTGCAGATAGTATAGTTCTTTGTCGGTGTCATCGAACTCATCGTCGGAACAACCGTCTATCGGGAGGGGACAATCACCGACAAACAAGAGGGAACACAATCAATGCAATGCAACAATATGATGCATGAATGTGACATGGCAAGATGATGTTTATTGAGCTAATGCAACTAGCAACCAAATTAAATGAAGATGGTTTGAACCAAAGGTTCAAATTCAAACTCCATATGTGATTATTTAAATGCCAATTATGCAAATTGTCATATACAACAAACTTACATTGTTCAAACATGCATGAAAATTCCTTAAACAGATTCCTTGATTTTTTTCTGATAATTTTCATATATAAATTATTTCATCTGGAGTTACGGTTGATTTACTATGATTTTTAGAAGTTTAACCCTTTTTTGGAATTAATAAATCATTTTCCGATTTATCCAAAATCCAGAAAATTAGCTACTGCGTCAGCATGACATCATGCTGACGTCATGAGTCAACTGAGCTGCCTAGAGTCAAACATGACATGTGGGGCCCAGTGGTCAGTGACCTAGTGTTATGTAGTGTCACAGACGGGTGGGTCCGGTCAACGGCCACATCAGCACAGTCAACTCTGACATGTGGGTCCCGTCGGGTTATAACTAAACTAAATAGATATAAAAATGGGGTTAATTAGGGTATGGGGCCCACTAGTCAGTGGCTCTAGGGGTGATTAGCTGGCGGAGTTAGCGCTAATGGTCGTCGTGTCAGTTGCCGGCGTTTAACCGCCGGCGACCATAGACCGCGGCGGTGCCCGCATCCGGTTTCTTGTTCCGATGACCAAACGAGCGGCGGAGAGGCTTGAAGCGTAGCTGGCGCTCTTCCGCATCCAGCAAGACTGGAGACAGCGGCTGGGGTGGCCGGAATCGAGCGCGGCGTCGACCTCGGCGGCAGCCGGAGCTCGGGTGAGACGCGAGTGACCACTAGGGGGCACGGGAAGGCGGGATGAGGCGTGCTGCGGGCTCGTGGAGAGGCACTGAGCGTAGTGGTGTGCTCGGTTGTGAGATTCAGCAGCCGTAGCCACGATGGTGACTTGGACGACGGGTGGGAGCTCACAACTCCGGTAGTTAGCGCGGCAGAGGAAGAAAACGGCGGCGGGGCTAGGGGAAAAATAACCAGGGGCTCACAGCAGTCACGGACAGCTTCTCGGTGTGGCCGGGGATGATCTGCAGGCGGCAAATCGACCGGTGGCATCCGGTGGCCGTGGCGAGGGAAACGACGACGCTGGTGACGGTGTGCTGCTCCTGAGCTTGCGTGCGTCGTTGAGGGGAAGCTCCACGCCATGGTGATGCTCCGGAACCAGGCGGTGGGTTGGTTTGGGGGCTTTGGCCACGGTGATTCTCGGCGGCGCACTCTAGCATTCTCTGGTCCAAGGGGGAAGCGAGGCAGAGAGCGGGGTGGGTGCGAGTGAGAGGTCGGGCAGATCCGTACGACAACGGGGTGGTCATCCGCGGCCTCGACGTGTGTCGGGGCAAGCAGGAGGTGGAGGCTGGCACGCGTGCTAGCGCCACACACCTGCCTGTCCTCTTGGCAGGAGGTGGAAGACAGTGCGGTGGTGGACCAGTCCGTTTCTGGTGGGCTGGGCTGCTACAGGAGCTGGCCAAATGAGGTAAGCCCAGGTTAGTTTCTAACCCTTATCTATTTTTGTTTTTCCTATTCCTTCTGTCTGTTTTAATTTAGTTCTGAAACCAAATCATTTTTGTAGCTTCTGAAAATAATTATGGGGTTAGATATGAAATATCTAGAACCACATAAAAAAAACCAGAAGTATTGGACATATATTTAATATATAACAAATATAAATCCAATGCAAATAATTATTAGATTAACTCAAATGCCTAAAATAAATATTTCCGAGCTACCAAAAATATTGGTTTGAATTTTACCTCTTGCCAATATTTTCAGAGAGAGATAGGAACATTTTCTTGGACTTGTTTGAAGCAATTTTTATCTTGATCATTTTCAAGATGATTTCCGAGGGTTCAAATTCAAGTGAAACTTAAACATGATGCAACAAGGGAAAACTAGCCTAGGTCATTACCAGACTAAGGATGTGACAGCTCACCCCCACTTAATAGGAATCTTGTCCCAAGATTCAAGACATGAGGTAAGAGGACAGAGGGGACACAAAGTCGTCAGCAGGTATGACTCCGCTGTTTTCCGTCCGCTCCAGCCAGAACTCGTCGTGATAGGAGAACTCGGCGATGTAGCTGGCCCGGGCAGCAATCCGGCTAGCCTCCGCCTGCAGCTGGCTCTCCGAGCCGGCTCGCTAGCCCATCAGCGCCTCCAGCGACAAGTCCGGATGCCAAGACATCACGAACCTGAGCGCCATCTCGGCACCAGCACGGGCGACAGAAAGGCGCCAGTCATGGAGTTGATCCGGCCCCACCTCAAGCAACCACGCAAGCCACGAGAAGTTGGTCGGCGCAGTGGAGCCCGGCCAAAGGGCCGCCGTCATCGCTGTACGGGCCTCGGAGAGTCGCGCCATCTGCCTGCCTAAGGCATGCAGACGAGCCTCAGCGGCGGTCATAAGCTCTGGGAAGGTCCATGCCACATTTGGGCCAGCCTCGGAGCCGACCACGCCCTCTGGATCACGTTGGAAGCGGACCGCCTCCTCCGCCAGCCCCCGCGTCTCCGGGAAGACCCCTGTCGAGAAGAGAATGAGAAGAAAGTCGCTATGAAAAGAGAAGCCGGAACCTCAGCCCGACAACAGACTCAAGAAAAGCACTTACTGAAGAAGTATTATTCCAGGTGCTGTGCTTCAAGCAATGTACATCGTCGTTCCTGGTCGATGGCGTTGTTGCGATCCTTGACCGTCGCCTCCAGTTGGGTGACCGTGGCATTGGTCGCCTTTAGCTCGGCGTCCTTGTCCATGGCCGCCTTCTCGGCCTCCTCGCGGCGCCGGGTCTCTCCCTGCTTGGCCTCCTCCGCCACGGCCACCAGCCCCTTCAGGCGCTCCACCTCGGCCTGGAGCTGGCCCTTGTCATCGGCCAGCTTGCCGTGCTGCTGGTCCGCCTCGGCAAGGGCCCACTGCGTCTCCGCGACCTTGGTGGTTTCCGCCCGGAGCTGCTCCACCTCAGCCTCGAGGCGGCTCTTGTCACCCGCCAGCTGCTTCTGCAGCTGGCCGACTTCGTCGAGCACCTGCCGGGCTCCCGTCACCTCCTGCCTCGCCCGCTGTCGGATTAAGGGCTCCACAAACCCAAGAAATTCGAACACAGGGGTGTGAACGAAGATCTCTCCCACTCACGTCTACCTAGCATCTCGCCCTCGTCCAGTGAAAAGATTCAAGCGAACAACAAGTAAAGCACACACGAATTTACCCAGGTTCAGGCCACCTTGCGGTGTAAAACCCTACTTCCTGCTTTGGTGGATTGGCCTCGGGAGGGCTTGAGTATGAATGAGCACAGTGGTTCCTGAGCTCAGGAGGAGAGCTCAGGAGGGTCAGGAGGCAAGAGTTCTTGCTCCTTTGTGGGAGGGCGGAGTTTCTGGGTCTGATTCGACTTGAGTCCCCATAGTGGAGATCCTAGCTACTTATATAGGCGGCCAGGGTCCTCTTCTCCCGAAATGTTTAGGTGGGAAGGGATCGCACAACGGCCATTTTGAGCGGGAACACAAGGATGTTCCTATCCTGACAAAAGCGGTCTTCGCCTGCAAAGGGATCAGGCAGTGAAACAGTGGTGGGCTCGGTGGTGACATCCTCCCTGCCGTCCTTGCGGTCTTTGGTCTTGTTGCATTGAAGGGGAAACCTTTGTCCCGCTCCTCGGGAACCTACGCCTGCGTTGTCTCCTTTGCACCAAAATGGCAACTGTGCCGCCGGCACGCGCTGGCGCGGTGCGTCACCGCTTGCATCACTGCCTCCACCTGAGGCAGGCTTGGACTTGGATTCTCCGCCCCTCCGGAGCAACCTAGCCAAGGCCGCTCCTGAGGGGGTCTTGATGTCGTTCTCCTCGCGAGGCCTAGCCCCCTCGCGAGGGTCTTGGGCAGCTGGTTGATCAGCTGGGCCGTACCAGTCCATAGTAGGAGCGCGTCGCAGCCTGCAGACAGGCAAGTCTGGGTACCCTTGTTCCCAGGACACTGACAGTAGCCCTAGGGTCCAAGGCGCGCGCGGAGTTGGCTTCGGGGCGAAGCCTTAGTCCAGGACGAAGCGCCGCGGGCCCCAAAAAGGCTGCGGGCCAGGCTGGCGCATGACGGTTGGATGGGACGTGGGCGACTCTGCTTCCCACACAGTCTCGGCAACCGTGTAACTTGACAAAAGGGGCTATCTTTGCTGCAGGGGAGTTATCGCCTTCTTTCCTTCCTGCTCATATCCCCATCTCCTTCGCCTCCGGCCTTCCCAAATCGCCTGCATCCTCTGGCACCTCCAGCAATGGCGAAAAAAAGCAAGGGTGTTGCGCAGGCGTCCAGATCTGCTTCCTCCCTTGAGGCAGCACTCGAGGAGTCCACCATCACCGAGGAGGGGGACTACTCGAAGGTCCGGCCTTTCTTGTCGAGCGTCCACAACGAGCATGGCTCGACGAAGATTTGGGTTGGATCCACCGCGGCGCGGATCCTGCCGAAGTCCCACTACCCCTTCTTCCTCCACAACATCTCCGTCGGGCTCGTGTCGCCCTTCTCAGAATTCTTCTACGCCATCCTGGACCATTACCAGGTGCACGCCCTCCACATCCAGCCTCGCTCCATCTTCGTCCTGTTGCTCTTCGCCTTTTACTGCGAGGCGTTTGTGGGGGTGAAATCGACTGTCGCCCTCTTCCGCCACTTCTTCTCCATGCGGCGGTACGACGAGGGTCCATGCTCGGGCTGTGTCTCCTTCATCTTCCAGCACCAGGGCTGCCCGCTGATGACAGCCGGGAGGAAGATAGACTCCCACCGGAAGAGGTAGGTCTATCTGGATGCCCAGCGCACTCACCCGCTGCTCGCGCTGCCTACCGCCCGCCCGACGAAACACGTCGGCTGGAGCTACGCGAAGCTCAAGGACCCCCTTGCTGGGCCTGTCTTGGCAAGGATCAAAGCCGACCTGGGCTCGAGGCTTGAAGGGGCCCAGATCGTGAAGGAGTTCCTAAGGCAGCGGCTGGTGCCACTCCAGGCACACTCGCGCCCCATGTGGGAGCTGATGGGGGATGACGACAGGCTTCGGCTACGCTCGGGGATGCTGGCCGAGGTCAACCTGGACCTTCTCTCAATCACTCTCCTGAGAATGGTTCCTGAGGACCTCTCGGGGGCCCACCTGCCGCTCTAGAGCTGTCCTGACAAGGCCGAGCTGCTGAAGGCCGTGTTAGGTTTCGGGGTGCCCGTGGCTGCTCCGCCCACGGTTGACGTGTCCTCCGGTGCAAACGAGGAGAGCGACGAGGAGGACTCGGAGGATACCCTGGGCGACGAGGACCGGGTTGACGAGGGGGACTCCTCCGAGGCGTCTGCTGAGGAAGTTGCGTCAGGCGCAGGTGCTGTCAGATGGCCCCAGGTGACCACTCCGCGTCGATCCGGACGCACTGCGTCCGAGGGGAGCAATGCGGCGACCCCGCCGAGGAGCGCCGTGCTAGCGAAACTGGTGACCACGGCCGCGCCCAAGTCCGTGGCCTCGCGCCTTGCCAAGATCCGGACTGCCGGCATGCCCGTAGCGCCAGCGGCCACGGCCGACCTGCTGATGAAGAGGAGGGCGCACCTCACTTCCGATGAGTAAGTGTGCAATCTCCTGTTATCCCTTGGTCACTGTGTTCATGACATACTTCTCTCAGCGCAGCAGCCTGGGTGACGTGATGAAGAAGGTGAAGGGGGAGGTCACATCGCGGTACCCCGCTCCACCTGCCATCGCTGTTGCCGCGGAGAAGGGTGCCGCACCTTTGCGCGCCTCGGCTAGCCGGGCCACCGAGCGCGCGGTGGCGGTGTCGCCTGAGGGCGTCGTTGCTATTTGCGAGGCCGCTGCGGCTCCTGCACCGGCTGCTCCAGCGAGGGGAGCTAGAGCCCTCGAGCGCCTGGTCGAGCAGCCGATCTCGGTGGCGCCCATCCGCCTGCTGATGCAGCCTGGCCCTTAGACCTTGGAAGCCGCTTCTGCTGCGCTGGGTCGGCTCCATGCCAAACTTCAGGGTGGAGATGGCCGCGCGATGGAAGGACGCCTGGGCCTGATCTCTGGCTGGCTCCTGGCAGACGAGTCTACGCAGGCCTCCTGGAGCCAGGCCTCAGCGGTTGCCGCCAAGGGTCAAGAGGAAGCCGCGGCAGCCACGCGGGCACGTGACGGCGCGCGAGCCGACGCGGCGTCCTCCGAGAAGCGTTGCCTCAAGGCGGAGGGCGAGCTGGAGACCCTTCGCGAGGAAGGCGCCAGGCACACCCTGGAGCTTGAAAGGTTGGAGAAGGAGCTCAAGGCGCAAAAAGCTGATACATCCCGGCTGTAGTAGGAGCAGCTCGCTGATCGCGCGAGCCTGGAGAAGCTGAAGGCCGAGGCCGAGCAGGCTAGGGCGACCCAAGCCGCGCACGAGAAGGAAGACACCCTTGCAGTCTCGGGAGCGGTGAGTTGCGAGGCCCTCGCCGCCTTCGAGCTCGAGGCCCGTACAACGCTGCGGGCTGGTTATGGGGAAGGGTTCGAGAAGCCACTGGCCGCCCCGGAGGATGGCCCCGTTAGGCTCCTCGCCGCGCTTGTGAAGTCCCAATGCGAGGTCACGGCCGCGACCGGCCAGTTAGCAGACGTCGAAAGCCGCACGCTCCTTACCTTGGTCCTGACGCATGTGTGCGGCCACCTAAGTCTCCGTGATCCCACTCTTGACCTGGCCTCGCTGTCCGAGCCCGTGACTGCGAGCATAGAGGGCGCGGCTGCCAAGGCCCTGGAGGCGAAGGTCAAGGAACTGGTGGAGGCGTTCCTCCGGGTTGCTGTTGCCGCGGCCGAGGAGGCGGAGACTGGTGATGACACGCTTGGTGATGCCTGACCTGTTCCTGTCCAGATGAGAGAAATGCAAGTGCCTCGGGGAGGTGTAAGAACTCGCTTGGATTTGGAGAACTTGGTATTATTGTAATAACTAGATTTGAACTTGATGACTTCCATGCTTGCTTCCTTTCATGTTTGCTTAGGTGCTCTGCGTCGACAGGGCCCAACCCCACACATACCTCGATCGCCATTGAGCCCTCCGGGTGACCGGGGTTATCGTAATTACTAGACTCAAGGAATGAGGGGCTACGTGGCTAGTGAGGCCCCTGGGTCGCGATGCCCAGGGCCCCCCCTTGACGTTCAAGCGATCCCGTTTGCGCTCTGCATCGGCACGGCCCAACCCCACGCATACCTCGACCGCCGTTGAGCATCGGGCTCAAGGAGTGAGGGGCTACGTGACTAGTGAGGCCCCTGGGTCGCGATGCCCAGGGGTCCCCCTTGACGTACGAACGACTCTCATGAGGGAGAACGAGCACCATACCTTTCTCACAAGCCTTCGCCTAGGATGGGGGCGCGAGAAAGCCAGGTGTCTGGGCACCTGGTAGGGTGGCGTCTGCCAGGCGTGACCTGAGCATAGCCCCCGTGCCTTGCCCCCCTCGTGACACCCATCCAAGGAGAAGCTGTGAGCGTCATGAGCTGAAAAGCTCCCCGAGGTTGGTGCGACCGCTGGGGGCCACCCTCAGTTGTTTATAACTAGCGCGGAGCATAGAGCTACCACACTTGCGCGGAGTGTGGGCATAACCGCGCCCCGGTCGTAGCGGCCAGCGCGGAGCTTGGTGCTTCCACTGGTTCGTGGGCATAACCGCTCCTCGCTTGGTTCTGCCAGCACAGACCATGGCACTTCCACTGGACAGTGGGAGGGAGCCTCCCATCGGGAGAGACTCCAGGGCGTGTACAGCCCTGTCCTGACACGTGGCTTGCACCGCAGGACAGCCAAGGTGTATATGGGCCATCCTCAGGACGAGCTGAACGACTCTGAGGAAGTTCTCGTGAGCCTACGCATCACTCATGAGACCCTACCCTGAGGTGGGTTGCGCCTGAGTCTTCTTCTGCCAAATATGAAAAGAGAGGCGTTGTGTCGACTTGCGCCGAGTCATCTCTAGAGGGCATCGCATGAGAAGGCCGCGGCACCAACGACCCCAGGAGGTGACGTTAGCAGGACCGGCCCGTAAGACAGAGCTCAGCCGCTGGATTTATCGACGCTGGAGGGACGGACCCGAGCACAGACGCAGTGCCCAGTCTTCTCATGCAACAGTCCAAAAGAAAAACAACCAACGCGTGGTTCCCGCGTGAGCGAGGCACCTGCCATGGGCCCCTACTTACCCATCCATGATTAGCCTATGCGAGAACAAGGCACCAAGGACCACAGGAGGTGACGTAACGGGAATGGCTCGCGAGACAGAGCTCAGCCCTTGGATTTAGCGACGTTGTAGGGACGGACCCGAGCACATACGCCGTGCCAGTCCTTAATCATGGGGCGGTCGCGAGTGGGCTCGCAAGGGCTCATGACCTTAGCGGCGGTGAGAACGCCGATCATATAGATAATGCGAATAGGAAGAAGCAACTAGCCTTGATTCATGCGCAAAAAGAGACAGTTGCGGGGGGTGAGCCCCCAGCAGCTCGAGGATGATGCAGCCCGGGGGGCGCCCTCGATTGAATACCTGAAACATCACCTGACACTTGTCGAAGAAGAGTTGGGGTAGCTGAAGACGCGAGTCGTGCCGGTCGCCCCTGAGGATCGTCGGGCTCCTGAGGCCCAGGGGCTCCAGAGGCCCTCAGTGGTCATGGGGGTCCGGCTCCCGCTCCGTCTGGACCGCCCGCCACTGAGCCTCCTGAGCCCCCAAAGCCTGCTGCACGAGGCGCTGGAACGTGGCGGTTGCGTTGCGGAAGCCAAAGAGCGTGCGGACATAGCTGCAGGGGAGAGCTCTCCTCCAGCCGACTGCCGTTGGCCAGAAGGGCTCCAAAGAAGCGGCTCGGTTGAGACCCACGACGTCGATGCAGATGCGTAAGTGGTTGCTCGGGTTGCGGGTAGGTGAGCTTGGCATCGTGCGGTTACGCCCACTGCGTATGAGCCTTGCGTACCGAAGTTCCTCGATAACCTGGTTGATGAAGTCCTGAGCCCCCAGCGCTATACGGCTCACACTTGGCTCACAAAAATGCGCGTCGAGACACGCCTGCAGGTGGTGCCCGAACACCTCCCTCGAGACGCTGGTCAGACCAGGGACACTCCAGAGGAGAGCCCCCGAGCCCGTCCTCAGAGGGGCGTCGGGCGCGCCTCCCTATGCGTGGGTGGAGGGCACCTTGTCAGCAGGCGCGGGTCCTGAGGCGAGGCTGCCAGGAGCCCCCGTGTCCTGAGGTCCGTTGGCGGGCAGGTTCTTCTTTTTCTTGGGGGCGGTCTGCAGGGCAAAGACGGATCCATCCTCATCGGAGCTCTCGACCGCCGCGGTCTGGTAGGCGCACTCCAGGGAACGCACTGCTTCCTTCTCGTCGGAGGCGATTGTGATGACTCCGCCACTCCCGTGCATCTTGAGGACGTTGTAGCCGTGATGGTCGCTGCCATGAACTTAGCGAGGGCAGGATACCCAAGGATGGCGTTGTACAGGAGGTGGATGTTGGCGACGTCGAAGTCGATGAGCTCGGTGTGATAGTTGTCGTGGTCACCGAAGGTGACGGGGAGGTGGACCCGCCCCATCGGGAGTGTGGAGCCATCTGTGACTCCGTAGAATGGCTTGGTCGGGTGGAGCTGATCGTAGGGGACCTGGAGCATCTCGAAGGTCTGGACAGAGAGGACGTTGAGCTCTACTCCGCAGTCGATGAGGGTCTTGGTCACGAGGACGTTGCTGATGGTCGGAGTGCAGAGCATTGGGAGAGCGCCTGGGGCTGCCGTGCACTTGAGCTAGTCCTTGGGGTCGAAGGCGATGACCTGCTTGGTCCACCTGAGGTTGTGCGCGGCGTCTGGCCTGGGAAGCGCCGCGTTCACCTCGCGAGCGAACTACTTGAAGATGCGATGGGAAACCGGAGCATGGACTCCTTCCAAGATGCATGCAACCGCACGCGGCTCCTGAAAGCCCCCTGCTCCATCTCCCTGGCAGTCGTCGTCATTCCTTCTTGGCGGTGGTGGCAGTGGAGGCAGACCTTCGTTGCCCTGAGGGCGACCCTCACGAGGCTGGTCACACCAGGGGGCGTCACGAGGCGGCTCTTGCCAGTGGTCTTCACGAGGTTGGTCACGCCATCCTTGGCGCGAGTTCCTGTCGTCCCAGCATCCTCCGCCACGGCCTCCTCCGCGGCCGTAGCCGCGGTTGTCGCGCTCAGGGCGCTGCCCGACGCGCCCGCCGTGCATCGCCCTGAGCTCCTGACAGTCGTTGGTGTTGTGGCTGTGGATATCGTGGAAGACGCAGTACAGACGGTTGTCTCTGGGGGGTCGGTGTACCAGCAGCCACGCTTCACTTCTGGCTCTGCAGCTAGCACGGTGGGTCCCTTGCGCTTTGCTTCTTTGGCCTTGGCCTTCTTGTCGTCAGCCTCCACTTCTGGTAGCTCCTGGAGGGAGAGGCATCCTTCCTCCGCCCTGGCGCACTTTGCCACGAGCTTGAACATCTCGAGGGCTGTGCATAGATCCTCGTGAATGGCGAGCTCCTCCCTCATCTTGACAGCATGGACACCATCGGAGAATGCCAAGATGATGGCCTCGTCCGAGACCCTGGGGATCCTGAGGCGCATGGTGTTGAAATGCTGGATGTACTTATGCAGGGTCTTCCCAGGCTGCTGCTTCACGCGGCGCAGATCCGCGGCCGCCGGGGCTCGGTCGCGAGTGCCCTGGAAGATGGCGACGAAACACTCATGAAGCTCTCCCCACGAGGAGATGGATCCCACGGGGAGGTTCAGGAGCCAGGAGCGGGCGCCATCCTTGAGGGCCATGGGGAACCAGTTCGCCTTGACCTGCTCGGTGCCGTTGGACGCCTCGATGCTCAGCTCGTAGAGTTGGAGGAACTCTGTGGGGTCGGTGGTTCCATCATAGCGCGGAGGGAGATCCGGCTTGAACTTGCCGGGCCAGACGAGGCGCCGCAGCTCGGGAGTCAAGGCGCGACATCTAGCCACGCTCATGATGGCAGGCGCCCCCTGCGCCTACGGTGCTGGTTCTTGGGGCGCAGGCGCCACCGCCTCATGTGGTGCGTGGTCTTGGTGCTGCGGGACGGGGGGACCGCGAGCTTCGGCCTGGGGATGCGGAATCACCTGGCAGCTCTCCTCGTCGCGCGCGGGGGCCGGGCGGCTCACGCGGCAGAGCCTCGCGCCTGACCCCCTGACCGGCGCCGTAGAGTGGAGGTGGAGCCGGGACACCATGGCCCTCGTTCCCCGCCATGGGCGACGGAGGACGGGAGGAGTGAGTTGGCCCAGGTACCTCCCCAGCGGCGTTGACGAGCTCAGTGCTGCGATGGAGCCAGTCATCGTAGAGGTTGTCCGCAGGGCGGTAGCGCAGGAGCTCCCGCGCCATCACTAGCGCAGGCTGCTGGTAGACCGGCCCGCGACAGATTAACGAGGACGACGTCATGGCCGGCGAGGGTGACGGCGTCGCCGTGCGGCCATCATGCCGCACGGACAGCGACAACGACGAGTCCTGCTGCTCATGGATGGCTGGGTCGGTGGCATCGTTTGCGACCGGCGAGTAGGGGCGAGGCAGCGCACCGTTGCCCGCGGTTGCCGTCTGAGCGACGTTGGCTGCACGGCGGGCGGCGCACGCTCGGTGTGTGTCCACCGTGGCAGTGGAGCGAGGTCGACGACGAGAGCGGGACGAGGTCGTCGGAGAGGCGAGATTTTGACACGCCCCCTACCTGGCGCGCTAAATGTCGGATTACGGGCTCCGCAAACCCAAGAAGTTCGAACACAGGGGCGTGAACGAAGATCTCTCCCACTCACGTCTATGTAGCATCTCGCCCTCGTCCAGTGAAAAGATTCAAGCGAACATCAAGTAAAGCACACACGAATTTACCCAGGTTTAGGCCACCTTGCGGTGTAAAACCCTACTTCCTGCTTTGGTGGATTTGCCTCGGGAGGGCTTGAGTATGAATGAGTACAGTGGTTCCTGAGCTCAGGAGGAGAGCTCAGGAGGGTCAGGAGGCAAGAGTTCTTGCTTCTTTGTGCGAGGGCGGAGTTTCTGGGTCTGATTCGACTTGAGTCCCCATAGTGGAGATCCTAGCTACTTATATAAGCGTCCAGGGTCCTCTTCCCCCGAAACTTTTAGGCAGGAAGGGATCCCTCAACGGCCATTTTGATCGGGAACACAAGGACGTTCCTATCCTGACAAAAGCGGTCTTCGCCTGCAAAGGGATCAGGCGGTGACGCAGTGGTGGGTTCGGTGGTGACATCCTCCCTGCCGTCCTTGCGGTCTTTGGTCTTGTTTCACCGAAGGGGAAACCTTTGTCCCGCTCCTCGGGAACCTGTGCCTGCGCTGTCTCCTTTGCACCAAAAAGGCAACTGCGCCGCTGGCACGTGCTGGCACCTACTGGCGCAGTGCGTCACCGCTTGCATCACTGCCTCCTCCTGAGGCAGGCTTGGCCTTGGATTTTCCGCCCCTCCGGAGCAACCTAGCCGAGGCCGCTCCTGAGGGGGTCTTGATGTCATTCTCCTCTCGAGGCCTAGCCCCCTCGCGAGGGTCTTGGGCACCTGGTCCATCATCTGGGCCGTACCAGGCCGTAGTAGGAGCATGTCACGGCCCGCAGACACGCAAGTCTGGGTACCCTGGTTCCCAGGACGCCGACACCCACTCCACCGCGGCTGCGGAGGAACGACTCAGAAACAAAGCACCACCCCAAAGACTCGCAAGAAAGAAAGGAAAAAAACACAAGGAAAAGTACCTATCACGACGCGGAGCTCCTCCTCCTTGGAGGCCAGCTGCTCCTTGAGCCGCTCGTGCGCCTCGAGAAGCCGGATGTAGAGCCGACCCAATAGGAGTCCAGTTGCTTCAGAACAAAACAACGATCAAGTAAAGAAGACAACAATTTGAAGATCCGACCCAACTGCTACGCAGTTGGCCCAAATCTCGGGGACTACACCCAGTGGGTGTCTTGGCGTGCCCCCCTTAAGAAGAAACAAGCATCAAGCAGAAGGGACTTACGAGCGCGGCATCCTCCAGCTCCCGCGCCTGCTCCAGCTCGGCCCGAGCATAGGACTGGACGCGGTCATTCCGTCCTCGCAAGCGCCGCGTCACGGCGGCCATGGTCGCGTCCTCCTGGGTTGGCGGCCCAAAGAAGACCTCGCCGGCTCCGAGCCGTGGCGGCTGCGTCCCAACAGCCTGGCGGGCTCTGGGCCGAAGCACCAGGGCGTACTCGCCGCTGGCTGCCTCTCTTGCGGCCGGCGTCCTCTCTGGCGCCGCCGCCGCCGGCGCTGCCTGCGCCGCCTCCCCCAAGACGGCGTCATCGCCGGCACCATCGGCCCCCGCCCGCTCGGCCGCGTCGGCCCGCGGCGGGGTCCCGTCCTTGATAACCACGACCTCCCGATCGAGGTTCATCGCGTCCGCACGGCCGCCCTGGCTGTGCTCCTCCCCCAGCGAAGGCACGAAAGCCGTCGCCGCAACAGTCGTCCCGGCCGGCATGTCCGGCCACGCCGGCATGCGCCCATGCCTCCATGATGCTGTTCCAGGCCCAGGTCGACGCCGCCTTCAGCTCGGCCTCGGCCCAGTCCCGGTCCCGCCAGGCCCGGCCTTCTGCGTCGGACGGATCCAGACCAAGTTCCGGATCCGCCCGACCCTCCTCCTCGCCCGGGTCAATGGTGCTGGACCGGCTCTTTCGGAACCAAGCACCCTCGGGGGATGCGGCCTCCGCCGCCGCCAGTGCCAACAAGATCGGCAACCCGAAAAATCAAGGCAAGTAAGCAAAGAAGGGCTCAACGGCGCCACTCGGCTCAGACCAAGGAAAATACTTACCCCAGCAGCATCGACACGGCGCGCCTCATCGACTGGGTGACACTCCTCCTCTTGGCAGCCGGCTTCACGCCCCCAACCGCGCCCGCCGCGTGCTTCGCGGGTGCCCTTCCCGTGCGGCCGGCTCGTCTCCGGCACTGCCCGAGATGACCCGGCTCCAGCCGTGCCGCCACCTCGTCCTCCCGCGGCCGTCGACACTTCCCGGGATGACCCGGCTCCGGCCGCACCGCCGCCTCGTTCACCCGGCATAGCTACACCAACAACCCGCGTCAGTACCTCCGACGCCATCCCATAACTGACGGCACAAGAGAGAAAGATAGGCGCACCTGCTCGGCACCTCGCGCTCGCCTCGACGGCCGCTCCCTTCCCTCCGCCGTGGGCCTCGGGCTCCTCCGAGACGGCATGCACCACCTGCATTCCCGTCCAGTCGTAAGGAAGCCGAATGGCATTCAGAAGCACCTCCCGTGTCGCGTCCGGACGGATAAGGAGATCTGCGGTAGCAAAATATGGAGACCAGGGACACACCATCGGTGCCGGGTTCGCATGACTGTACGGGGCCTTCCCGTATTGCCAGTCGTCCGGCAGGTTTGTCCGATTCAGGGCTCCGCAAAACCCGTTCAGTTCAAACACAGGGGCGTGAACAAAGATCTCTCCCACTCTCGTCTACCTAGCGCCTCGCTCTCGTCGTGGTGGAAGGATTCAAGCAAACAACGAACAAGACACACAAGAGTTTATCCAGGTTCAGGCCACCGCGTGGTGTAAGACCCTACTTCCAGCTTTGGTGGATTAGCCTCGGGCGAGCCGGGATACAAGCTAGTACAGAGGTTCCTGGGCTCAGGAGGTGAGCTCAGGAGGGTCAGGAGGCTAGTGTTCTTGCTCCTGGTATGGTGGCAATGTGTATTGGTCTGTCCTCTTTGCAGTGGGAGTTCTAGCTACTTATATAGGCGGCCACGGTCCTCTTCCCCCGAAATGTTTAGGCGGGAAGGGATCCCACAACGACCATTTTTGAGCGGGAACACAAGGACGTTCCTACCCTGACAAAAGCAGTCTTCGCCTGCAAAAGGATCAGGCGATGACGCGGTGGTGGGCTCGGCGATGACATCCTCCTTGTCGTCCTTGCGGTCTTTGGTCTCGTTGCACCAATGAGGAAACCTTTGCCCCGCTCCTTGGGAACTCGTGGCTCCGCTGTCCCCCTTGCACCGAAATGGTAACTGCGCCTTTGGCACGCGCTGGCACCCGCTGACGCGATGCGTCACCGATGATATCATTGCCTCCTCTTGAGGCAGGCTTGGCCTTGGGTTCTCCGCCCCTCCAGAGCATCTTGTCGAGGCTGCTCCTAAGGAGGTCTTGACGTCGTTCTCCTCGCGAGGCTTGGCTCCCTCGCGAGGGTCTTGGGCAGCTGGTTGATCAGCTGGGCCGTATCAGGCCGTAGTAGGAGCGCGTCGCGGCCCGCAGACAGGCAAGTCAGGGTACCCTGGTTCCCAGTACGCCGACAGTAGCCCCCGGGCCCAAGGCGCGCACGGAGTTGGCTTCGGGGCGAAGCCTTAGTCGGGGACGAAGCGCCGCGGGCCCCAAAGGCTGCGGGCCAGGCCGGCGTGCGATTGTTGGATGGGACGTGGCGGCTCCGCTTCCCACGCAGCCTTGGTGATCGTGCGACTTGACAAGTCCTTGGCGCGGGCGACGAGGGAGTAATGGCTGCGACGCCATTGGCTGGCGGTTGGGCTCCTCCGCCCTATAAATGGGACTAGGGGGGGGGAGCCCCTAGGACGTTTCCAAGCCAGCGCCATCTTCTCCTTGCTTGTCCTTCGCTCTCTCTCTTGTCGCAAGATCTTCATGGCGCCGCCGAGGAAGCCATCCGCCGCGGAGAAGGGGAAGACCCGAAAGGATCCAGTCCCATTGCCGCCGAAGAGGGGTCGCGGTCGTCCCCGCAAGTATGCCGCTGCGCCCGCAACGACTTCTCGGGGAGGCGGGTGCGGCCTTCTGAGCCCCGCCGCGGCCATGGAGGAAGAGGGGGCACGCAATGGTGCCTGCTGGTTGCGCGCCCTCCACGCCCATAGCTCCATTCCTTCGATGTCTCGTCGGAGTTCATGGTGTGGGTGGAGAAGCCCGGCGGCCCGTGGCTCAGGCTTCCCCGCTCGTTTGGCGACATGCTATCGGCCGGAGGCCTTGGAGGTATATGGCTGCAGGCCGACGGTTGCTGCAGTGGCGCGTCCTGGGTGGAGGTCGATGTGGCTCCCTCGGGCGATGTGTTCTTGGTGCGTGGCTGGCAGTCGTTTGCCCGCGCACGCCGGCTATAGGGGAGGTGTGTGTCGGGGGGAAACTGTCCACCACGAGCACCTATGGGACCGGAGCCCCTTTTGTTCGTACGGTAAGGGAGCGGAGGGAGCACAAAGAGCAGATCGTGGAGAGCACGCGGGCGGTTTACCCAGGTTCGGGCCGCGATGGACGCGTAAAACCCTACTCCTGCTTGATTGTATTAAGTGTTGGAGTTCGGGAGCTTGAAGAACTAGCTACACCGAGCGAATGAGTGATCTAGGTTCCGAACCCTTTCTACGTTGTGCATGGGCCTCCTTTTATAGCTCAAGGGGTCACCGACAGGTGTCAACGTAGGAGAAAGGGTAAAAATGTAATAGTGGTGGTAGTTGTAATAGTGCGGGAACAGTGGATGAACAGTGGTCATCACCTACTTTGACAGTGGGGGACAAGAGCATTTAATGCCCGTCGCCGTCGACCCCAAAAGCGCCCGCCCTTGCGTCTCCGCTTGCCACGGCGATAGCTTTATCACCGTGAAGTGCCACCGTGTCCCCCAGGCTGCATAGCCATCCGCCACGCGTCCCTGGAACGGCCCCAGGGCGACGCGTGGACCGATGAGCTGGAGCGCGGGCACACAGTGCAACTCTCCCCGGCAAGCACCTTGCCGGGGGGCTTGACCTTGCCGGGCCCGGGAGCTTGTCGGGCTCTGAAGCTTGTCGCTCCCCGGGCCCCGCCGGGGCGCGTGCAGCGCCGAAGCATGTCTTCTGAAATGTAATCTTCTGGCCTTCCTGGCATGCTCCTCTTGCCAGGGTCTTGTGTTAGTGAGGTAATCTTGAGCCTGGGACGGCCTTCCCGGCAAGCTCCACTTGCCGGGGTCTTGATCTTCTGTCTTGTATACTTTGTTTTTGAAGGGTTTTATATGGAGCAGGAAGGTCTCCGGCATGCACGTGGTAGGCCCTGCCGCGGGAAGCTGCTACTGCCCGTGCACAAGTTGGGGTACTGAGGTACCCCTACCTTAGTTCACCGACAGGAGCCCCCGGGCCTGGGCCACATACGGTGCCGAGCGCTGTTGGGCCAGGCCCAAAACAGTGCACGGGCACGCGCGGCCCACGGCGCGCCGAATCCACTTCCGCATCCGCCGCGTCCCTCCGAAACGGCACGCGTCGATTGCGGCGTCGTGGGATGGGACGTGGCCACGTTCTTTTAATGGAAGGAGCGAAACGTCCCCCACTTCCCCATAAAAGTAGAGGAAGCAGGAGCGGTTCCCCTCCTACGCCTTCATTGCTTCTTCTTCCATCTCCAGAGATTCCCCTCTGCGCTCCGCTTCCACACCTCCTCCGCCGTCTTCCGTATCCGTGGCGCCGCCGGACTCTTCGCTCCCCCCTTCCCTCGCCGCCTCCGCCATGGCCCCGAAGACCGAGAAGGCGAAGGCGGAGAAGACCAAGAAGGAGAAATCTGAGCAGGCGGCGAGGCTTACTCTGCTGCGGAAGCGGAACGTCGTCTTCTCGCCGCGGCTCAGTGCGCGGGAACTCTGGAACAAGTACTACTTGTTCTGGGCCAAGAAGACCAAGGCGCACCCACGCACCCGAGTCTATCCGGCCGCTGCCAAGGACAACTACCCCGGCGGGTATTTCTTCTTTGCCGCTTTCTTCCACTGCGGCCTCTGTCCCCCTTTTTCTGAATTCTTCTGCGATATCATGCACACCTACGGCCTCCACCTTCTAGACTTCACCCCCAACGCCATCCTCACGATGGCGGTTTTCGCACATCTGTGCGAAAACTATATTGGGATCTATCCGAATGTAGCGTTGTTTAGGCACTTCTTCACCCCTAGAGCAGAGGCCGGCGCTCCCCTCTCCGGAGGAATCTCTTGGGTCTTCCGTCTGAACAAGAAGGAATCCTACTTGCCGGGGGAACTCCGCGGCAAGTGGGAGGAGTGGCGCGCGGACTGGTGCTGGATAGTTGAGGACGAGCCGCAGCCCTTCACCGCGCCGCGCACCACAGCCATCGTGCGCGGCAGGGATTGGAGCGAGCTGGATTCGGACGACATCAAGCTCAACGTCGCCCTTGTTCGGATTCTTCGTCTTCGGGTAGCAAAGTTGTCTGTCGGAGAAGTAGGGACAGACTTCCTCCGCCGCCGCATCGCCCCTCTACAGGAGAGAAAGAGGCCAGCATGGGAGTACGGCAACGCGGCAGACATAATGAGGCTGCGCCCAGGGCTAAATTACAACTTCACGGCGCTGGAGCTGAAGGGGATGGTCCGGGAGCTTTTTAAGCACGACCCGGCCCACCCAGAGTGGTTCAGAGCTCCCCGGGGAGTGGTGCCCCTCTGCAACAGCACGGCCCGGGATCCTCTTCGCGCCATGATGCCCGCATGCGACTCGCATGGCGTCGACCGCACATGGATACCGCCCAAGCCAGCAGACATCATGAGCTTCTTCGACAACCTGGTGGAGGTGGCGAAGAACAAGGATGAGATCAAGGGGCTCACCCGGGACACCACCGACCAGGAGATTGCTTATATAGCTTCTCGGGTAGAAGAGGCCGCTGCAGCCGCAGCGGCAGGAGAATTTGGCTTCACAGTTGAGGAGGCAGAGGCTGCGGAAGCGTCCTGCCAAGCAGAGGAGGCGGAGATCCGCAGGCTGCTGCAGCTTCCTCCCGACGAGCTTGCCGGGGTCCCTTCTTTGAGGCACTCCGGGATCCCCGGAATCGTGACCGAGGCCGCGGCAAGAGGCGGTGCTGCCGGAGGAAACAGAGGCGCCGCAGGGAGCGGAGGCGCCGGAGGAGGCGGAGGCGCCGGAGGGAGGACGGCCGCAGGGCAAGGCGCTGGGCCCAGCAAGCCAGCCGAGGAGGAGGAGGAGGAGGAGGACGTCGGGGCCGACGAGGACTCCGACGGGTCTCTGGGGCTCTATGCCGACGACGTCTCCTCGTCATCGGAGACCTCCCCGCCTCGGGCAAGTCCCAGGCGATCTCCGCTGAAACGTCTCCGCAAGGCGACGACGGGGACGAGGGCGCAGGCGCCCCGACAACAACCAACTCGCCGGGCGGCGCGAGCTACCCGGGGGAGCCAAGCTGCGACGGGGGCGCCCGGCGCACCAACCACGGCGGGGGTGACCCGCACACAGGCCACGGCGGGGGCGACCCGCACACAGGCCACGGCGGAGGCGCCCCGCACGTCAGCGCCAAGCGGAGGAGGGTCTTCTCAGAGCGGAGCGGCTGCTCCGCCCGCTCCCCGGGCTTCGGCGACCACAGGGGCCGGGTCCTCGCAGCCCCCAGCCCCGGGGACCGCCAAGCGCCCGAGGGAGTCTTCGCCTCCTACTCCTCGCGCGGACGCGCCTCAAGTGGCGTTCGACTTCTCCACCCTGAGCGACGACGACGACGACGAGGAACAGGAGTAAGAACTTGAGGTTTCGTATCTTCTTTAACTTCGTCTTGATTCTTGTTGATTCTGATCATGCTGCTTGCTTTGATTTCAGGACCCTGGCCCAGCGGGTGGCGAAGAAGGCCAAGGTTCCCGTCGTCGAGGTCGCGGACGACTCGCCCGTCGCGGCGACCGGGGACGCGCCGGAGACGAGCTTGCCGGACCCGAGCGCTGCTCCGAGGAGCAGCCCCCAACGTAAGTTTGTGCTTGATCTTTCCACTTGTCGGGCGCGCTTGAGGAACTTGTTTATACTAACATCTTGTTGTTCTTGTCTTGCCTTGATTGTCTTGTGCAGAGGGGGAGCCGCAGCCACAAGAGCACCCGGAGATCACTCCCGAGGAGCTGCAGGCTCCGCCGTCCCCGCCAAGGACGAACTCTCCGGCAAGGGAGAGTGCTCCGCCAAGGGCGGGTACTCCGCCAAGGGCGAGTACCCCGCCAAGGGCGAGCAGCCCGGGGAGGGCGGCCACCCCGCCAAGGCAGAGCTCCCCGGCGAGGGAGCCCGCCGTTGACGAAGTTCGCCAAGGTGAGTTTTGTAATCTTGTCTTCTTGGATTCGTCTTTTTTTTTTGGATATTTGCTTGAACTTCTTCTTCTTTTTCTTCTTCTTCTAGATCCTCCTCCCCCAGAACAGATGGAGACCGAAACCATCGCCGTGGAGGAGGGCGCGCAGGGCGACGGCGGCAACGCCCCTGTCGTTGAAGACACGGCGGGAGCCACCGAGCCGGCTGCGGAGGAGACTGCTCCGACCGCAGACGCAGCGGCCGGGGAGGGGGACGGCGGCCATACTGCCGACCCGGAGGCGGCAGGAGCGTCGAGCGCTGCGCCGGCCGCCGACCCCTCCACCGAGAAGGAGCCGTCTGCTTACTATCTTGAGGCCCCCAACGGCGTCTACATCCAGGTGCCGTGGGGATCTTCGTCGCGAGCCCCCGCGAAGGGAGAGGCCTTTGATGGAGAGGTCCTCGCCTCCGCGGGTCTGAAGGTTGTCGAGGCGCCCGGCGGGAGCGACGAGCCCGAGGAGGAGAAGCTGCTCCACCGGCTCCTGGCCCTTTACCGGGCCAGGCAGGCGAAGCTCGCGTCTCGGGAGGCCCTCACCGCCAAGGCCGCCGCTGACATGGAGAAGCGCGCGGCGGAGCTCCGCGCCGCCAACCAGGCGGCCCTCCGCGATGTGGCGGAGGAACGCGAGAGGCTCGCCGGGGAGTACCAGGAGTGGCTCTTGGAGAAGGCCGAGGCCGAGGAACAGCAGCGCCTCGCCGGAGAAGAGCTGTCCCGGCGAGAAGGAGAGCTCACCCAACGGAAGGTCAACCTCGATTCTCACGAGGAAGACCTTGCCGCCCGGGAGCAGGCCCTTGGCGGAGAGCTGAAGGAGGCGAAGGCCGCCGCGGACGCCGCGGAGACCGCCAAGAAGGAGCTCGAGGCCAAGGTTGCGCAGCTGGAGGAGTACTTGAAAGCGAGCGTGGAGAGGGTCACCGCGCTCAACACAGAGCGCGAGAAGGACGCCCACACTAACTCTGAACTCCAGGTGCGTCTCTCCAAGCAGGGCGACGAGCTGAAGGCCGCCAAGGATTCGATTGAGGATCTAGAGCTGAAGGTTTCCACGTTGAAGGACTCGCTTGATGCCGTCCGGGACCGGGAAACCAAGCTGAAGGAAGAGCTCCGCAAGGAGCGAGGCTTGGTGGAGAGCGCCACCACCGCGGCTGAGAACTTCCGCCGGACCGTCGAGGTATGGACCGACGACTTGGTGGCCTCTGCATCCAACATCGACCAGGAGCTGTTGGCGCTGAAGGTCGAGCATCTTATATACTCTCCGGATCAAAACCTCCCTCACAGCGCCAAGCTCAGCCTCTTCTTCAGAGGGATCGCGCCAGCGCTTGCAAATCTTCGGAAGAAGCTCCCCGCGCAACTGGCCGAGGAGTCACGCCAGCTCTGCGCGGGAACCTTGGAGCGCGTCTTGACGAAGATTGTGTACCGCAACCCCGGTATAAACCTCGCCAACGTTCTCCGCAGCTTGCCGGCCGACGCGGATATGGAGGCACTGAAGGCGCAGGTCGCCCACATCATCGCCAAAGTGAACAAGATCTCTAGGATTGAGGGCGACCGCGTAGATTAGGCCTCCCTTCTTTTATCTCTTTTGTTGCTGCAGAGTGTGCCATGAACTTATTAGTCATTGCGACAAGTTATCCCTTGTAATATATTATCTTTATTTTGATCAATCAGTGCAATGTTATCTCCCTTGTCTTAGTCCTTCACTTTGTATGCTTTCAACCCTACGCTTCTAGGGAACTTGCCGGCAAGGGGCCCTTGCCGCGAGCGCTGAGCACTGGACTCCGAGCAGCCTGCTGGCCAGGGCCTTACCGGCAAGCAACCTTGCCGCGGCCAGTCGCAACGCACTTAGCTTGCTGAGTGAAGTCGGAAACGAAGCAAGGGCGCGACACTTGTCGCAGCTCACTTAAGTCGTTGAGCGTACTCGAAAACAAGATAAGGGTGCGGCTAGCCACGGGTAGGTTCCTCCGCGCACAGGTTTTCCATACAAAGCGTGGTTGTTCAAGGAAGACAACTTAAAATTTTAAAAATTTGAACTGCTCAAATTCTAATAACTTAGCTTTTATATATTGCTTGCTTCCCGGTAAGGCTTCTCTTTCTTGAACAGCACTTGGTCCATCTTCCATCTCCTTCCCCCCCGGCAAACTTGTGCGCGAGGGACATTCCTTCTGCTTAAGAGGCAAGGAAAAAGAAGAGGAAAACAAGTCTATGGCCTTTCGGCGTGCTAATGCTTACCGGATACGTGTGTTGCACAAGAAATGCCAAATATCGCATGCAAATAGCCGAGAAAAAGCATGGAAAAGGCAAATAGCGCAAAACACGAAAGCTTTACTGATGCACGGGGTCTGCGCCCTGCTTTGTACAAAGGGTTACATGCAACAGCGGCAAAGCTTGTACAAAAGGTGGTTGCCGGAGCGGATCACGGCAACCGCGCCTTATGGGTGAAACTTGCGAAGATGCTCTATGTTCCAGGAGTTGCTCACCGGTAAGCCTTCTTCGGTCTCAAGGCGGACAGCGCCGGGCCTTGTGACTTGTCTCACCCGATAAGGGCCTTCCCACTTCGGCGTCAACTTGTTGGAATTCTTGGCGGACTGAACACGCCGAAGAACAAGGTCGCCTTCCTCGAGACTCCTGGCCCTAACCTTGCGGCTATGATAGCGACGCAAGGCTTGCTGATATCGAGCAGCTCGTACAGCAGCCTGGAGACGTTCCTCCTCGAGGAGCAATGCATCATCTTGTCGCAATTGCTCTTGCTCGAGCTCATCATAAGCGAGCACTCGAGGAGATCCGTATACGAGTTCCGTGGGGAGAATTGCCTCTGCTCCATAGACTAGAGCAAAGGGTGTCTGTCCGGTGGCTCGACTTGGTGTCGTTCTGATTGACCAAAGAGCCGCCGGTAGCTCCTCTATCCAATTTCTTCCGCACTTGCGCAGCCTGTCAAAGGTCCTTGTCTTGAGTCCGCGCAGCACTTCAGCATTTGCCCTCTCCGCTTGACCGTTGCTCCTTGGGTGAGCAACAGAAGCGAAACAGACCTTTGCGCCAAGGTCTTGGACGTACTGCATGAAGGTGCGACTAGTGAATTGTGTACCGTTGTCGGTGATAATCCTGTTAGGGATTCCGAAACGGCAAACAATTGACCTGAAGAACCTGACCGCTGACTGTGCCGTCACCTTTCTCACTGGTTCTACTTCTGGCCACTTTGTGAACTTGTCGATTGCAACGTACAAGTACTCAAAGCCCCCGACAGCGCGAGGGAAGGGGCCGAGGATATCGAGCCCCCTGACCGAGAAGGGCCAGGACAAAGGGATCGTCTGGAGAGCTTGAGCTGGCTGATGAATTTGTTTTGCATGGAACTGGCACGCTTCACACTTGGTTACTAGTGCAGTTGCATCTTGGAGGGCTTCTTGCCAAAAGAACCCTTGCCGGAAAGCTTTCCCGGCAAGTGCCCTTGCGCCAATATGGTGGCCGCATATGCCTCCGTGTATTTCTGCCAACAGCTTTTGTCCATCTTCTCTGGAAATGCACTTCAACCTGACACCATTGAGTCTTCTTCTGTACAGCTCGTTATCCACGAACTGGTACATACTCGACTGCCTGGTTATTTTCTCTATCTCTTCTGGGTCGTTGGGAAGTTCTCCAGTTTGCAGAAAACGGACAATCTGCTGCGCCCATGCCGGAGCCCGAGGCTCAACGACAAGGACTAAAGGCATGAGGGCCGCTGCGGGGACCTCAGCTTCTACGGCAAGAACCTCTGGTTCCGCCGGAGCTGACGGTCCCCCGGCAAGCTCGCCGGGGCGAGGCTTGTCGGGAACTTTTGCTTCTACTGTACAGATCCGAGGATCTGCAGGAGCAATCCGTTCCTCAGCGTTCTGATTGTTGATCTTGGGGACCTTGGCGGCGGTTTCAGGAAGATCCGCCGGCAAGTAGTCGCCGGAGACCAACTTTCTCTTCTTGGGCTGCCCAATTGATGGTGTAACAGATGGTTGAGTCAGCTTGAGCAAAAAGGTTCCTGGTTCCACAGGTAACTTCATCGCAGCACACTTTGAAAGGCCATCTGCAATGTCATTCTGAGCTCTTGGAACGTGCTCCATTTGCAGACCTTCAAAGTGTTCTTCAAGATTTCTCACTTCATCTACATAAGCCTCCATCAAAGGGCTCTGGTAACTCTTGTTGACTTGTCGGACCACCAACTGAGAATCTCCCCGCACAATTAGCTTCTTGATCCCCAGTTCGGCTGCAATCCTGAGACCGGCAAGCAAGCCTTCATACTCAGCAGTATTGTTTGTCGCTTGCTCCCTGGGAAAGTGCATCTGGATAACATACTTGAGGTGCTCTCCGGTGGGCGCGATGAGTACCACGCCGGCACCGGCGCCTTGCAGCGAGAAGGCACCATCAAAGTACATGACCCATTCACTTGTCGCTTCTTGTACGGGTACACTTGCCTCTGGAATTTCTTCATCGGGCGTTGGGGTCCATTCGGCTATGAATTCTGCCAAAGCTCGGCTCTGTATGGTTGAGGTACTCTCAAACTTGAGTCCAAAGCTCGACAGCTCCAGTGCCCACTCGACGATCCTGCCTGTTGCTTCTGGATTGTGCAATATCCTCTTCAGCGGAAAGCGAGTGACCACTGTTATCTCATGTGCTTGGAAATAATGGCGCAGCTTTCTCGAGGCCATGAGGAGGCCGAAAAGCAACTTCTGCACTCCGGAGTATCTTGACCTAGCCCCTTGTAAAAGAGAGCTTACAAAATACACCGGGCGCTGCACCATCTTCTTTCGCACTTCTCCTTGATCCTGCGCAGAGTTGTCCTTGTCGAGGCCAGAGCTTGTCGGAGCAGCCCCCTGCTTGTCGCTGGATTCGCTTGCCGGTGGTGCTGACTCCTCGTCGGCCTCCCTCTCCGCTACTAACGCAGCACTAACCACCTGGTTGGTTGCCGCTAGGTACAGCAGCAACTTCTCCTGTGGTCTAGGTGCGACAAGTATTGGAGTGGAGGATAGGTACCGTTTCAAGTCTTGCAGCGCTGCCTCCGCTTCCGGAGTCCATTTCATAGGACCTGCCTTCTTCAAGATTTTGAAGAAAGGAAGGGCGCGTTCTGCAGACTTCGAAATGAACCTACTGAGGGCAGCCACACAACCTGCAAGTCTCCTTACATCCTTGACTCGCGTTGGGGCTTCTATCTGCTCGATGGCTTTAATCTTGTCGGGGTTAGCTTCAATCCCCCTCTGTGACACAAAGAATCCAAGAAGCTTGCCGGAGGGGACTCCAAAAACGCACTTCTCGGGGTTCAACTTAAGCTGGATCTTGCGCAGGTTCTGAAATGTCTCTTCCAAATCCTGGATCAGGGTATCCTTGCTCTTGCTCTTCACCACAATATCATCCATGTAAGCCTCTACGTTTCTGTGGATCTGTGGCTCAAAAGCAGTGTATACTACCCTTGCAAAGGTTGAGCCTGCATTCTTCAGTCCAAATGGCATGCGTATGAAGCAATACGTGCCACACGGAGTGATAAATGCAGTCTTCTCTTCATCCTCCTTGGCCATAAAAATCTGGTGGTAGCCTGAATATGCATCAAGAAAAGAGAGTAGCTCACATCCGGCAGTGGAGTCAATGATCTGGTCAATGCGCGGCAAGGGAAATGGATCCTTGGGACATGCTTTATTCACATCGGTGAAGTCTATACACAGTCTCCACTTCCCGTTGGCTTTACGCACGACGACTGGATTTGCCAACCACGTCGGATGGATCACGCCTCTAACTAGGCCTGCTGCTTCTAACTTCTTGATTTCTTCGTTGATGAATTCTTGGCGCTCCACGGCTTGCTTTCTGACCTTTTGCTTGACGGGCCGCGCATGAGGACAAACAGCAAGCTTGTGCTCAATCACCTTCCTGGGAACACCGGGGATGTCAGATGGTTGCCAGGCAAACACATCGACATTCGCCCGCAGGAAGGCGACGAGCGCGCTTTCCTATTTGCTGTCAAGTGTGGCACTGATGGTGAAGGTACCACCAGTGCCGTCCTCCTTGGCGGACACCTTCTTGGTTGCCGGAGGAGCGGCCATCCCCTTCTTACACTTGCCGGTGGAGCTCGATGGGACGTCCTCGACGGCAGCGCAGCACTCCGAAGAGGTGCGGTTGCCGGAGTGGGCCCCAGAGCACTTGCCGGACTTGGTCTTGGTCTTCTTCCCCCCGGGAGCTTCAGCGGCAAGTGTGTCCTTCTCTGCTGCGGCTGCTGCATCCCGGTAGATCTTGTCGGCGCAGACAAGCGCATCTTTCTTGTCGCCATGGACAGTGATGACGCTTATCGGCCCCGGCATCTTCAGTACGTTGTAGGCGTAGTGGGAAGCTGCCATGAACTTGGCGAGGGCAGGACGTCCAAGTATCCCATTGTACGGCAATGGGATATCGGCAACATCGAAGGTTATCTTCTCCGTCCTGAAGTTCAGCTCCCCGCCAAAGGTCACTGGCAGAGTAATCTTCCCCTTGGGCTTGCTCCTCCCCGGGTTTATACCTTGAAAGGAACCGGTCTCTTCGAGCTCGCCGTCTGGGATTTGGAGTTTCTTGATCACAGCTGAGGAGATCAAGTTTAGCCCGGCCCCGCCGTCAACCAACATTTTGGTGACCTTGAGGTTGCGGATGGTGGGTGAGACCAGCATCGGCAAGCACCCGACCGCAGTGGTGCGGTCAGGGTGATCCTCAAGATCAAAAATGATGGGCGTGCTGGACCATTTGAGGAGCCTGCGCGACTCCACGGGCGGCTCTGCTGCATTCACTTCCCGCACCCACTGCTTGAGTTGACGGTGGGAAGTGTGCAGAGAGGCGCCACCGTCGACACACAGGACCTCCGTGGCCTTCTGGAACTCCTGCTCGCTGTTATCCTCATCCTCCATATCATCGCCGTCGTCTTCTTCATCCTTGTCGCGGCCCCGGGGAGGTCGGTCACCTTGCCGCTGCTTGGCCTTGCCGCGGCGTCCTCCCCGGCCATTGAATGGCCGCTTCTTGCTTGGTTCTCCTCCGCCACCTTGGGCCTTCTCCTTGTCGCGCCGCTCGTACTCAGCCTTCTGCTGCTCGACGAGGTATTCGACGCGTTTGCAGTTGGAGAGGTCGTGGCCCTTGGTGCGGTGGATCTTGCAGTATTGCTTGTCGGAGCCGTCCTGCTTGTCGGCTGCCGCTACAGGGGCAGGCTCCTTGCCGGAGCCGCCAACCTGCGTTTGCTTGGCGGGAGCCTCCTTGCCGGACTTCTCGACGGCAAGCACTTCCTTCTTGTTCTTCCTTCTGTTGCTCCGCCGCCGGCTCTTCTTTGCCGGGGCGGCGTCGTCGCTGTCGCTTCCCCCTGCGCCAGCATCTTCCCCGGGGAGTCTCCTCCCCTCTTCTGCGCGCGCGCACTTATCAGCTAGAGCATAAAGCTCGCTGACATCCCGTATCTTGGTCATGGCCATCTCCTCACGCATGCGGCGGTTACGCACGTTCTGATGGAACGCGCTGATAACCGCGGCAGGGTGGACGTCGGGGATGTTGTGCTGCACACGACTGAAGCGTTGGATGTACTTGCGCAGAGGTTCTCCTTCCTTCTGGGCCAGAATGTGGAGATCGCTCTCCTGGCCGTGGGGTTTGTGGCCGCCCGTGAAGGCGCCAACAAACTGGTGGCAAAGATCTGCCCAAGAAGAAATGGAGCCTTCTGGCAAGTGCATAAGCCAGGAACGAACGTTCGGCTTAAGCACGAGCGGGAAGTAGTTCGCCAATATCTTCTCGTCGCGCCCCCCGGCAGCCTACACGGCGATTGTGTAGATGCTGAGGAATTCCGAGGGGTGCGTCTTGCCGTCGTACTTCTCCGGTACGTCGGGCTTGAAGTTCTTCATGCTGGGCCACTGGACACGCCGCAGCTCACGGGTAAACGCAGGGCAACCTGCCGCGTACGGCAAGTCGCCTGGTTCACCGGGCGCGCGCGTGTCAACAGCGGTCCCAGCTCTCTGGTCTGATTGTCGCCGAGCTTCTCGGCGGCGCTCGATCGTCATTCGAGCGTCTTCTTGTCGCCGGTCGTCAAGGACCTGGCGCTGGTCCCGACGAGCCCGCGGATCCGACGACGCCGTGGAATCGTCGTTGACGTTGATCCGGCGGGGCGGCGTCTTTTGCTTCCGCGGCGGGGAGTGCACGGTGGTTGCACCCCCGGCGGTCTTGTCGCCGTTGGCCTTCGACTTCTCGACTTGCCGCGGCCGCGATGTTGCTGGCTGCTGCGGAGAGTCGTTGTTGGCGAAGGCGATCAGGCTCTGGATGGTGGCCCTCCAGTCTTCGGCCTTGTCCGTCGCTGGAGGGAAGTCGAGGAGCAGTTGCGCCCTTGCGAGCGCTTCTGCTGGAGAGGAGGGGAGCGGGGGCGAGCGGTGCGAGGAGCGGGATATGCTCGGACTCCTAACGGGGTTAGAAGGAGCAGGGTCCCGCCCCGGCGACCGCGCCTTGCTCGTGCCAGGACGATGGCCTGGAGCGTCCCGCGAGCCTCCGGTTTGCCCTTGGCCCAGCAAACGGATGCCACCTCCTGTGGCATGGCGCTGCTGGGTCGTCGTTTGCTGAGATGGACGTGGCGCATCCACGGAGACCGAGGCTCGGTCGTCCATTTTGTCCTTGGATTTGGTGGCGCCACGAGTTTCCTCGCCGGCGACCACCCTTCCGACGGCGTCTCCCCCGCCCACCGTTGGCTCCGGTGGCGGCGGATGAGACGCAGACGGGCCTGCGACCTCCGAAACCTTCTTCTTCGGGGCCATGGCGCAGTTGTTGATGAAGCTGACGAGTTTGGAGAGGTTGATGAAGAATGCGCCCGCGTGAACGCCGGATCAGGTTCGCACAACCTCGACGCCCCCTACCTGGCGCGCCAAAGATGTCGGGGGGAAACTGTCCACCACGAGCACCTATGGGACCGGAGCCCCTTTTGTTCGTACGGTAAGGGAGCGGAGGGAGCACAAAGAGCAGATCGTGGAGAGCACGCGGGCGGTTTACCCAGGTTCGGGCCGTGATGGACGCGTAAAACCCTACTCCTGCTTGATTGTATTAAGTGTTGGAGTTCGGGAGCTTGAAGAACTAGCTACACCGAGCGAATGAGTGATCTAGGTTCCGAACCCTTTCTACGTTGTGCATGGGCCTCCTTTTATAGCTCAAGGGGTCACCGACAGGTGTCAACGTAGGAGAAAGGGTAAAAATGTAATAGTGGTGGTAGTTGTAATAGTGCGGGAACAGTGGATGAACAGTGGTCATCACCTACTTTGACAGTGGGGGACAAGAGCATTTAATGCCCGTCGCCGTCGACCCCAAAAGCGCCTGCCCTTGCGTCTCCGCTTGCCACGGCGATAGCTTTATCACCGTGAAGTGCCACCGTGTCCCCCAGGCTGCATAGCCATCCGCCACGCGTCCCTGGAACGGCCCCAGGGCGACGCGTGGACCAATGAGCTGGAGCGCGGGCACACAGTGCAACTCTCCCCGGCAAGCACCTTGCCGGGGGGCTTGACCTTGCCGGGCCCGGGAGCTTGTCGGGCTCTGAAGCTTGTCGCTCCCCGGGCCCCGCCGGGGCGCGTGCAGCGCCGAAGCATGTCTTCTGAAATGTAATCTTCTGGCCTTCCTGGCATGCTCCTCTTGCCAGGGTCTTGTGTTAGTGAGGTAATCTTGAGCCTGGGACGGCCTTCCCGGCAAGCTCCACTTGCCGGGGTCTTGATCTTCTGTCTTGTATACTTTGTTTTTGAAGGGTTTTATATGGAGCAGGAAGGTCTCCGGCATGCACGTGGTAGGCCCTGCCGCGGGAAGCTGCTACTGCCCGTGCACAAGTTGGGGTACTGAGGTACCCCTACCTTAGTTCACCGACAGGAGCACCTATGGGACCGGAGCCCCTTTTGTTCGTACGGTAAGGGAGCGGAGGGAGCACAAAGAGCAGATCGTGGAGAGCACGCGGGCGGTTTACCCAGGTTCGGGCCGCGATGGACGCGTAAAACCCTACTCCTGCTTGATTGTATTAAGTGTTGGAGTTCGGGAGCTTGAAGAACTAGCTACACCGAGCGAATGAGTGATCTAGGTTCCGAACCCTTTCTACGTTGTGCATGGGCCTCCTTTTATAGCTCAAGGGGTCACCGACAGGTGTCAACGTAGGAGAAAGGGTAAAAATGTAATAGTGGTGGTAGTTGTAATAGTGCGGAAACAGTGGATGAACAGTGGTCATCACCTACTTTGACAGTGGGGGACAAGAGCATTTAATGCCCGTCGCCGTCGACCCCAAAAGCGCCCGCCCTTGCGTCTCCGCTTGGCACGGCGATAGCCTTATCACCGTGAAGTGCCACCGTGTCCCCCAGGCTGCATAGCCATCCGCCACGCGTCCCTGGAACGGCCCCAGGGCGACGCGTGGACCGATGAGCTGGAGCGCGGGCACACAGTGCAACTCTCCCCGGCAAGCACCTTGCCGGGGGGTTGACCTTGCCGGGCCCGGGAGCTTGTCGGGCTCTGAAGCTTGTCGCTCCCCGGGCCCCGCCGGGGCGCGTGCAGCGCCGAAGCATGTCTTCTGAAATGTAATCTTCTGGCCTTCCTGGCATGCTCCTCTTGCCAGGGTCTTGTGTTAGTGAGGTAATCTTGAGCCTGGGACGGCCTTCCCGGCAAGCTCCACTTGCCGGGGTCTTGATCTTCTGTCTTGTATACTTTTTTTTTGAAGGGTTTTATATGGAGCAGGAAGGTCTCCGGCATGCACGTGGTAGGCCCTGCCGCGGGAAGCTGCTACTGCCCGTGCACAAGTTGGGGTACTGAGGTACCCCTACCTTAGTTCACCGACAGTGTGCGCTCCACTTCAGGTACGATGGCGTCTCCACGCTATTCGTCAGGGTCTTCTCATAGGAAGGCAGGTGCCTTGGGTGTTGTCCCGAGGCTGATGACGAGGAGGACGAAGACGTCTGGAGGAGCAGCTCCTCCTCCGGAGACAACCTCAGTCCTAGTGGGTGCCGTGGGGCCCCCCTCTGTGGCAGCAGCAGCTCCTCCAGTAGTGGCAGCCGCGATGAACCACGACGCCGCCGAGCTCGGTACGGCGAGGGGAGGGGATCGCCGCGCCGCTGCGGTTCGGTGAAGCATGAGGAACCGGAGGAGTCCGACTGAGCGGGAGCGGCTTCTGCTTCTTCTCCTTTCTTTTCCTTCATGTCCTTTCTGCGTCAAAATTTCAAGTTGCCTTGAGGAGGCGTGTAATGGGTTGTGATATATGTAAGAAGCGAGAACTCGCCGTCATGCTTTTGTTGCCTGAGTGAAGTCACTTAGATTTTATGCGTCATGTCGTCCTGAGGCGGAGTCCTCCTGACTCCGGCATCATGAGCCCCATCGGGTCGTGAGGAGGTGGCCGAGTCTGATGGGCTTGTACAGCCCCCGAGCGGGGGTCAATCGCCGAGATCTGCTGAGAGTGCTGATCGCGGGTTAGAGAACCAAAGCCTGAGTGGCTCGGTAGATAGGTTGCACGGACTGAGAAGCCCGGCGCCAGAGCCTGAGCAGGCTTGGCCAGGCGAGGTCATGGGGCCACGGTAGACGAGGGCCGGTGACCGACCGTGCCCCAGCCCCCATGCACGAGGCACGTGAAGGAGAGCGAGTGGCATAGCTGAACTTTATAGCCGGCGAGAAAGATCCCAAACATAAAACTCTCAACTAAATGAAGGAAGCGCGAGAAACACGAGAACTTCATAGCATGGGGTAGAGGAAGGGCTGATAGCCAAGGAAGTAGAAAAGGCTGACAGCCAAACACCAAGCAAAAGGAAAAAAGGTCGCGTCTGACCCCTACACTACGTCTTCTTCCCAGCGCAGAGCTAAGGACTGCCACTGGGGCGTGGGTGGGAGCCCCGTCTGAGGGCCCGTAGGCAACACACATGATACTCCGAGGCGTGTACAACCCCAACTCATTACTACGTGAGAGTGTCACGGGCGGAGACCTTCACGGGCACGGAGCCTTGATTATGGATAGAACCTCCTGAGGTGTTCGATGTTCCAGGAATTATGGATAGGTATCCCATCCTGCGTCTCCAGGCGCACAACACCAGGCCTAGAGACACGGGCGATTCTGAACGGGCCCTCCCACATGGGCAAGAGCTTGTGTAGCCCCTCACGGGAGAGGACCCGCCTCAGGACCAAGTCACCAACTTCAAGTGTTCTTGCGCGGACGCTGCGGCAGTGGTAACATGTCGCCCTGAGGGCAGCTCGGCGACGACCCTCCTCACCGAGCACGAGGTCCATCCACCAGGCGACGTCCTGGCATTCCTCATTGAAGGCCAAGACCCATGGGGAGCGATGCTTGACCTCGTGAGGGAGGATCGCCTCCGCCCCATAAATGAGAAATAATGGAGTCTCCCCCATAGGTTTGTTGGCGGTGGTTCGGATTGACCACATCACGGACTGGAGTTCGTCAATCCAGCCCCTGCCGCAAGCCTCAAGCTTCTTCTTGAAGCTGTGCGTCTTGAGGCCACGCAAGACTTCCGCGTTGGCGCGTTCGGCCTGGCCATTGCTGCTGGGGTGGGCCACCGAAGCGTAGAAAATCCGTGTTCCAAGGTTAGCACAATATGACCTGAAGAGATTACTTGTGAACTGTGAACCGTTATCCGTGATGATGCTGTTGGGGACCCCAAATCGCCTCACGAGGCCCTGGATGAACTTGACAGCTGACCCGGCTGGGATCGCGCGAACAGGCTCCACCTCCGCCCACTTGGTAAATTTGTCGATGGCGACGTACAGGAAGCGGTAGCCCCCTGCTGCCTGAGGAAATGGACCTAGGATGTCCAGTCCCCAGACCGCGAAGGGCCAGGAAATTGGAATCGTCTGGAGGCCTTGCGCTGGCTGGTGGATCTGTTTGGCGTGAAACTGGCACGCCTCGCAAGCTCGCATGAGCTCCGTGGCGTCGTTGAGCGCCGTGGGCCAATAGAATCCACTACGGAAGGCCTTGCCCATGAGGGTGCGGGACGACGAGTGATGACCACATTCTCCACCGTGGATATCGGCCAGCAGCTCGTGCCCTTGCTTCCTCCAGATGCATTTTAGCGAGACGTCGTTGGGGCGCCTCCTGTAGAGTTCACCGTCTCGGATGCAGTAAGCTGAGGCCTGTCGGACCACGCGCTCTGCGTCTTCTTCTTTGTTTGGCAGGGCATCGTGTTGTAGGTACATCTTGAGTTCTTGGGGTCCAGCAACCCTCCTCGGGCTCCGCAGCGAGCAACAGGCGGGCTCCGGAGGGTGGGCCACAGGGCGGGGTACCATCTGGGGGCGCCGCCGGTAACCCCTACCGAGGGGAGGCCGGCTTGGGAGCTGATGGTGCTGCTGACAGCTTGAGTAGCCGCTCCTCGAAGACGCCCGGCCTTTGAGGCTCTCGTCTGGAGGCTTGCTTGGCGATGTCGTCCACCTCTTTGTCGGTGTCTCTCGGCACGTGCTGCACCTCCAGCCCTTGGAATCGCTTCTCCATCCTGCGCACCTCCTCTAGGTATGCCCCCATGTGCTCATCCTTGGGCTTGTACTTCTTTTTGGAGAAGTCGACGAGGAGTTGTGAATCGCCCCTGATGGTGAGACGCTTGACCCCCAGTGCGGCGGCGGCCTTGAGCCCGGCAATCAGGCCCTCGTACTCGGTGATGTTGTTGGAGACCTTCTCGCCCTGCTGGAAGCAGAGCTGCACAGCGTAGTACAACTTATCCTGAGTGGGAGATACCAACACGGTGCCAGCCCCCGCGCTGAGGCGTAAGAAGGCGCCGTCGAAGTACACTACCCATCCGTCTGGGGCTTCATCACCGGGGGCCAGCGAACGGTCTTTGCTGACCCCCCGCTCCGACGCATCAGTCCATTCCGCCACGAAGTCTGCCAGAGCCGCTCCCTTGATCACCCGCGTGGTGCTGAATTCCAGCTGGAACGCTTGAAGCCCGATGTTCCACTCGGCGACCCTCCCGATGACATTCGGGCCCCGCAGCACCTTCTCGAGGGGATACGACGAAACAACCTTGATGGGGTGGCCTTGGAAGTAGTGGCGCAGCTTCCTGGAGGCGACGAGGAGCGCTAAAAGCAGCTTCTGGGGCATCGGGTAGCACGAACGCGCGTCGCGCAGTACTGTGCTGATGAAGTACACCGGGTGCTCCACGAGGGTTGGCGCAGCAGGGTCCGCTAGCGCCTCAGGAGCCTCTGGAGCTTCTTGCTGAGCGGCGGGGCCGTCGGTGCCCGTGGTCGAATCTGCCCCTGAGGCCGTGTCGGGGGGCGGCGCGGGTCCTGAAGGTGCCGAGCCGCCCGGTGGCCTTGGGATCCAGAGCCTTTCCTCGCGCTCCATGACCAGTGCTGCGCTGGCGGAATGAGGCGTTGCGGCGAGGTAGAGCGTCATGGGCTCCAAGGGTCGTGGTGCTACCATAACCGGTGAGCTGGTGAGGTATTCCTTGAGGTCCCGAAAGGCGGCGTCGGCCTCCGGAGTCCACTCAAAGGGCCCTTTCTTCTTCATGAGCTTGAAGAATGGGAGGGCGCGTTCCCCGAGCTTAGAGATGAAGCGCCCCAGGGATGTCACGCATCCGGCGAGCTTCTGCATTTCCTTCAGGTTTGTGGGTGGCCTCATTTTCTCGATGGCCTTGATCTTCTCCGGGTTGGCCTCAATGCCCCGGTGCGAAACCAGGAACCCTAGCAACTTTTCGGAGGGTACGCCGAACACGCACTTCTCCGGGTTGAGGCACAGCTTCACCTTGCGCAGGTTGGCGAATGTTTCTTCTAAGTCCTGGATGAGGGTCGTGGCCTCCTTGGTCTTAACCACTATGTCATCGACATACGCCTCTGCATTCCTCCCAAGCTAAGGGCCGATGGTGATGTGCATCAGGCGTTGGAAGGTAGCGCCTGCATTCCTCAACCCAAAAGGCATGCAGGTGTAGCAGTAGACCCCGCATGGGGTCAGGAACACCGTCTTCTCCACGTCTTCTACCGCCATCTTGATTTGGTGGTAGCCCGAGAAGGCATCAAGGAAGCAGAGTAGGTCGCACTCAGCCGTGGAATTCACGATTTGGTCGATGCACGGAAGAGGGAAGGGGTCCTGAGGGCAGAACTTGGTGAGGTTCGTGAAGTCGACGCACATGCGTTCCTTGCCTCCTTTCTTCGGGATGATGACGGGATTGGCCAACAACTGCGGGTTCCGTACTTCCCGTACGACACTTGCTTCCTCCAGCTTCCTAACCTCTTGGACGATGAAGGCCTGCTTATCCAGGGCTTGCCTGCGCGCCTTCTGCTTGATAGGGCTCGTGTTGGGGCACACCGTGAGGTGATGCTCGATGATATGCCTAGGCACCCTGACCAAATCTGCGGCCTTCCAGGCGAACACATCCTTGTTGGCCCTGATGAAGCTGACCAGTGCCGCCTCTTGCTCTGGATCCATGCCCGTGCCGATGGTGAAGGTGGCTCCTGAGCCTTTTCGTCGATGGGCACTTGCTTCGTCTCGGCAGGGTCCTGAGAAAAGAGCTGCTTCTTCTTGGCAGGCGCGGCCTCCGGAGGTTCCGGAGCCCCCTTCGCCCCCGGGTGAGCTGCGGCAGTGGCGGCCTTGTAAGCGCACCCAAGGACCTGAAGGGCAGCCTTAGGGACCCCTTTGATGGTGATGACGCTGCTGCTCCCGGGTATCTTGACAGTGTTGTAGCCCGGGTGAGTCGCCGCCATGAACTTCGCCAAGGCTGGGAAGCCGAGGACGATATTGTATAGCAGGTGGATGGGTGCAACATCAAAATCGATGAGCTCAGTCCGGTAGTTAGCTGGCGTGCCGAAGGTGACCGGGAGGCGGATCTGGCTGAGCGGAACGGCCAAGCCCACGACGCTCGAGAAGGGCTTGGTGGGAAGGAGCTGCCTGTAGGACACGGGCAGATGGCCGAAGGCTTCAGGAGAGAGGATGTTGAGGCCGGCGCCGTCGTCGATGAGAGTTCTTGTCACTGCCACCCCGTAGATGGTGGGCGTGCAAACCGTGGGGAGAGCTCCGGCACTGGCCGCTTGGGAGGCGAGGTCGCCGGGGCCAAAGGTGATGGCGGGCCCCGGCTTGTTCTACCCCGCAAGGCCTCCCGTGGCTGGGCGGCAGTTCCAACCTGCCGAAAGTGCGACTTGGCGTGTCGGGCAGACGCCGGTGCTTGGGACCCACCGAGGATGCAGGCGACCCCGCGGCAAGGCCGCTCCCTGCAGGCGGCGCCCCGCAGCTCACAGTTGCGGGCCGTCCGCGTGGCGCGGGTCTCGGCGGGCGGCCGGTGCTGGGCCCGCCGTCATCCCATTAGGAGTGTGACCGGCGAGGCCACAGGAGGCGGGAATGGTGGTGCAGGCCGTCTTCCAGCGGCCTGGCCGGCGGGAGCATCGTTGAAGGAGGGGCGCCCATGGTTGGCGTGGTCCGTTGATGTTGCTCGGTCGATGGGGAGGAAGCCAGCCCCCGCGCGGCTGTGGCTGGCCGCAGCCATCGTAGAGGCGCTGAACCGGAGAGGGGAAGCGAGGTCGTCGGAGAGGCGAGATTTCGACACGCCCCCTACCTGGCGCGCCAAATGTCAGATTCAGGGCTCCGCAAAACCCGTTCAGTTCGAACACAGGGGCGTGAACGAAGATCTCTCCCACTCTCGTCTACCTAGCGCCTCGCTCTCGTCGCGGTGGAAGGATTCAAGAAAACAACGAACAAGACACGCAAGAGTTTATCCAGGTTCAGGCCACCGCATGGTGTAAGACCCTACTTCCTGCTTTGGTGGATTAGCCTCGGGCGAGCCAGGATACAAGCTAGTACAGAAGTTCCTGGGCTCAGGAGGTGAGCTCAGGAGGGTCTGGAGGCTAGTGTTCTTGCTCCAGGTATGGTGGTAATGTCTATTGGTCCGTCCTCTTTGCAGTGGGAGTTCTAGCTACTTATATAGGCGGCCACGGTCCTATTCCCCCGAAATTTTTTAGGTGGGAAGGGATCGCACAACGGCCATTTTTGAGCGGGAACACAAGGACATTCCTACCCTGACAAAAGCAGTCTTCGCCTGCAAAAGGATCAGGCGATGACGCGGTGGTGGGCTCGGCAATGACATCCTCCTTGTCGTCCTTGCGGTCTTTGGTCTCGTTGCACCAATGAGGAAACCTTTGCCTCGCTCCTCGGGAACTCGCGGCTGTGCTGTCCCCCTTGCACCGAAATGGTAACTGCGCCGCTGGCGCGCGATGCGTCACCGCTGATATCACTGCCTCCTCCTGAGGCAGGCTTGGCCTTGGGTTCTCCACCCCTCCGGAGGACCTTGTTGAGGCTGCTCCTGAGGAGGTCTTGACATCGTTCTCCTCGCGAGGCTTGGCTCCCTTGCGAGGGTCTTGGGCAGCTGGTTGATCAGCTGGGCCGAGTCAGGCCGCAGTAGGAGCGCGTCGCGGCCCGCAGACAGGCTAGTCTGTGTACCCTGGTTCCTAGTACGCCGACAAGGTTGGCCTTGGAGATGTCGTTGACCCGGCGCGCGACCTGGTCTGCCCTTAGCCACAGGTTTGACATGCGGTCGGGGTCCTCGAGGTTGGTCATCCCACTGATGAGATGGAGGCGCTGTTGCAGCGGCAGCACCCGCCGGGCAATGAAGGCAGTGACGAGGTCATTGCCGGAAAGCCCTTCTCGCTCCTTCATCACCACCACCCGCTCGCAGCGCCTGCGAAGGCCGCTTGGGGTAGTACGACCAATTTTACTTCGCCCGCGACGGCGAGTTGACAAACGGCGGTAGATTGATGCGGTCCGCGCCCAGATTGCGGATGTAGAAGAAGGAGTGCTGCCACTTCTTGGTAGAATCCTCCAGCGGCACCTTGGGGCGCTCATCCCCCGGCCGCCTGCAGATGATGGCGGGCCCGCACTTTGACATCTCCCCGGCCTTCGGCCACTCCTGCTTCAGGGTGAAGAGGCGCGCGAAGAGGTTGAGGAAAGGCTCGACTCCGAGATACGCCTCGTAGAGCGTGACGAAGCCTGAGAGCTGCACAATGGCGCCGGCTCCAAGATGATGAGGCTGGAGTCGGAAGAACTCCAAGAACTCGCGGAAGAAGTCGCTCGCGGGCATCCCAAACCCGCGCTTGAAGTGAATGAAGAAAACCACGCGCTCCGCACCCTCGGGGCATGGCTCCCGCTCGTCCCCCGGCAAGCGCACGACGGCCTTCGTCTCCAGCGGCAGGCGCTTGGTGGTGCGGAGATAGGAGATATCGTCCTCGGTGACGGTCGAGCCCATCCATGAGCCCGACGGCAACGCCATCGACGAGCAGCGTGGAAGAGAAAGAAGAAGAAGTTGGCCTCTGCTCGAAACAACGTCCGTCGTGGTGCGTGGCGGTCGCAAGAAGCAGAGGAGGCAAGGAAAGGCAGGAGGGCATGAGCAAGAACGATTTCCGCCGCCCCCTCAACCCAATTTATAACCACGGTTCGAACGTGGGGGAGTGGGATCGATTGCACCCACCTCTCCCACTTCTCCGCAATAAATGCGCACGTACTTGCGCAGTAACTGCCCCGCAGAAGGGCAACCAGTTCGCGGACACTGCAATAAATCCGCGCGCGTGGGACGAGGTCGCGCGGCCGCACGACCGCGGGCCCAAGCGCGTCACCCCGTCCCATCGTGCGCGTGGCCTGTCAGGCCTCTCCGGCTTCCGAGCTCCACGTGGCGCCCGCGCGGAACCCAAAAGATCATTCAAGATTCGGCGGATTCCTCGGTTTCCCGCCATTGCCGAAACGCCGCAATCCGGCTTCCGGAAGAGGGCACACAGCGGGTGTTGCCGGGTCCGGCGGCCCTCAAGTTCACCTCCAAGAAAAGGAAACTACGAAGGCCCCTTTTCCCGAACACAGCGGACCTTCACAGCTTCGGGGACTACTGTCGAGGGGATGAACCCTAGGCAAGTAACGGAAGTCGGATCCTTTTCAAAAACGACGGGGCCAGCACCACCCCACAATCCGGCTCTCACTTGGCCGGGTCGCTCGACCCGGCCAGGACCCACGATCCGGCAAGATTCTCCAGTCCGTCCAGCTCCCACGATCCAGCCCCAACGGCCCGCTCAAGGGGTCCGGACTCGGCGCGCCAAGACTTCTCCAACAAGCCAGACCGACCTGTGGCATGTTCCCCAATCCGGCCGCGTGTCAGCTCCCGTCCCATCCCAGCCGTACGATGGGACGAGACGCCGCCTACTGATGACCGAGGCAATAGTACCCCGCCCATGCCCCTAGTTAGCCGAGGCGTGGCAACAGTGTAATCATCACCACCCATGACGCCGGCAGACGGTGACGTGACGGAACACACTGTACCCGACTCAACCTGGCCACTCCCTGACGAACGACAAGACGGCACACAGTGCGCCCGTACCCTGCGGGCCCCGCATTCGAAGAACCCGACGAGCCCTGTACCCGGCGGGTCCCAGCGCCGGCTTCCCGAACGATGACAATCCGGCCCCACGGCCGTGTAACATTACCATTGTTTCCCTGGGGGGTTGACCTATAAAACCCCCAGAGCCCTCATGCATACGGGCGAGCCCTAGTAGAGAACATGGTAGACACACCTCGGGAGAAGCAGCCTAAGCCCTGGCCTGTCTTCCTCCTTCCTCCATACAGCTCAAGGAGCAACTCTATACTGGTAAAACATCAACCACGCTCCGAAGGATTAGGGGTGTTATCTCTCCGGAGAGCCCCGAACCTAGGTATGTCTTGCGTCCCGCGCTCGCTCATACCAACCCCGCTTCTGGAGCCCACCAGTGCCCTCGAGCCGCCTCCTATCTTTAGCCATCCCTTGGCATCTGCCGTGCGCCCACCACGACAATGGGGAGCCAGAAAAATAAATACTTACTGGTTATGGTGGATAAATTCACTAAGTGGATAGAAGCCAAACCAGTAAAAACAGCTAAAGATGGACCAGTGATTTATTTTATATCCGGCGTGGTACACCGCTACGATCCCCCACACAATATCTTCACAAATAATGGCTCCAACTTTATGGCCAATGAGGTGAAAAACTGGTGTGCCAAGTTAGGCATTAAACTTGACTATGCATCTGTCTACCACCCTCAAACAAATGGTCAGGTCGAACGGGCCAATGGCCTAATAATGAGCGGCATTAAACCCTAACAGGTGCGCTCCCTACGAGAGTCAGATAAACACTGGGTTGAGGATCTTGACTCCGTACTCTAGGGGCTGCAGACCACACCTTACCGGACAACCGGGTACACATCTTTCTTCATGGTGTACGGCGTAGAGGCTGTTTTGCCCTGAGAAATTATTCACGACTCACCTCGAGTATGCATATACGAAGAGCGAGAGGCCGAGCTCGATCGGCAGGATGACCTAGACAGCCTTGAAGAGGAGCATGATATTGCGCAGGCTCGTTCCGCATTCTATCAACAACAGGCCAGGCGATACTAGAGCAGAGAAGTGCGGGCCAAAACATACAAGGTTGGCAAATTCGTTTTGCATCTCCCAGATAAGAAAAAGGATAAGCTCAAACCAAGATGGGAGGGCCCCTTCATCGTAGATGAGGTTCTCACCGGAGGAGCCTATGGCCTTCAAAATGCATCAGACAATCGCCTTGAGCCGAATCCATGGAACGCTGCTAGGCTCCGACGATTCTACGGATAGTCCGGTAGCACCTTTTGTTTTTATTTTGACTAGGTTTCCTTTTTTCTTCTCTCCCTTTTTGCTTTTTCTTTTAAACGTCCCAGGATATGTTTGGATATACCAAACTTTTAGGGGTACACATCTTTAAATGTATATGCCCCAAGATAACTGGGGGCTTCTCTAACGAAGCTTACTATTAAAGCCCGTTCCTTACATTACTTATGCCGTCTGTCTTATACATTCTTTTCGCCATTATATGCACCTCTATGACTTCAGTTTTTGCCAAGATGGGTTGCCTCGCTCCTGTGTTTATACCCTAAGTTCCTAATGATTAGGCTAGGGTGTAAAGGGAGCACCTCTGCGATTGTTACAACCGGCTAATCCGGACCTGTACCTCAGACGGGTGAAGCCGAAAGATAGCGTTCTTAAGGGTATCATTGGTCGGCAAACAACGACAAATTACTTATGTTTACATAATTTTTTCTAAAAAGTAAGGGATAGGCTCCCCGTAATTCTATCTTTAGGATCAAAGCCTAGGCATGCATAATTAGGCATGCTGACCCAGGGAAAGGAACCCTTAACGGGAACTATTCCCCATGGAAGATGTTTCTTACGTTAAATAGTAATATAACATAACCCCTTGAACAAATTATGTCTGTTCGAGCAAAATGACCGGATTGCTTGGTTTCTGAACATATTGAGTGTTTACTACATTCAAACATAGTATCCAGAAACAGTCCAACCCTTGGGTTTAGGAGGTTGAAGCCAAAGGCCTTCCATGACAATTTTTTACAAGTTCGATCGGAGATAAGTTTGATGATAAAGTACATTGATACATTGAATCAAATGCCTATTCTTTATCTATGTCGTCTAGGAGACTGCTTAAGCTACAGTCTTCTTGCGACTATTTCGCGGCAATCATTACTTGGTCATATACCAAGTTCATGGGAATCTCTTTCCCGTTCGGTCCCTGAGGTCCAACACGGGCCATATGATTCAGATCAAGCCTGGTGTAGCACGTTTTCACCATCGCCCATGCTTCTCGAGCACCTTCCCGGCACGCTAAAGCCTTCCATAGCTCAAAACGACGTTGTGCACCTTTAAACATGTTTGCCAAATCCTCCATAATTTCTGGAGGAGAATCACATGGTCATAAGGCTTTAGCCATATTCTTCATGGCTTTCCAGGCCCGCTCATGCACTATGGAAAGCTCTTTCAGCACGTCACCTCGGAATCTAGATACTTCTTCTTCAGGACGCCCGATTAACAGACCTGCAAGAAAAATCATTATAATACTCTGAATTGCCGGATAATATGAGTTTCGGAGCTGGTTTAAAGGTCATACCGAATATGCCACCTTTCAACCCTTTATTTTCTTTCAATGCATCCGATAACCGGGCCCTTAGGTCCTTTATCTCTTCGGCTTGCTTAAACTTTTCATCCTACAGCTTGTTCTTTTGCTCAATGATCTGTCATAATACACGACGACCGGCTGCTTCTTGCCCCTCAGCATATTTTTGGTCCTCCTAGGCAGTCTTTAACTTCTCTGCCAGCCGAACTATAGAATCCACTTCTAAAATACATCAATGTTGGCTTAAAACATCATTGGGGCTGAACATATTTTTTTCAGATATTATTTTTCCTTACCATGAGATTCCCTTGTGGATTTCTTCATTTCCTCTAGCTCGGTGGTGGCGGCATTTAGCTTTGTCCGGCTTGTTTCGAGCTCCTAGGACAGCTTGTTGTTCTTCTGCTTGAGAACCTGCGGATATAACGATCCTTAAATCGGTTGGATTAACCGCTTCAAGTCTCGGGGGCTACCGACATATACTTATTAAATGTACACAAATTTTTACCTGCATATCCTTTGAGAACAGGTGAGTGACCACCGCTAGTCCATCCTGGGCAGCTCGAATATATGCATCCACAGAGCTGAGGGCATTGAACTCTTCCCCAGTAAAGGTTGGAGCACGCATGGCCTCTTTTCGCCGCCGATGATTCACCGCGCTCTCCACTTCGGAAATTGTAACAGAGACATCATCTAAATCCTCCTATGGTGGATAATTCGGGGCCGCATCTGTATTGATTCTTGTCCTTGTTGATGAGTCCGGGGCTAGATTAGATGGTTATCGACCGACTGGGTCCTTGGACGCAGTTCGACATATGCTCCTTCTGAAATAAGGCAGGAGGGGAAGTTTAACAATCCGGTCTTGTAGCGGAGCACATATCAAAGACTATACCTCTTCGATGAAGGAGGGGGCTCGATGGTGCTCCCCGTTTCTTTTCGCTTTGAAGGCTTGCCCTACGCATGCACTGTCTTCTTAGAAGCCTCCCTCGATGCAGTGCGGCGTGTCGAGCGCCGACCCTTTTGAGCACAAGTCAGTGCAGTGGGTGAGGCGGTAGGGGAAGGCTCCCTTTTTGAGGATGTCTTCTGGGTACTTACATTGGAGGAAGGGAGAAGACCGGGATAATCGGCCATAATCGCCACTTCCAAGCCATCGAGGCTCGCCTGATAGAAAACTCCATCAATAAGCTCTATAAATATATCTGGATCCTCATTGAATCCGGGATCTTTGCTATGAGCATGGTCCTCTGGCTATGGGGCGGGGCAATGAATCCCTTCGACCACCTTCCTCCATGTTTGTTTTAAAACATCCGAAATAGTTCAATTAGCACATCTTAGTAAAGAGGTAGGATAATGCTGATAATCGAAAAACTTACCCAGTCGATAGGGTTATACATGGAAAAACCTTCCCGACAATTTAAACAAGCAAAGTCTTCTTTCTCCCCCTTATAAAGATCTCCCAAAATGGCGGCCAGGGCGGTCGGGGTATCCAGACCCTCGCGCTTGTAACGAGATGCTTTGTCCGTCCCGTTGTAATGCCACATGGGAAACCCCTTGGATTGAAGTGGTTGAACACATCGCTTTATCTCAATGGCCATGACTTCGATTATCAAGAGTTTAGAATGGGCAAGTACCCTGACCTTGCTGACTAGCCTCTTAACTTCCTCGCTATCCCCTTGCTTGGGGGTCTAGGGGCACCAATTGAAGCGTTTCTTCAAAGGGGCACTGGAGAATTCGGGAAAACCACACTGAACTGGGTCCGGAAGGGCAACGTCTTCAATATAAAACCACTCCGAAGTCCACTCTTTGGGTTCCTTTTTGGGAGTGCCGAGCAGGTAACCTGTTCCGGCTATGCGCCATACTTCGGTGCCGCCCACTTCAGATATGGACCCCTTTTGAGAACGAGGAACGAGGCAAAAGAACTTTCTCCATAGTTCAAAATGAGCCTCACATCCTAAGAACAGCTCGCAGAGAGCAACAAAACCCGTGATATGCAGGATAGAACCTGGCGTGAGGTTGTGCAGTTGGAGCCCATAAAATTGCAATAGGCCTCTCAGGAAGGGATGGATTGGAAAGCATAAACCTCACGGAAAAAACAAAATGAAGCACACCTGCTCCTCCTTACTGGGGTTGTGTAAATTTTCTGGTAACGCCTCGCTGTCGATTGAGGCAAATCTAGCCCGAACGGAGACTAGATCTGTGGGAGGGAGATATCCCTCCATTTGAAGTCTATTCAGCCGGAGGTGGGATACCGAGCAGCTTCCCCAATCACCCGCTTGAGGGCCGTGGGGGCGCGAGGAAGAGCTGGGAGCGTTCGCCATGTTTTGAGGATTTTCGTGGTTTGCTCTAAGTCTCTCTACGCGATGTGGAAAGGCATCTGAGATCTGATCCCCTTAAATATACGTCATCCTTACATGGCTAGGGGTTTATTTGTAAAAATTACATGGACTGTTCGCATTCGCCTAACATGTGGAAGTCGAGGGGACATCGGGAAGGAATCATCAAGGCGGGGTATAAGGGTCAGAACCGAACTGTCATCGTTCTGAAGTATAACAAAGAACCTGCCTTGCAAAGCCGAAGACATAAAACCGGATACTACATCGTCATTGAAGGCAAGTTCGGGGGCTACTGAGGGAGTCCCTTTGGGGGTCCTCGAGTGTCCGGACTACTTGTTGTGGGCTAGACTGATGGGCCATGAAGATAAAGGGGAAGACCGTCCCCCGTGTCTGGGTAGGACTCCTATGTACGTAGAAAGGCAAATTTGATGTCCGGGTGTAATGTTTCCTTCCTCTCCAAGTCAACTATGTACAACCCTAGGCCCCCTCCGGTGTGTATATAAACTAGAGGGTTTAGTCTATGGAGGCTAACAGAACAATCATCGGCTACATAGCTAGGGTTTAGCCATTACGATCTCGAGGTAGATAAACTCTTGTCATCCCTATCTTCATCAAGATCAATCAAGCAGGAAGTAGGGTATTACCTCCACTAAGAGGGCCCGAACCTGGGTAAACATCGTGTCCTAGTGTCTCTTGTTACCATCGATCCTTAGACTCACAGCTTGGCCCCCCTACCCGAGATCTACCGGTTTTGACATCAACACCAGCCGTTGGAGTTCATAGTCAAGCTGCCCC
>LR738712.1:162699561-162813909 GCA_902687465.1 Secale cereale
CCCCCCCCCCCCCCGTAGCTGTCTTCGACTTCTAACCCCTTTCGTAAGGGTGATGGAGGTATAACAACCACCGGGGTTGAGGCTGCACATGAGGGGTTGTTGCAATGGCAGAATGCAGGTAAACATAGAGTTCCCTGCTGCTCATGTCATGCTTCTCCGGCGTGGCTGGAAAACTTTTGTTCATGTTCATAGCTTGGCGGTAGGGCACGTTCTCCATTTCAAGTTAATGGATGCAACCCTACTCTTCGTCAAGGTCTTCGGGCATTCGTGTGCTCTCTTGGGGTGCTGCGCGGAGAGCTCGACTAATGACAAAAGTTCCTCCTCGAGCGGCAGCAACGAGGAGGGCACCGGGGAGGACGACGACAACGAGTTTCCGGTCGTCAAGCACGAAGGCTACGACACATACTCAAATTGAACGCCGGTCGTACCATCATCGCCAGCTAGGCGCCGACAGCACCATCATCTGCACCTGGGTCTTCTTCCGTGACAGGGTGATTTACCGGGGAGTTGGGTGTGGATGTCTCCGCCTCCTCCAGCAGTCTTCCAGTTGGGCCCCGATAGGCTTCCCCGTGGACTCCAGCTTCGTCTTCCTTGCCGGTGTCCATGCTGCTGCGTCCCTCTGGTCCCGCCGCTGGTGACCAGGGCATCGCCTAGCTGCTCCATCCATCCTTCACCTTCGTCTGTGCCCTCCCAATCTTGTCAGGCTGCGTCCCACAGGCCCTGACGGGGTTAGGCTAGGCTTCTGCCAGGTGCCCCTTTTGCCTTCTTCACCTCCCACCATGGTTCCTAGGAGGAGAGGGACAAGAAAGGGATTACGGGGCACTTATCTATTTTCAATCTAAAACATGTACGCATTTGCCAAACTTTAGCCTTGAACATGTAATCTCTTTCCTCCATATTTGTACTTTGTATGGTTTGTACTTGCTTATCTGCGTATTAATGAAAAAGACTTGTTTTCTGGGTACTTGTGCATGTATTATATCCATGCAAAGGAGGAACTCATCTATATTTTCAAGTAAACAAGGTCTCCCAGCAAGCTGTCTTGCCGGTCCCTTCCATCGTTGACGTGAGGCCTGGACTGGCGGGCTTAGGAGTGAGGAAAGGAACCGGCCCCTCGTCAAACCTTCTTTCCCAAATGTCACTACGACCATCTTGACCGAAGTAACCCTCAAGTTGAAGGATGGGAGCGCAAATGTTTTGAAGGCGATGAGGTTTTCCCTACACACAATTTTCCCTTACAGAGGCACACTATGGATATCTTAAAGAGAACTTATCTGATTATCCGTCGAGGATTGATATGTAGGCTTGTTTTCACACCTCCTTTCTGGGATCTGAGTCTACGACAGGGGGCATGTAGTTAGTATAGAGGGAAAACATACCAGCATATGGCCCTCACTAAATGACCATGGTAAACTCTAGCTAAACTAATCATACATGCAAGTTTTTCGGTGCGAGCGCTTCGTTTCATTATCTTTGCATAGGGTCTGCGCCTGGCTTTGTGATATGTCTCCATCGTATCTACTTTTCCAAACTCTTTTGTCCTTGTTTTGGATTCTAATTTGCATGATTTGAATGGAACTAACCCGGACTGGCGTTGTTTTCAGCAGAATTGCCTTGGTGTTATTTTTGTGCAGAAATAATAGTTCTCAGAATGACCTGAAACTTCACGGAGAATATTTTCAGAATATATAAAAAATACTGGTGAAAAGAAATACCGGAGGGGGCCCACACCCTGGCCACAAGGGTGGGGGGCGTGCCACCCGTCCTTGTGGGCCCCCTGGACCTCCACCAGCGTCAACCCCAACTCCATATAACCTCTTTCGGGGAGAAAACAATCAGAGAGAAGATTCCATCATGTTTTACGATACGGAGCTGCTGCCACCTCCTGTTCTTCATCGGGAGACCTGATCTGGAGTCCATTCGGGGCTCCGGAGAGTGAAGATCATCGCCTTCATCATCACCAACCATCCTCCATCACCAATTTCATGATGCTCACTATCGTGTGTGAGTAATCCCATCATATGCTTGCTGGACGGTGATGGGTTGGATGAGATTTATCATGTAATTGAGTTAGTTTTGTTAGGGTTTGATCCCTAGTATCCACCATGTTCTGAGATTGATGTTGCTATGACTTTGCTATGCTTAATGCTTGTCACTAGGGCCCGAGTGCCATGATTTCAGATCTGAACCTATTATGTTTTCATGAATATATTTGTGTTCTTGATCCTATCTTGCAAGTCCATAGTCACCTACTATGTGTTATGATCCGGCAACCCCGGAGCGACAATAGTTGGGACACTTCCCGGTGATGACCATAGTTTGAGGAGTTCATGTATTCACTAAGTCCTCATGCTTTGGCCCAGTACTCGATTAAAAGGAGGCCTTAATATCCCTTAGTTTCCATTAGGATCCGCTGCCACAGGAGGGTAGGACAAAAGTTGTCATGCAAGTTCTTTTCCATAAGCATGTATGACTATATTCGGAATACATGCCTACATTACATTGATGAATTGGAGCTAGTTCTATGTCACCCTAGGTTATAACTGCTACATGATGAATATTATTCGACATCTATCATCGCTGATCCATTGCCTACGAGTTCATTCCATATTGATACTTGCTTTGTTACTTTCGTTACTGCTGCTGTCACCATCACTACAAAACTGCTACTGTTACTTTTGCCACCGTTATCGTTACTTCCATACTACTTTGCCACTAAATACTTTGCTGTAGATATTAAGTTTTCCAGGTGTGGTTGAATTGACAACTCAGCTGCTAATACTTGAGAATATTCTTTGGCTCCCCTTGTGTCGAATCAATAAATTTGGGTTGAATACTCTACCATTGAAAACTATTGCGATCCCCTATACTTGTGGGTTATCAAGACCTTTTCTAGCGCCGCTGCCGGGGTGCATAACTCTATTGATCACTATGGATTTATATCCCCTATACTTGTGTGTCACTTGGGATTTATATCTGTTGATCACTATGAAGAATCTAAAGGATGATAGAACCAAGATCGTTCCCTCTAGAACGAGGGGAGGTAAGGAACTGCCATCTAGCTTTGCACTTGATTCATCATCTGTTTTGAGTAAACTTGCGACACCTACACCTGCTATTGAATCTGATATATCGCATGATATTGATGATGACACTTCTATTATGAATGATGATACAACTATGCTTGATGAAACTGTGCCATTGGGTGAATTACTTGATAAACATCTTGCTAGAGCTAGTACTATTGATTATGCTGAAGATGATGAGATTTCTAAAATTGATGAAATTATTGATACTGAAAACTTTGAAACACCTACTAGACCTACTTCCCCTAGATATGAATTGCCTATTGTTCCTGAGGGATATGATATGGAAGGAGAAGTAGCTAGAGACTTTCTTGCTTGTGAGGATAGGAATGATCTTAAGAAATTAGTACGCAAGTGGAAAGAAAAATCTTTGAATGCTAGAATGCAATATGATCCTGAATTTGCTACTTCACCTATCCGAGTTAGTGATAAGGATTATGAATTCTCTGTTGATCCTGAGTTAATTACTTTAGTTGAATCCGATCCTTTTCATGGTTATGAATCTGAAACTGTTGTGGCACATCTTAGTAAATTAAATGATATAGCCACCCTATTTTCTCATGAGGAAAAAAATAGCTATTACTATATTCTTAAGTTGTTTCCTTTCTCATTAAAGGGTGATGCTAAGTTATGGTTTAAATCTCTTGCTCCTGGTTGTGTGCGTAGTCCACTTGATATGGTTTACTACTTCTCTGCAAAATATTTTTCTGCTCATAAGAAACAAGCTGCCTTACAGGAAATATTTAATTTTGTGCAAAATGAAGAAGAGAGTCTCCCACAAGCTTGGGGGAGGCTTCTCCAATTACTTAATGCTTTTCCTGATCATCCTCTCAAGAAGAATGAAATACTTGATCTCTTTTATAATGGACTAACCGATGCTTCTAGGGACCACCTAGATAGTTGTGCTGGTTGTCTTTTCAGGGAAAACTGTGGAACAAGCTGAAAAAATATTGAATAATAATTTGAGTAATGATAATGATTGGAATCTTCCTGAACCAACTCCGAAGCCAACTCCCAAAAAAGAGGTATTATATTTCTCAGTCCCAAAGATATGCAAGAGGTAAAGAAATCAATGAAAGAAAAATGAATGAAAGATGAAGATGTTAAGAATATACCGCCTATTGAAGAAATACATGGTCTTGGTAACCCGACACAGGTAGTAGAGGTAAATTCTCTTTATAGATTTGATGAAGATGATATTCCTCATAATAAGTCTGCTAGCCAGTGCTTAGATGAGTTTGATAATTTTATTGTTAAACAAGAAAATTTCAATGCTTATGTTAGTAGACAACTAAAATGTAATGCTTATATGCTTGAACGCTTGGGTGATCTTGTAACTAGAACTTCTAATGATCTTAAACTTATTAGTAAACATGCTTCCATGGTTACCACTCAAGTAGAACAAGTACTTAAAGCACAAAATGATTTGCTTAATGAGTTGAATAGTAAGAATAATGATAATGTTGTTATGGTTGCAACTAGAGGTGGTAAAGTAACTCAGGAACCTTTGTATCCCGAGGGCCATCCTAAGAGAATTAAGCAAGATTATCAGAGAATTAACATTGATAAACCTAGTCCTAGTAATAAAAAGAAAAAGAAAAATGATAGGACTTTGCCTGCTTCTAGTGAACCTGTTACTGATACACTTGAGAATCGCAATAAGATTTCTATTTTGGATGCTGAGACTCAGTCTGGTAATGAACATGAACCGATTGATAATGTTAATGTAGTGATAATGATGTAGAGATTGAACCCGCTGTGGATCTTGATAACCCACAATCAAAGAATCAATGTTATGATAAGAGAGACTTCATTACTAGGAAACATGATAAAGAAAGGGAACCATGGGTTCAGAAACCCATGCCCTTTCCTCCTAAGCCATCCAAGAAAAAGGATGATGAGGATTTTGAACGCTTTCGTGAGATGATTAGACCTATCTTTTTGCGTATGCGTTTGACTGATATGCTTAAAATGCCTTCCTATGCCAAGTATATGAAAGAAATTGTTACTAATAAAAGGAACATACCGGAAGCTGAAATTTCCACCATGCTTGCTAATTATACTTTTAAGGGTGGAATACCAAAGAAACTTGGAGATCTAGGAATATCTACTATACCATGCTCCATTATTGGAAACTATGTTAAAACTGCTTTACATGATCTTGGAGCCGGTGTTAGTGTTATGCCTTTATCTTTGTATCGTAGACTTGAATTGAGTAAGTTGACATCTACTGAAATTTATTTGCAAATGGATGATAAATCAACTGCTATACCTATTAGTATTTGTGAGAATGTGCCTGTTGTGGTTGCAAACATCACTATCTTAACGGACTTTGTTATTCTTGATATTCTCGAGGACGATAGTATGTCGATCATCCTTGGTAGACCCTTTTTGAATACTGCAGGGGCCGTTATTGATTGCAACAAAGGCAATGGTACTTTGCATGTTAATGGTAATGAGCATACGGTACACTTTCCGAAGAAACAACCTCAAGTTAATAACATCAATTCTATTGAAAGAATTTCAACTATCACTATTGGAGGTTTTGAATTCCCTATTCCTACTGTCAAAAATAACTTATTGTTGGGGACATGCATATCCCCATTGAGGTAACCTAGTGTTATTAAAAAATTCTCCGGTTTTATGTTATTCGAAAGAAGTTTGTTATTGAGACTTGATCAACCTCGTTGACGAATTCCTTTTGATGAGCATGAGATGGATGAATTCAGAGAGCACCACCTTCTGTACCCAACTTTTACTTTCTGTTATTTAGATTAAATAAAGTAAAATTAGTATTATCTGTCTATTGTTTGAATTATCCGTGCAATAAAAAAATGTCCCAAAAATAAAAGTTCTCCAAATGTCCTAAAAATTTAATATGATTTTTTCTAGAATACTTTAAGATTTTTGGCACTGAGAATGCACCAGGGGGCTGCACCAGTGCGCCACAAGGGTGGAGGGCGCGCCCTACCCCCTAGGCACGCCCCTATCCTTGTGGGCCCCTGATACGTCCAAAACGTATGTATAATTTCTGCTTGCTCCATGCCTCTTTTGTGTGATATTGCTATGATATTTATACACTTCCATAAACTTTTGATCATATTTGGACTAACCTATTAACTCAGTGCACCCCAGTGCCAGTTTCTGTTTTCTGCTGTTTTTGTATTTCAGGTTTTCCTATTACGTAAACTGCCAGAAAAATCCCGGAAAAATTATATAAAAAATCAGCGTTCCGGAGGCTTCCATGCGGCCAAAGTAGGGCCGGAGGGGGGCCACAGGGGCTCCAGGCGCCCTGCCCAGGCGGCCCCACCCCTGGCCGCCTGGGCCCCCCTTAGCTCCCCTGGCAACCCCCTTTGGCATATATTTAACACCCGTCGAGGAAACCCTGATTCCAGACACCTTTTTTCCAGACGCAATTCTGATCTCCGCCGCCATCGCCATCAAGCTTCGGGGGACCAGAATTCCTGTGCCGGCACCCTGCCGGGACGGGGAAGTGCCCCTGGATTCATCTCCATCGACGTTGCTTCCTCCCTCCATGATGCGGGAGTAGTTCCTCCTCGGGGCTGAGGTTTCTACCAGGAGCTATGTGGTCAATTCTCTCTCCCATGATGTGATCTTCGTTGTGATCATAGGCTATGTTAATCTAGGGTGATCCCATGACATTTCCCCTTCCTCTATGTATTGGATTGATGTACTCACTTGTCTTTATCTAGTATAATCCCCGAGACAAAGGTGACAGCGGTCTATTGGACATGGATTAGAAAAATATTTTCATGAGTGATTTCCTCTCTTGTGTGTTGATTGAAGATTGAGAGTCTCTTGGTGCTTGTCTTTGACTATCCTTTAGATATGTTGTGGTGATTGTGGGACTCTCTTTGGATGGCCGCGGTGACATTGGGAAATCCTTAGATTGAGAACTACGAACTTTGAGGTGTGCTTTTGTAGCCCTACATAATTCTCGTCCTCTCTTGACCACGGAGGAATGACCTCCGGGTGCGTCTCCATTGCATGTTTTATGGGAAATATCATGTGATTCGATTATGCTAATGTTGTTGGGAGTTGCCACTAGTGAAAGTATGAAGCCTAGGCCTTGTTTCCACCATTGCAATACCATTTGTGCTCACGTTTACCACTTGTTTGCTTGCTGCACGTTTTATTACAGATTTATATTACTTTGCTTTTCCACTCCTATCATCCATATTTTACCATCTCTTCGCCGAACTAGTGCGCCTATACAACTCCTAGTTGTATTAGGTGTGTTGGGGACACAAGAGACTTCTTGTATCTTAGTTGCAGGGTTGCTTGAGAGAGACCATCTTCAACCTCTACTTCCCTGAGTTCGATAAACCTTAGGTCATCCACTTGAGGGAAATTGCTGCTGTCCTACAAACCTCTGCGCTTGGAGGCCCAACATAGTCTACAAGAGTAGAAGCGTGTGTAGACATCAGCCCCACGTGGCTCCCCTCTGCTTATTCCAGCACCCATCCTCTCCTTCCTCTAGAAAAATCATCCACCAGCTCAAACCCGTGTTCTAGCTCATCTTGTTGCCATTTTCGATCTCCTTGCTCAAATCATCATTTGCAAAACTATTTTGGGGGATTGTTCTTCGGTATGTGACTCCTCCAATGGTACAATAAGTTTTTGTTCTAGTGCTATATTTATTGCAAATTTTCTATTGTGGTGACCTTGTTCTTGAGCTTGCATGTCAAATTTATATGGCCCAAAGTAGTTTTGATGCATGATATAGCCTCTAGACACTTGTAGGAGTAGTTGCTATCAATTTTGTTGAGCTTGGTTCACTTTTATTTTGGGTCACTAAAAATTTCAGATTTTTTTCACAGTGACAAAATGTCTAGGAGATTATACCAAGGTGGCCCTTCAAGAAAGCAAGCCCCGAGGCTCGCGATACGCGAACCGGACCTCGAAACACCAAGGGATGCTCAAGTACGGCCTTGTGAATGGTCACCGGATGAATTTATGATTCGCGCAGGTTTCAAGGATGAGTTTGACGCGTACGTACAAAATGCTGGCCTTAAGGAGTTCATGTCAAATAAGTGCCTACAATACTATTACCTCATCGATTCCTTTGTGCGGAGGTTTGGATTTTCATCTAAGCGCAATACTCATACTGTCCTATTTGATCTTTATAATGAATCTTATACTATGGACCTAGAAGATTTTTGTGAAGCATGTAAAATCCCGAAATGGGGTAGTCTCAATGATCCTCAAAAAACTAAATTCCGTGATTTCCTTGATAGCATCACCGTGGGGGAAACTAGAAACATTACACAAGCCACCATAGAGAGCATCCATTTTCCTACTAATCATTATTTTGCTCTCTTCATAGGTAGATGCATTAATGGTAAACATGATCATAGCCACCTTCGTGTTCCAGATCTAAGTATCCTTAAATGTGCGGTTTTGGGTGATAAGCAATATAATTTAGGGGCAATTATTGCAAGGCGGTTACATCATAATGCTAAAGATGGAGATTTATTTGGAGGGATTTATGCAACTCGTTTAGCTAATTATTTAGGTGTAGCCATAAGAGGATATGATGTTGAGTTGCCACCTGCTTTTTTAGATTATGAAGCTATGATACGTTATCAGTTTCTCGAGAAGAAGGAGCAGCACCTTCAGTACTGACTAATCTTTGACAGACGACATGCCGTCCATATTACCCTTCCCGCTCCTGCCTTCTTTGACTTTCAGATAAAAGGGAGATATTTCATAACCAGAGAGGAGGCTAATGCATATGAGAGAGAGGCGGAGACCGCTCGCCTTCAAGAAGAAGCTCGCCAAGTAGTTGCTGCTGCAGCCAGTACAACCCCAACTATGATTTTAGATATAATCTGGGCCAGTGGTGGCCCTAGACCAATTTAGGCAAAAGCCTAAGCTTGGGGGAGTACATATTTCTCACGGACATTACATTCATGTTCACACATTCATTCCAGTTATCAGTGTTCATACTTCTTTATTGTATTATCCATGTTAGTATATTTCTCTCTCTTTCTTCTTGTGTGTTTGAAAAACTTTGGAAGACCCAAAAATATTTCTGGCTTCTTTTTGTCTTTTCTTTCTAGTTAGTTTCTTAGTAGTTTGTAGTATTAAAAAATCCAAAAAGATTTCTCGTTCTTCTTTTGTTTGTTGGGAGCTTTCCCATGTAAATAGTTTTTCACGTTCTTGTTTTGCTTTCTTCAGAAAAACTCCAAAACTATTTCAGTGTGTTTCTTTGAAATTCTTTTCTTTTCCTTTGGGGGTCAAGAGGAGAAGACCACTATGAAAATGATGAGTGGCTCTCATATGCATTAATGTTGATCTAACAAAGAGCCCATATTACCTTGTCTTCTCCTTTGAATAAATGTTTGCATATTCCAGCTCAGTCAAATGCACGTGCACTATTATTATTATCCACATCGTTCGGTTGTGCAAGTGAAAGGCAATGACGATATATGATGAAATGATTGAGATGGAGAAAAGCTGGTATGAACTCGACCTATTTTGTTTTTGTAAACATGATTAGCTTGTCATTCCTGATTCAGCCCATTATGAATGAAACATGCTTGCAATGACAATTAGAGATTATAGTTACTCATGCCATGCTTAATTAGCTAGGAGTTTATAAAGGTTTACCTTGTGTGCCAACATGCTTTTAAAATGGTTGTGATGTGGTATGATAGGATGGATCCTCCTTTGAATGATTTAAGTGGCTCGACTTGGGACATGTTCACACATGTAGTTGAAAAAAAATCAACATAGCCTCCACGATATTTATGTTCATGGTAATTCATATCCTACTCATGCTTGCACTCAATGTTGGTTAATCTCAAGGAATGTTTATGACCGGTGTTGCTCTCTAGCTGGTCGCTTCCCAGTCTCTTTCTAGCCTTCACCTGTACTAAGCGGGAATACTGCTTGTGCATCCACTTCCATAAAACCAAAGTTGTTCCATATGAGTCCACCATACCTACCTATATGCGGTATTTACCTGCCGTTCCAAGTAAATTTGCATGTGCCAAACTCTGAACCTTCAAATAATATTCTGTTTTGTATGCCCAAATCACTCATGTGGCGACTGGGGGCTATCTTTATCTTCCATGCTAGGCGGGTTATTCTCACGATGAGTGGACTCCACTTGTCATTCATGAGAAAATGGCTGGTAACCGGGATACCCAGTCCCATGATCGAAAGATCAAAAACAAAATCGCAAGTAATTAAACAAAGCTCCCCCAGGACTGTTGTTGGTTTGGACGGTACCCGTTGTTTTGGATAAGTCGTGGAGTGTGTTTGATGGTCGAGGGGGAGTAAAACTTTACCATTCTATTTGGGAACCGCCTATGATGTATGTAGCATGGAATTTATTGAGAAATCTTGTTCGCGGTGTTGACAAAGAAAGCATACCGCTCAAAATTATATTCATCTCCAATTTAAAAACTTGAGCTCTGGCACCTCTGCAAATCCCTGCTTCCCTCTATGAAGGGCCTATCTATTTACTTTTATTGTTGCGTCACCATCCTCTTATAAAAAGCATCAGTTGGATAGCACCTCAGTCATTTATATTATTTGCTATTAATTGACATTGAGTATGAGTGTGACTGGATCTCTTTAAACATGAATTACAATGTCTAGTCAGACCCTGATCTTCTTAGGTGCTCTGCATTTATGTTTTGCGGTCTCAGAAAGGGCTAGCAAGATACCATATTGTGACATTATATCATGATTGTTTTGAAAATGTGTCGTCATCCGAGATTTATTATTATTGCTCGCTAGTTGATTATGTCATTGATATGAGTAAACACGAGACCTAAATGTGGTTAGATCATAATCTTGGCTCAAAACTTTAATGCTGGCTTTACGTATTTGCCACAACAAGATCAAACAGAGTTTGTAAAAGTTTTTCTTTGTCACTTTTAGTTTATCAGCTGAATTGCTTGAGGACAAGCAATGGGTTAAGCTTGGGGGAGTTGATACGTCTCCATCGTATCTACTTTTCCAAACTCTTTTGTCCTTGTTTTGGACTCTAATTTGCATGATTTGAATGGAACTAACACAGACAGATGTTATTTTCAGCAGAATTGCCTTGGTGTTATTTTTGTGCAGAAATAAAAGTTCTCGAAATGACCTGAAACTTCACAGAGAATATTTTTAGAATATATAAAAATACTGGTGAAAAGAAATACTGGAGGGGGCCCACACCCTAGCCGCAAGGGTGCGGGGCGCCCCCCCTAAGGCGAGCCACTTGTCCTTGTGGGCCCCCTGGACCTCATCGACATCAACTCCAACTACATATAACCTCCTTCGAGGATAAAAAAATCAGAGAGAAGATCCCGTCGTGTTTTACGATACGGAGCCGCCGCCACCTCCTGTTCTTCCTCGGGAGACCTGATCTGGAGTCCGTTCGGGGCTTTGGAGAATGGAGATCGTTGCCATCGTCATCACCAACCATCCTCCATCACCAATTTCATGATTCTCACCACCGTGCATGAGTAATCCCATCGTAGGCTTGCTAGACGGTGGTGGGTTGGATGAGATTTATCATGTAACCGAGTTAGTTTTGTTAGGGTTTGATCCCTAGTATCCACTATGTTCTGAGATTGATGTTGCTATGAGTTTGCTATGCTTAATGCTTGTCACTAGGGCCCGAGTGCCATGATTTCAGATCTGAACCTATCTTGCAAGTCAATAGTCACTTACTATGTGTTATGATCCGGCAACCCCGGAGTGACAATAGCTGGGACACTTCCCAGTGATGACCATAGTTTGAGGAGTTCGTGTATTCACTAAGTGCTAATGCTTTGGTCCGCTACACTATTAAAAGGAGGCCTTAATATCCCTTAGTTTCCATTAGGACCCCGCTGCCACGGGAGGGTAGGACAAAAGATGTCATGCAAGTTCTTTTCCATAAGCACGTATGACTATATTCGGAATATATGCCTACATTACATTAATGAATTGGAACTAGTTCTGTGTCACCCTAGGTTATAACTGCTACATGATGAATATTATCCGACATATATCATTGCCGATCCATTGCCTACGAGTTCATTCCATATTGATACTTGCTTTGTTACTTTCATTACTGCTGCTGTCACCATCACTACAAAACTGCTACTGTTACTTTTACCACTGTTATCGTTACTTCCATACTACTTTGCCACTAAATACTTTGTTGCAAATATTAAGTTTTCCAGGTGTGGTCGAATTGACAACTCAGCTGCTAATACTTGAGAATATTCTTTGGCTCCCCTTGGGTCGAATCAATAAATTTGGGTTGAATACTCTACTCTCGAAACCTATTGCGATCCCCTATACTTGTGGGTTATCACTTTGTACAAAGGGTTACATGCGCATCGGCAAGGCTTGTACAAAAGGTGGCAGCTGGGTAGAACTTGCGAAGATGCTCAATATTCCATGAGTTTTGCACCTTGATGCCATCTTCGGTCTCCAGACGGACTGCGCCAGGTTTGGTGACTCGTACTACCCGGTAAGGGCCTTCCCACTTCAGTGTCAACTTGTTGGAACCCTTGGCGGACTGAACGTGCCTAAGGACAAGGTCGCCTTCCTCAAGGCTTCGGGCATGAACCATGCGGCTATGGTAGCGGCGCGAGGCTTGCTGGTACTGTGCAGCACACACAGCAACCCAGAGATGATCTTCCTCAAGGCGCACGGCATCGTCATGTCGGTGCTGCTCTTTCTCTACTTTGTCGTATGCAAGTACTCGAGGTGACCCATATTTGAGTTCCGTGGGGAGCACTGCTTCTGCCCCATACACCAGGGAGAAGGGAGTTTGGCCGGTGGCTCGATTCAGTGTCGTACGAAGGGACCAAAGAACCACCGGCAGCTCGCCGATACAGCGTCTGCCGCACTTTTGCAACTTATCAAAAGTTCTTGTCTTGAGTCCATGCAGCACTTCAGCATTCATCCTCTATGATAGCATGCCTTATTAGGGATGATAGACTACTCATATTAATAAGGAATTCCTTCTTTTCTGGGAGCCCATTTGGATAGAACTCCAATGTTAAGCGTGCTCAGCTTGGAGTAGTTTCAGGATGGGTGACCGACCGAGAAGTTGCTCCCGGGTGCGCATGATTGAGGACAAAGTGCGCAGAAAAGACTAGTATTGATATGTGGGGCCAGTCTAGATCCCGTCAGGAGTAACGACCACCGGCGGGTGTGTCCGGGGCGTTACAAGTTGGTATCAGAGCCGACCCTCGCGGTTACACGGATGTTTGCGGACAGCTTCGCGTTCATGTTGTTCATGACGTTTGTGACCCGTCGTGGCACACAACATGGCACATGTATCGGACTGGATGCACAGACGTTTGTGCCAAGAGGGAACGTTCCTGTGGCCCGACGAGGACGTCGGTTCCTCTAAGGGAGGGTGTATGTGATAGCCTGGCTTTTTAGGGATGATAGACTACTCATATCAATAAGGAATTCCTTCTTTTCTGGGAGCCCATTCGGATAGAACTCCAAAGTTAAGCGTGCTCAGCTTGGAGTAGTTTCAAGATGGGTGACCGATCGGGAAGTTGCTCCCGGGTGCGCACGAGTGAGGACAAAGTGCGCAGAAAAGACTAGTATTGATATGTGGGGCCAGTCTAGATCTCGCCAGGAGTAATGACCACCGGCGGGTGTGTCCGGGGCGTTACATCCTCTCAACTTGTCCATTGCTTCGGGGATGGGAAATAGAAGCGAATGAGACCTTGCCTCTGAGGGCTTGAACATATTGCATGAAGGTGCGGCTTCTAAATTGGTTGTCGTTATCAGTGATCACCCTGACGGGCACTACAAATTGGCACACCAATCCCTTCAAGAACCTGATAGCTGATTGTGCGGTTACCTTCCTTACTGGCTCCACTTCCGGCCACTTTGGAAACTTGTCGATTGCAAGGTACAAGAATTCAAAGCCCCTGGTAGCATGGGGAAAGGGGCCCAAGATGTTGAGCCCCCATACCAAAAATGGCCGTGATAAACGAATTGTCTGGAGAGCTTGAGCTGGTTGATGGATGTTCTTGGAGTGGAACTAGCAGGCTTCACATCTAGTGGCTAGCTCAGTCGCATCTTGGAGGGCCATAGGCCAGTATAAACCTTGCCGGAAAGCTTTTCCGACCAAGGCTCTTGATCCAATATGAGAGCCGCACACACCTTTATGTATTTCTGCCAAAAGTTCCTGCCCCTCTTCCCGACAGATGCACTTCAATTTCACACCATTGGGCATTCTTCTGTATAATGTGTCATCGACAAATTAATACATACCAGACCTCGGAGCTACTCTTTTGGCTTCTTCTTGCTCTTCGCGAAGTTCTCCTGTTTGAAGGTAGTGAACTATGTGTCGTGCCCAAGCTGGATCCTGAGGATCGACAACAAGGACAAACAACACCTTCTCTTTCGTGGGAGCGCTTACCTCGACCGCAAGAACTTGTGGAGCGTGAGGATGCTGCTCACCAAGCGAAACAAGGTCGTTCCTAGCAGCCTCTCTACCGGGGGCTTCAGGAAGCCCTTCCAGGAGATGCTTGCTGGGGTCCAACTTCCTCCTTTTTATGGCCATCATTAAAGGGGATACCGAAGGTTGAGTCAGGTGGAGGACAAAGGTCCCTGGTTCCATAGGGAGTTTTTGTGCAGCGCATTCTGACACATGATCAACAATGTTTTTTTCCGCACGTGGCACATGCTCTGTTTGCAACCCATCAAAACGCTTCTTCAACTTTCTCACTTCCTCCACGTATGCCTCCATCAATGGGCTATGGTAGTCCTTATTTACTTGCCTCACCACGAGTTGCGAGTCTCCACGATTAATTAATTTCTTGATCCCCTACTCTACTGCAATACTAAGCCCGTCAAGGAGCCCTTCATACTCGGAAGTGTTGTTAGTGGCCTTCTCCCGGGGGAAGTGCATCTGATCCACATATTTGAGGTGTTCTTCGGTGGGTGCAACAAGGAGCATGTCAGCTCCAAAGCCTTGTAATGAGAAAGCACCGTCAAAATACATGATCCATTCTTGGGGTGCTTCCTTGCCCGGGATAATTGTCTTTGGAATTTCTTCATCTGGGGCGTCCATTCTGCAATGAACTCTGCCAATGCTCTACTTTGAATCGTCAAGGTACTTTCATACCTCAGGCCAAAGCTTGATAGCTCTAGCGCCCATTCAACTATCCTTCCTGTGGGTTCGGGGTTCCTCAGTATGCACTATAATGGGAAACGAGTGACGACCGTGATCTCATGGGCTTGGAAGTACTGGCGTAATTTCCTCAAGGCCATGATGAGGCTGAAGATCAACTTTTGCACTCTAGAATACATTGACCTAGCCCCCTAAAACAGGGGACTAGCAAAGTATACTGGCCATTGCACCACTTTCTTCCTTGCCGGGGTCTTGGAATTGCCTTCGCCAACTTGTTTTTTATTCTCCCGATCTGTGCCTGAGCTTGCTGCGACTAGCTTAGTTCTGTCCCCGGAGGGAACAGTGGCTGCAACTGCTTCTTTGCTAGTTTCCCGCTGCACCACCAGCGCTACACTAACCACTTGATTCGTTGCCACTAAATATAGTAGCAACGACTCTTGTGGCTTAGGAGCGACTAAGGTGGTAGCGGAGGAAAGGTACGCCTTTAGGTCTCGAAGTGCTGCTTCTACCTCTGGGGTCCACTTAATCGGTCCAGCCTTCTTTAAAATTTTGAAGAAAGGCTAGGCCCGCTTAACAGACTTGGAAATGAACCTGCTCAACGCAGCAACACATCCATTTAGGCATCTCACATCCTTGACAGTCCTCGGCGCTTTAATATGTTCAATTACCCCGATCTTGTCATGGTTGGCCTCGATCCCTCGGTGGGACACGAAGAAACCAAGTATCTTGCCGGAGAGTACGCCGAATACACACTTCTCAGGGTTTAACTTCAAGTTGATCTTGCACAAGTTTACAAAGGTCTCTTCCAAATCTTGAATGAGTGTTGATCCGTCCTTGTTTTTTGCGACGATGTCATCCATGTAAGCTTCTACATTCCTGTGCAACTAAGGCTCAAACCCAATCTGTACTGCTCTTGCAAAGGTAGATCCAACGCTCTTTAACCCGAAGGGCATTTGTACAAAGCAGTACGTGCCACATGGAGTTATGAACACAGTCTTCTCTGGACAGGAATATGTGGTGGTATCCGGAGTATGCATCCAAAAAGGAAGGAAAATCGCACCCTGAAGTGGAGTCCATAATCTGATCGATGCATGGCAATGGGAAAGTATCCTTCAGGCATGCCTTATTCAAATATTTGAAATCTATGCAAATCATCCATTTCCCATTTTCCTTGCACACTACCACTGGGATTGACAACCATGTTGGGTGCAACACTCCTCTAACCAAACCAGCTACTTCAAGTTTCTTGATCTCCTCGAAAATAAACTGTTGCCGTTCCAAAGCCTGCTTTCTGACCTTCTACTTGACGGGTCGGGCATGAGGGCATACATCAAGGTGGTGCTCCGTTACCTCCTTGGGAATGCCTGGGATGTCAGATCGTTGCCAAGCAAACACATCGACATTCACCTGCAGGAAGGCAACGAGTAGGATTTCCTATTTGTCATCAAGGGTGGCGCTGATGGTGAACGTACCACCAGCGCCATCCTGCCTTGCCGGGACCTTCTTTACATAAGGTGAAGTAATCTTAGACCTCTTACTAGTGGAACTCTCCGGCATGTCATCGACAGGAGCAGCACACTCCGGGGATGCGTGCTTCCCGGACTCCTTGCTGGCATCTCTGCTAGTTTTCTTTTCCTTCTCTGCTTCATTAGCGGGAGCTGCAGCTTCAATAGCTTCAGCAGCTACTACGTCTCGGTACGTCTTATCCATGCATATAACTGCATGTTTCTTGTCTGATGGGATAGAAATGACACCCATCGGCCCTGGCATCTTAAGAACATTGTAAGCATAGTGGGATGCTGCCATGAACTTCGCCAGAGTTGGGTGGCCAAGAATCACATTGTAAGGTAGAGGGAGATCGACAACATCAAAAACAACCCTCTCAGTTCGTTAAGTCAGTTCTCCACCAAATGTTACCGGCAACGTAACTTTCCCCTTAGGCTAGCTCTTGCCGGGGATGATTCATTGGAACGTGCCAGTAACTTTGAGCTCTTCTTCGGAAGTAAATTGCTCAAAACCACTACATGTTTGGCTAGGGTACTCCTAAACTACCGCTTTTGCTAACAATTTCCAGCACTTTTGAGTCAAGTGAGTAATGAATTGCACTGATTCAAAACTGAGCAACAACTAAGCAGGCAACTAACAGAGCTGGCCCATCAGCCAGGCTAACTTAGAATGCACATGTGGACAGTAAGTTGAAGTGGAACGGAGCCCGCCTGTCATACTCCCATCTTTCCCTCCTCTCCTTCTTCCTCCCCACTTTCCCTTACCACCGACCCACTCCCATCGCCTGGCATCGCCCCTTCCTGCCTCTTGGCATCGTCCTCCCCGCACCTGCAGCCACGGCTCATCCACCTCTGCAAGAACCAAGGTCGTTGGATCCCGCTTCAATTTGGAGCATGGCGCACAACGCACGAGAAGGAACGGGGCACGCGAGCTCCTCCCACGCCTCCCCGCCGCCTGCGTCGGTCAAATCTAGCGCGCCGCCGCCTGGCTCTGCCCCTCCTCACCACTTGCACCAGCCGAATATGATGCGCAGCCGCCTAGCACGACCCCTCTCAGCCTGGCACGGCCAACTCTGATGCACTGGAGGTAGCAACTTTGCTGGTGCAGATCGGGTCGGAGGCTTCGCAGTGGACGGAGGCAGCAGCTATGCTGCTGCAGGCCGACTCGAAGGTGGGCTGGACGGGCCGGAGCTCCACGGTGTAAGGTGGCCCAACCAGTAGCAGGTGGTGGCGGTGCACCTCAGGGGAAGGTGTCGGTGTTCTGGGAACCAGGGTACCCAGACTTTCCTGCTTGTGGCCCATGACGTGGCTCCTTCACCGGCCTGGTATAGCCCATCTTCAGCACTGACACTCAAGACCTTCGTGAGGGGCCGAGCCTCGTGAGGCGGATGGCACCAAGACCTCTGTCAGCGTTCTGGGAACAGGGGTACCCAGACTTGCCTGCCTGCGGCCCGGGGCATGGCTCACCAGGCGGCCTCGTACGGCCCAGCATCTTCAGCGACAACTCAAGACCCTCGTGAGGGGCCAAGCCTCGCGAGGCAGACGACACAAGGCATCCCCTGGGGCGGCCTCACTAGGCCGGCTCGTGAGGATCGGAGATATCGAGGCAAGGGACTCCTCGTGAGGTCCTCGTGACGTGAGCAGTGACGACCGAGGCTAGGCGGGCGCCAGCGGGCGCAGAGTGCCAGTTTCCCCTTTGGTGCTAAAGGAGCAGGTGCAGACGAAGGGTCCCGAGGTGTCAGGCAAAGGTTTCCATATCGGTGCAACGAGACTAAGACCAGCAGGATGACATGAAGGAGGTCATCACGGAGCCCATGGAGGCATCGCCACCAGAGCCTCTGGCAGGCGAAGACCACCTTTTGTCATGATAGCTTGTACTAGCTGCCCCCTTCAAATTTGGCCATTGTGGGATTCCTTCCTCAATATTTGGGAAGAGGACCCGGGCCACTATAAATAGGACTAGCCACCACCATAGGGATCATCTCAATAGAGACAGAGTTGATCTCAACCAGAGTTGAGCAGATAGAAGGCCACACACCACCAGCTAACTCGAGCCCAAGAACACCTCTCCTCAGGAGGCAGTTCATCCATGTACTAGTTCTTCATTATCCTACAAGGCAATCCACCACACCACACTGCATTAGGGTATTACACCACAACGGTGGCCCGAACCAGTATAAATCTTGTGTCTCTTGTTCATCAGATCTGACGAGCTAGGCCTAGGGTTGTTGAGTAGACGAGCTAGGGCGGAAGGAGAGATCTTCGTGCGCACCCCAGAGTTCGAACCTTAAGGGTTTTGCCGGAATCCTAGATCCGACATTTGGCATGCCAGGTAGGGGTGCGCTGGATCTGTTCTTCCGTCGTCCAGACCGTCACCGCCCTAAGATACCGACGGCCGACGACCAGGGGGCTCATGCCAACCGCTGGGCCTGCGCGGACAGCACCGCCCAACCACGAAGACCTCGACCCCGCGCTCCAGGCTGCCCCAGCACCACCCGGCACCGTCGGCCGCGGGCGGTGTGGGCCGGTGACCACCACCTCGGCATCCCGACACGCGCGCTCCGCGGCGCACTCTGCAAACCACGCCGCGGCAATAGCACCTTACTCCCAACAGGAGCAGGCGAACACGAGGGCCGCGCTCATCGTGGCGCGGGAACTGTTACGGTGCAGGCTGGCCGAGAGCGGCCGCGACGTGCTGCTGGAATGCGTTGATGAACTACTGGGCTGCGCTTGCGGAGGCGCACCACCGTTCTGCTCCTCACCCCCGCCCTAGGTCGCAGGTGGGGCGCTGGTGATGCCCCGATCGGCGTTGGCGTCCTCTGGAGCTATTTAAAAGCCCGGTGACTCTAGCAGGCGCGCTGGTGCCCTCCTTACGACTGCAGCGACTTCGTCACAAGCAAGAGCAGACGCCGGCAGCCCCTCCGAGGGTACGCCGGGGTTCAACTCAGCGGACGCCAGGGCCAGATGCTGCAGCCGGGGGCTCAAGGCGCGGGGCACGCAGGCGGTGCCTTTGGTGGGGCTGCCGACGAAGCCTATGTGCCCCGCATGGTGGACCCGGCGTACGTGTTCGGGGAGGGCCCCAATGCTTTCCATGGGCTGGGATGGAACAGCGAGGCTCACGAGGAAGAAGATTACCATGGGTCACCCGGGGACGCTGTGGACCCCTTTAGCAACGAAGGCAGAGCACATCAGGTATCACAACAGCAGGCGTATGCTAACAATGGACTGTAGGTTAATCAGACCACGACGATGGTCAAAGACCCGAGAGCAACCGCTCCGCCCTCAACCGGAGCGGAACACTGGGGGCTTCGCGTAGAAGTCCTAGAGCCGCGGCCTCCCAAGTGACGCGAGGAGCAGGGAAGTATGCGAAAGTAGGTCCTCTGTCGGTGCGAGCCTCGCCAAGCTTCCCCCCAGCAGAGGGCCCGTGGTCACCGAGGGCGCCGCTGGCGTCGCCTTTTTGCCTCCTTGGTCATGTCCTGGTTTCCGGTCGCCCCAACAGAGGTCGATGGTGGCGGAAGGCGGGGCACTCGTCTGACTATATAAAGTAAGGCTCGTGCCTGTGAAGATCTCCGCCCGTGACGCTCTCACGTAATAATGAGTGGGGCTGTACATGCCCCGGAGTCTCCAGAGAGCCACCCTCGGGCCTCGGGGGCTCCCTCCCACGTCCTAGTGGCAGCACTTAGCTTCGTGCTGGTGAGAAGACTGAAGACTAGATAGGAGCCGGACGCGGCTATTTGCTTTCCTCGCCATCCTTTTTGTAATTGGATTCGCCATGTCTTTTGAATTGAATTTCGAGTCTTGCTCATTGCCAAAATGGGGGGAAGTTTTCTTTGATTTCTGCTGGGTTTAGCCGCATCTAGCTGTCTCGAAGATCTTCCCGCGGGCCCTCGGGTCCGGGGGCTGGAAGGCCAATCCCACTTGGCGTACCATCGTAACCTCGAAAGGACCCTCTCGAGGTAATAGCCTACGCGCCGCAACTCTGCCGCAGCCCGCGGGACAACACTGACCCTGTTCCCCGGAGCAGGGCCACGCATTACTCAGGAGGCTCATGGCGCGTATCGCTAGCAATCCACCCTAGGAGGGAGGCAAGCCCACGGCCTCGTGACCCTCACAAAGACAGGTAAGATATAGGTGATGCACTACCACAACTAAGCTGGAAAGGCTTGAGGACGCACACCCCAGGTTCGGATTCGATCGCCAAACAAAAGGGAACAAAGGGAAATACCAATTTACACACATAGGGGGCTCCCCCCATCAAAATTCTCTCACGCCCCACGGGGCCCTTTGCGAGTTTATGCGTACAGGATCAGGACGGGAGAACGCAAGCTCAACCAGACATATCGCTCGACGAGCCGTCCGAGCCACCTTCATATGCGCCGCCAACGCTGTCGCTGGACACATCGCCATCATCTTCAACCATGCCTCCTTCATCAGCCACGACCATGGCCTCGTCATCATCAATGTCAAAGGCCTGGACTAGGGCATCCACGTGGTCATCCACCCAGTGCGCCAGGTTGTCTCGGACAGCCCCGGGCACGTGGGCGATGGCAACGTTGAAGTCAAAGTCAGGATCAATGCTCTAGAGGTAGCTGAAGACCCGGGAGAACGTGCGACCCAGGAGGCCCCGGCTTTTATCCTCAACAAGGCGGCGGGCCCTCATGGCCCGGTTCTCCAGGCGCGTCACGATCGTAGTGAAGAAAACATGATGACCGACGTAGTCCTTCACGTGGGGGTCGGAGGCATTCTCCTCACAGATAGCTCGCAGCGCCCGGTTTGCCCTCTCCCGAAGAGTCCACAGCATCGGGCCATGCTCGTGCTGCAGCACAAGTCGACGGACGACCTCGTCCTCGCTTTGTCGCGCAAGGGCTGCGGCCTCATCAACCTGTCGCCAGAGCGAGGCCAACTCTGCCTGCGCGGAGGCCAAATCGGCCTGGGCAGAAGACTGGGCTGTCACGGCGGCCCTCTCGCGCACCTCTGCTTCTCTCAGCCTCGACCTGAGGGCAGCAGTCCTCCCTTCGCCCTCCGCTCGCTGGAACTCCAACTTCAAGTTATACCCCTCAGCGAGGTCCGCACGGGCCTCCGCCACCCTTTGGTCGATCTCCTCCTGGACCCTGGACTCGCGAGTGGAGATGGCGTCCTCAGCCAGGGTCACCTGGCGCTCCCTCGCCTCCAGCCGCTCAAGCTCCAGGCTACGCTCCGTGGCTTCCAGCATTAGCGCCTCCTCGTGCCTCAAGACCTCCGCCTCCTAGAGGTGCATCCCCCGCATCGATGCCAGGGCGGCCCTGCCCACCTGAGCGCGGTCTTCCAAGTCGGCATTCAAGACCTTAAGCTCTAGGAGGCACCTCTCTGCAGCCTCACGACGGGCGTCAGCTTCCCGGGCCTCTTCCATGGCTTGGGCGCAGGCCTCTCGCGAGGCAGCAAGGGACGCATCTGCCTTCGCACTAGCGCTCTCATGCTGGAGGCGCCCGAGGTTGATGGCCACCCTTAGCCGGCGCCACTCATCCAGTAGTTGAAGACCCTCAGCCTCAAGAAAAGCGTCGGCCCCATCAAGCTCTTTCCCAAGCTGGCCCAACGCGTTCATCGCCTCCCGGAGAAGCTCGCGGCGGGTGGCTCCGCGCCTATGCACTTACTCGAGCAGAAGGCCATGGCCCTCCTCGGCGCCAGGAGCAGTTGAAGAAGTCTGAGGAGACCCATCTTCCCCCGGAGGTGGAACCGGGGTCTCCTCCTCCCCAGACGTCTCTCGGGCCTCGGCCGGGGCCCGGAGGGGCTGGGACTCACTGCCTGAAGAAGACGCTAGGGCCGAAGTAGCCCCGGAGCATTCAACGACCATGGGGGGGGGCCTTGGCACGCTCCCCGGCCCCCGGGCGGGGCCACGGAGAAGGAACGGCAAGAATGCGGGGTCGAGGCGCCAGGCTGGCGCGCCCGGCCTCGTGGACAGCATCACAGCCAGGGAGGCGCATCAACCAAGAGCGCCTCGGGTAGGCAATGAGCTCGGGGCTGCAGGGGCCCGCTCCTTGGTGGGCGTCGTAGCCTTGGCTGGCGGGGTCCTGAAGAATCAAGGTCAGGAAGGAAGGCAACACACTAGAAGTTACAAGGGCAAGCTACTCACTCGTCTATGGCGATGAACTTCCACAGCTTCAGCGGTCGGGAGGCGGCGTCACCACCACCGGGGGCCCTCCTCCTCTTGCGGAGGACTTCGAAGTTTGGCCGGAGCCGACCGAAGCCCGGGAAACGATCGGCAACATTGGGCACAACCAGGGCATCTCCAGCCGAGGCGCCCTCGGAGGCACCAGCGCCCTCCTCGGGACGATGCGAAGAGGCCACGGGGGCTTTGCCCTCAGGAGCATCCAGCGGCACTTGCATTCCAGCCACCCCTTCCGGGCGACTCTCTTGAGCTCCGGAGGGCGGCACTTCAGGAACCTCAGGAGGTGCCAGTACAGAGGCCGCAGTACCACCAGCACTCGGCAGTAGCCGTCCCCCAGCACCCACTTCCGGGATGACCACCTCAGCAGCAGCGGGCAAGGGAGCCACACAGACAGGATTCTCGCGAGGCCTGGCAAGGCCGGACGGACGGAGCCCCCATTCGTCGAAGGAGGGCATCTGCCTCACGAACTCCACCTTGTTCGAGCAACAGTACATGGGGCTACCCTCCTCTGCCAAGCGAGCTGGTGACGGATCACCCGTCAGGACCTTGAGCACCGTGCGCCGTACCTCACGAGGGAGGACCGATGCTTGGAGCCTCATGCGGTCCCCATGACCAAAGAAGGCCCACATAGGCCGAGAGTGGCGTTGAAGCAGAGCAATGCGGTGTTGGACGAACTCCCTCGCCACCATGGGCGTTGTCACCCCGAGCCTCTGCAGCCTGGCGAACCAGAGCCAAACAGGAGCCAGCTTCCGGTCGGCGAGCCTCACGTGGCTCCAACCGGAGCTTGGAGCGGCCAGAGTCCATGGTGGAAGCAGCAGGGGGCTGTGCACCCCGACGTCGATGAACACCCATCGATTTCTGAAGCCACCAGCAATCGTCGCAAGATCGAAGTCAATGCCCGCGCTGGCCATCGCCGCGATGGCCTAGAAGGACATGCATCCAGAACATTGGAGCGCATCTGTCAGATGCAACGAGAAGAAGTGGTGGAACAAGGCCACGGAGGGAGCAATGCCCACCATGGCCTCGCAGACAAAGGCAAAGACAGCAAGGAGGACAGTAGACTGGGGGTCAAGATACAGCGCGCTGATTTGATAATGAGAAAGCACCGCATTAAAGAAATCGGAGAAGGGATGGATCAGGCCAGCCCAAAGGGCGTGAAGATGGAGGGGGACCTCGGTGGCAGACCTGTCAATCGCAGCGGGGGAAGCAGGACAAGCCACCGTCGCCCCCCACTGGTTAGAGATGGCGGCCCATCATCTCTTCGTTGATTACCTCCGACCGCTCGATGGCGGGCCCAAAGACCGATGGCAGAGAAGCCGAAGCACAGGGCTCCGCCCCCTCTTCCTGTCTTCGACTGGAGGCCATGATGATGGTGGAAGTTGGTGGTGAATCAATCTGGAGGAGGAGATTCAGAGGACAAGGAAACCGACGGGCACGCCGCTAGAGAAGGGGGCGGAGCTGAGCGAGTAACAGTGGCCGTCCGGCCAAGCGAAAATCGAGGCTATATGGGGAAGTGGAGACGCCCACATCCCGTCAATCGCCATGCGTGAGTCAGGACCGCAGGCTTTGGGGCCCGCGGCGCTCCGCACTTGGCCCTTGGCTTCGCCGCGACGCCAAGCCTGAGCGCACCTTGGGCCCGGGGGCTACTGTCGGCGTTCTTGGAACAGGGTACCCAGACTTGCCTGCCTGCGCCCCGGGGCGTGGCTCACGAGGCGGCCTGGTACGGCCCAGCATCTTCAGCGACAACTCAAGATCCTCGCGAGGCGGACGACACAAGGCATCCCCTAGGACGGCCTCACTAGGCCGGCTCGTGAAGATCGGAGATATCGAGGCGAGGGACTCCTCACGAGGTGGGCTGGACGATCGGAGCTCCACGGTGTTATGTGGCCCGACCTGCAGTAGGTGGTGGCGGTGCACCTCAGGGGAAGGTGTCGGTGTTCTGGGAACCAGGGTACCAAGACTTGCCTGCATGTGGCCCATGACATGGCTCCTTCACCGGCCTAGTACAACCCATCTTCAGCACCGACACTCAAGAATTTCGCAAGGGGCCGAGCCTCGTGAGGAGGACGGCACCAAGACCTCTGTCGGCATTCTGGGAACGGGGGTACCCAGACTTGCCTGCCTGCGGCCTGAGGCATGGCTCAGCAGGCGGCTTGGTACGGCCCAGCATCTTCAGCGACAACTCAAGACCCTCCCGAGGGGCCAAGCCTCGCGAGGCGGACGACACAAGGCATCCCCTAGGGCGGCCTCACTAGGCCGGCTCGTGAGGATCGGATATATCGAGGTGAGGGACTCCTTGCGAGGTCCTCATGACGTGAGCAGTGACAACCAAGGCCAGGCGGACGTCAGCAGGCGCAGAGTGCCAGTTTCCCCTTTGGTGCTAAAGGAGAAGGTGCAGACGAAGGGTCCGCGATGACCTCAGGCAAAGGTTTCCATATCGGTGCAAGGAGACCAAGACCAGCAGGACGGAAGGACGGAGGTCATCGTGGAGCCCACGGCGGCGTCACCACCAGAGCCTTTGGCAGGCGAAGACCACCTTTTGTCAGGATAGCTTGTACTAGTTGTCCCCCTTCAAATTTGGATGTTGTGGGATTCCTTCCCGCTCAATATTTGGGAAGAGGACCCGGGCCACTATAAATAGGACTAGCCACTGAGGGAGACCTATATTCAGGGGTCCTCACGCATCTAGGTCAATGAAGCTGGGCCGCATTGGTGGGCCGCATAAAGAAGAAGCAAAAGACCTTCCCCTGTATTTGGTCACGACTCCTATGTACGTAGAAAGGCAGGTTTTGAGTCTGGATGTGTCAATTACTTCCTTCCCAAGTTGCCCTTGTAACCCTGGGTCTCCTCAGGCGTGTATATAAGCCGAGGGGTTTAGTCTGTAGAGGGATCATCGTCATTACAATATCCCCATTGGCTAGACTTAGGGTTTAGCCATTACGATCTCGTGGTAGATCAACTCTTGTACACATATTCATCCATACTAATATAGCAGGAAGTAGGGTTTTACCTCGATCGAGAGGGCCTGAACCTAGGTAAACATTGTGTCCCCAGCCTCCTGTTACCATCGATCTTCGGACGCACAGCTTGGGCCCCCCTACCCAAGATCTGCTGGTTTTGACACCGACAATGGTGCTTTCATTGGGAGCTCTGCTGTGCGCTCGCAATGAGTGATCGATGGCACGCCTCATCATCAACGACGAGATCACCCTCAGAAACAACTTGGCTATCGGCCAGGTTCTCCAGCTCGGCGGGTTCACCATATGCACCCGCATGGCCTTGGGGCCGGCCACACTCCATGCGGCCATCGAGCATCACCTTTACGCTGATTCCGGCTATTCCGATGATGCAACTTTGGGAGAACTCTCGCCCTTAATCGAGCTGCTGGATCGCATCGCCGCCCTGGGGCTTTCATCGCCAGGAGATCGGATCAGACTTAAATCCGGCAATGATGACATCGACCCTTCTTCGATTACTTATCTGGTAGCATCAGTCGAGGACGAAGCCATAGAGACTTCTCCTCTCCAGACAGAAACCGCCACAGTCCAGATCTCCGAACCCATCGAGCCGAACACCTCCTTGTCAGGAGACGCACTATGTTCCTTGAGCTCTGGGACCGACGCCGGACCCAAAGGTCAATCAGACCCCATCGAGTCCGGATTGTCACCAACGGAGGTTGTTAAAACCCCGAATATCACTCTGGGTCGGGATTTAAAATTACCAACACCCACCCACCCTGGGAAAAACTCTTCAAGTAAATCCAGAATCCCGGACATAGATGATCTCACGAACATACAACAGCAGCCCGGGGAAACAGTCAACCACTTCTGGGCCAGATTGCTACTTGTTAAAAACAAGATCAGGGACTGCTGTGACGACAAAGCGGTCTCTTTATTTCACCGCAATTGCACGGACGAGGGAGTCTTGAACGCCCTCAACCAACGTCGTGCTCTGAGTTTCACAGAATTATCGCAGTTAGTACGGAAGTACTACGTAATGCAAAATACTTGGAAAGCCCAGAATACACCTCTGGAACAGTCCATCACCGGACAGTACGTTACCAAAGCTAAACGGACTTACCCTAGTTGGTCATCCGATAGCATTCCTATTGGCAAGAAGAACAAGCCTATTTCAAGGCACAGATCCGTACTGGACAAACTACTCGATACACCTTGCCAAATACACGCAACCCCGGATAATGTCCCAAACCATCGCCTTAGAGCATGTTCGGTACTCCGGCAGGTAGCAAAAAGTGGTACGACACTTCTTGCCACCACCGCACCAAGGGAGAATGACATCAATGTCTTCATCGTATTCGAGACGTTCTCCTCAAATAACCGTCGCAAGAGAGCAAATTGCGAACTTGCCGAGGTTTACCAAATTAGCTCTGCAAGCCCATGGAGCGACACGGCAATCAGTTTTTCTGCCAAAGACGCACCTCGAGTCCGGTCGATCCGAGCATCAGCAGCTCTTGTACTGGGCCCAATAGTAGATGGCTTTCGCCTCACTAAAGTACTTATGGACAGAGGAAGCGGAGTAAACCTCATATACGAGGAGACGCTTGCAAAAATGTAGGTCGAGAAATCCCGCATTGAGCACACCAACACAACCTTTAGGGGAATTATACCAAGCCGCGAGGCCAAGTGTTCGGGAAGCATTAAGCTCAATGTAGTGTCCGGCTCACCTGACAACTACAGATCGGAGGAACTACTCTTTCACATTGTGCCCTTTCACAGCGGATACCACGCCCTTCTAGGACGGGACGCTTTCTCGCGCTTTCAAGCTATACCCCATTACGGGTACGTGAAGCTTAAAATGCCAGGGCCCAATGGGGTGATCACGATAATAAGTGATCCGGATAGAGCACTCCGCGCCGAAAATAAAACGGCATCCTTAGCCTTAGAGGCATTATCTGAAGCTCTCGCGGCTGAAGAACTAACTACCCTACGATCAAAGGTGGATGCCGACGATGTCATTCTCACAAAAAGATCGAAGTCTACCTCCTTCAAGCCCGCTGACGAAATCATCAAATTCCAAGTGCACCCAACAGACCCTAATAAAACAGCTTCCATCGGGGCACAGCTGGATCCGGCAGTAGACAGCGCGTTACGCGCCTTCCTTCGGGAAAATTGGGATATATTCGGCTCGCACCCTTCAGACATGGCAGGAATCCCGCGTAGGCTGGCCGAACATAGCCTCAATATTTTAAAAGGGTTCAAACCAATCAAGCAGTCACTCCGACGATTTTTCGAACCCAAAATACAAGCGATGGGAGAAGAGTTAGCCAAACTATTGGAAGCCGGATTCATCAGAGAAGTCAAACATCCGGATTGGCTAGCCAACCTAGTCATGGTACCGAAGAAGGATAAATCATGGCGCCTCTGTGTCGATTTCACAGACTTGAATAAGGCTTGCCCAAAGGATCTCTTTGCTTTGCCCAGCATTGACCAAATCATCGATGCAACGGCCAGACACGAGTCGCTGTGCTTCCTTGATGCTTACTCCGGATACCATCGAATAAAGAAGAAAGAATCCAATCAGGCCGCAACGGCATTCATTACCCCGTACGGCCCCTTTTGTTTCAACACTATGCCTTTCGGACTCAAAAACGACGCATGATTCAAACATGCTTAGAAAAACAAATTGGCAAAACAGTGGAGGCATATGTTGAAGACGTAGTCGTAAAGACCAAACACGTCGAGACCCTGGTGGATGACCTCCGCCTTATGTTCGCCAACCTCCGAGAATATGACATAAGGCCCAATCCGGAAAATTGTGTCTTCGGTGTTCCAGCTGAAAAGTTATTAGGGGTCATCATATCCCATAGAGGAATCGAAGCTAACCCAGCCAAAATCCGGGTGTAGCGACCCGACCAGAATGGATCAAGTCTTTCTGCTTAAGTGTCATCCCTGGATCGGTATGCTGACACACACAGTACTTGAGGATTTATAACAGAGGTAAATCACATGTATAAAGTAACGTATATACTATTATCTCAATCAATCATAGCGGAAGCAACAATGGTTGTGGAGTTCCATCAACAGCAACGGCAAAGTTGAGTGTAGATAGCGCAACCCTAACGTAACACTTACTCGTTAAATAATTCCTGCAACATGAGACGTTGCAGCCATGTAGGTGAGTACATTGAATGTACTGGCAAATTCACACTGTAGAAGTAATGATGAACAATGCCTACAACTACATGCATATTTGGCTGGTGGAGGCTGTAAGGTTGTTTTTGTATAAAGCTGATTTTTCCCTACCACAAAGGAACAAATATTATTTAACTACTCAGTTGAATTAAGCAATATTGAGAATGGTTCCTCCATCACCAATCCCAAGTTACCAAAATTAATAACCCAACAATTTTATTAGGTCAAGTGATGAGATCAATAAAATAATCCACTTCTAGATACTCAAAGATGTCCATAACCGTGGACACGGCTACTCATGAATAGTTTGTACACTCTACAGAGGTTTGTGCACTTTTCCCCACAAGACTCGATCGCCTCCATTTAACTTCTCGCACTGCATGGTGTTTGAGAACCGGATGACCGGGACACAGTCTTTCAGAAGCATTTACACTTTACCCTGGGTAGACCCGTACACCTACATCTGCTAGTTTACCATTGAAAGAGCTCACACAACATACTCAACTATGCCAGAGCCCATAATGGCTTGTAGCTGCACATGGAAGTTTCTAAGCATGAAAATATCATATGATCCCTTTGAGCCTGGGTGGCATTCCAATAGGGTGATCACACGGGTCCTCCGAGATCCCCTAGGGCAAATACTGATTTCTCCAGGTGCCCGGAAAAACCACTGGGTGCTCCAGGATGCCCCAACCAACCCACCCAGATGTGTATTAAATTTCCACCTTAAAGTTTCCTTAAAATAAATATCACTCTCACATCTTTCAAGAAACTCTCATACCAATCCATGTCCACGAGCATGGCTAAGCAATGAGTAACAAAGCGTATATCCCCTTAGTTGATCTCAAGTCATTGGGTTCCTACCTCATGAACTACAAAGCATCATATTATGTAACCAATCCTACTCATGCAAGTGTTTGAGGATATAACTAATGCAATGAAAACTGGGTATTGGAAAGTATGATCAAAGTATGAACTTGCCTTGTACTATTGATGTAAATTCTTTGCACTCATAACTCGTGATAGATCTACTCGTCACACTCCGTTCAATCTATCGCAAGCAAACAATAGTAACCACACATAAGCAATCACTCAGAAGATCGGACAGAACAAAGAAAACACTTCAGAAACTTTGAAAACCAAACGAATAACTCTTGCAACAGAAAACAATTTCAAACAGTACCAAAATTGAATGATTTTGGCCTTATCATAAAGTTTAGGTCAAGAGCTTCGATTTGCAAAAAGAATCAACTAAATCGGAGTTATAAAACTCAAGTTATGATCAAACGAAGTTTAAAACAAATCTGGTTGAAATCAAATTTTAAATTTTTCGGAAACATGTTTAAGTTGTTTTACTGGATAGAGGGGATCGTAACGAAGAAGTGGGCATTGGTTTTGTAGGATTTGGACTAACGAGTAAAAAGTTGTGATTGAAACAAGTCCGGGGACTAAACTGTAATTAAAGCTACTACAAACATGTCCCTGACTACTAAACATACTTACAAGAAAACCATTCACTGCTGAGACTAAACTAACGAATTCATCCACTACTACTGCTAAACAAACGAACGTTCGCTAATTAACCTAACTAAGAGAAAAACCGGATTGAAAAAAACATAGAAAACCGAAAACAAAACCGGACCGGGGCAAACATAGAAAACCGAAAACAAAACCGGACCAGGGCGGTTTTCCTTACCGATTCGCGTTTCGGCGCGTATCGGGTTGGGCGGACCGGCACTGGTCGGAGCTCCGGCGGCTCTCCGGCGAACTCCGCCGGCGGGCGAGTGGCACGCCACAGCGGCGATGGGTGTGGTGACGCGGGGGTGCGGGCGGTGGCTAAGGCGAGCGGCGGTGAGGCGGCGGGCGCTGCGCGGCGGAGTGGCGGATCTCGCCGGCGGCGGCGGCTCGACGAGTGCAGCAGCGGAGGAGAGGAATGGGGAGGGGGGAGAGAGGGGCGGCGGGCGGCCGTACTTATATGGGGCAGGAGGTGCCATGGAGGAGGGGGCAAGGGAGGCGGCGGCGAGAGGCCGGGCGCAACACGGCGGTGGCGATGCGTGCGTGCTCGGGAGTCGAGGACGAAGGCGGTGGCGCACTGGGCTTGGCCTGGCTTCGGCTGGGCCGGCCCAGTCGGCGGAGAAGAGTTTTTTTTACAGACAAAGAATAAAGAGAAAAACAAATAAAATAAATATATAATATAGGCATATTATATATCAAAGTTTTCAGAAAAGATTTCCTACAACGTGAACATTTTTCTACAGTCAAATAAAATCCACAAAAATTTACATAAATCAAACAGTGCTACTGTTGCAATAAAAACCAATAAAAAATTAAAAAGCCAAAATGGTATCAAATTTATTTCTCCCCAATTTTCTGCTGTAGGGAATCATTTTACCCTATTTTCCACATATTTTATTTTTGGAGAAAAATAATTTGAATAAAAACCAAATAACTCAAATTTGAAATAAATTTAAAAATACTTCAAAGGAACTTCCAACTCATATTTCCAATAATTTGAAGAAGTCATTTTATCTTCTCTCGGGAAAATCATTGAGTTGCATAAAGTTTCTGAATTTAAAATATTTCAAGAATGGAATTCAAAATCCTTTCAATAACCCTTTTCATTTATTTAAATGGAAGAAGTCATATCATCTTCACTCTAGGGTTTAGTGATGAAATTAATTTGAATTCATGGGGGACATAAAATGCAAGGTGAAAGTTTGGGAAAGTCATTTCATTCCCTCCCATTTAACTTTGAAATGTTTCAAATTTCACTCAGTTTCACACAGCACATCACAAGCAATCAAAACTATCTATTTAATATAACATTCCAAAATTTAGAATTTTGGGATGTTACAAACCTACCACACTTAAAATGAATCTCGTCCTCGAGATTCAGAGAGGCTAGCAAGAAATAGGTTGGGCTTCGGGGTCTCCTAACAAATCCATTGATCGGTATGGTCTAGTGTGCTACCACACTTAGAAGCATGGTTATGGTTCTATCAAAACTCAAGTACTCCATCCTTTGCTGACAGGGTCGGTCTTCTCAAATCTTCAGGATAATTCCTTCTCTGGGCTCTTCCGGTAGTGGCATAACCTTTGTCCTTAATTCTTGTGTCCTTTCATCTTGGTAAGGTTCTTCCGAGACTGGATCTTGTTGTCAGGTCTGGCGCCAAAAGTAAACAACTATCGATATATCATGGTGGTCATCAAACAAAATTGACTGGGTCCCTGCAGAAAACAGGTCTGGGCTTCATTCTCACCGTATATCCTACGGTTGGTAACAACTGCCTTGTACAGGGGAAAATTTGTCATACCATTCTAAGGTTTAAACAAAGTTTTGACATTGTCGTCTCTCTACTATAGGTAAGTCACTCAGATTTACCATCCCGTATAACAGAGGCGAATAAATTGGTACAAATTATCATGTAGTTACTCAGACTCATCATTGAATGGTCCATTTCAAGGTCTGACGTAACTAGCTCTGGTATTCGGGTAACGGTGTTGGATTCTACCACCCTTAAAATGAATAACACTAGTTCTCTTCAAAATCTTATTCCACATATCATGATTTCACTCGTTGCCTGTATAGTAACAACTCATAAAATCCAAAATCAATACCCTGATGCTAACTGTATTTGATTCTCAACTTACTACGATCTACTGCATTTCCATTGCATGCTTCAACTCAACTACTTAGCACAACTCTCCTTCTCTTTGGGATAAAACTCTAACATAGTGCTCTGCTTCATCACAGCAGAAACATATACTACTGACAAGTCTCGTGGTTCCCTTATGATTACGTAGCCTCCATAGGTCATCGGCTTATGGGTCCACTTCATAACTTGTATATCCTTAATTCATCCTTGGAGTCACTATTTCTCCACACTCAAGTATTACCCCCTCTTTAAATCCAATTGTACTTATTTCCTTCATAACCTTGGGGTAAGCACCATATCATGAATAAACTCCAACTTATTTGTGCAAACTCCACTATTTGGAGCAACATTTTCCTTTATATTGGTCCAATGTTCACACAAAAGTATCGCCCTAAACAAAATGCACTGGTTCATCCGTAATTCAGTTTATCCTCATATCAAATCTTTTATTACTTCCTGAACCACTATTCAACACTCCAATTTCAAAGGTGCTTCACTACAAATGCTGCCATCCACATAGTTTGATATGGTCAAGCATTCCTTCCATCTGTCTTCAGTTGTTCTAGCTGAGGATGCTTCAGTCCCACTGGAATTGTGCAATGTGATTCTTGAAATCATCGATCTTTTGTTTCATCGTATTGGTCGTGTGCTTCATCTCCATCATCTCTGCATGCACCCCACTCAGGCATTCCTGAGTGTGACGAAGTCTTGCTTCAAGTATTTCTCCAATCTGACGTATGGCCTCCATAGCAGCTTCACGAACAGAGTCGAAGAAGGTTGTTCGTGGTACTCGAGAGATGAAAAAGTATTGTCCCATAGTTTTTGGGCAAACTCCTTTCACACAGTGGAGGTGTACCTCCACGTACCAAAGTTCAACTCCATTCTCCATGAAGGGATAACCCTTGTAAACTGCATCTCCTTCAAGGTGAATATGCTTCATCATGTCCTTCAGGATCTTTGGGTAATCCTGATCGCCAGTCAGGGTCATGATTGTTTCCGGGCCCTTGAGAAAATACTCGTAAAGGGTTGTCATCTGTAGGTAATAGACAAAAGGGGTACTCAGGATATTGTGTGTGTTTCCTTGGGTGAAATGTGGTCATTTGTCTGAGAGAGGTTTGGGATCAGCTTGTTCGGGGGTTCAAGGTCTTAATCTAGGAGAGATAGCAAGAGAGGCACTCACACTCAACCAACAGCTCATAACATCTCCTTCTTAGATTCCAAAAGTATCCACTTCTATTGCTTCACGAACTATTACAATTTTCTTTCCATAACTCAACTCAACATTGTAATAAAAGTTTTTTCCACATTTAGCTACATGTTTCATTCTAATATCCAGATCTCAACTACTCTGCTCAATCTTTCCTCTGGTCTGAACCTTCTCTGGCAAAATGCCCTACTTCCTTGGAGTGTAACTAATGTCATCAGACAAATCTGGGGACTTCATGGTGGCTATCTTGGTTCACTGGGTTCTTGGCTTCCTTGTTGGACAGTTGCTAGCATAATGACCGAAATCCTTGCATCGGTAACATGTGATGTGACTCAGGTCCTTTTCCACAGAAATTTGGTTGTTCTGGGGACACATGCTCTTTATCTTCCTCGACTTCTTCGTTCCTATCAGTTCTTCTATCTTTTGTGGATCAAACTCCACTTCTTCTGTCGGCAAGTCTCCCAGATACTCCTGGCTTTCCTTCATGCAATACTGTGAAAGATGTCCTTTTTCCCCACATGAGTAGCAAGCACGGGAGTAATATCTGTTTAGGCCTTCTCCATCAGGGTCGTCAATATCTTCCTCCATTGCGGATTCCCTTAAGGTTTCCTCGAGGACTTCTGTCATTGCTTCTTTCTTCTGCTGGATAGTTCATTGCACCATGGGGTAAATGTGGCACTGAGCAGGGTAGTGGGTAGTTCCTTGAAACAAGTAATCTGCCTAGTTAAGCATTCTTCAGCTCGGTGACTTTCTTCACATTGAGGACATTCATCCTTGTGCTCCTCCTGGGTGTGTCCTATTTCTCCACAAATCTTGCAGGCACCAGGCTTCTTCTTCGGGTTGTCACCATGTTTTTGGATGAGACGGGATTTTAACAGAGTGTTCTTGAATTCCTCCCAACTTTTTGCTCCATTACATCCTTGTATGGTTTGATGCATTTTCCACCATGTTGCAGCACTTTTTGTAAAGTACTGAAGGGCGTATCGAACCTCATACTTCCTTGCAACCAAATTTTTCCTGAAGTGATCCTCAATGTTTTGCATCCATAGCTCTGCCTCTGACTGGGTCATCTGTCCAGAGAATACAAGTCTATCTTCTTTCATCCTCTATTGGGTCCAAGGGTTTTGGGATGAGATTTGGGAGATGGAGAGAGAAACACTCAATACAAACAATAGTTTTGAAAAGACGGGTTTTGTTTTGTGGCCGTCGGAAAAACAACAAACAGATGACGGCTTACAATCATCGCATCTAGCGTAAGTACATAACAGGGGTTTGGTCTTCTAAAGGTCAATATCTCTTCAAAGTCATCAACTCTTCAAATCTTGGAGTATCCACTGTTGTAGCTTCAACACTTCTAATGCATGCTGAAATCCTCTTTACTCCAAAGTGGTCAAGATGGAAAAGGGTATTGTCTAACTATTTGAGGTGAGGGAAGAATTTGGTAAAGCTCAGAAAAGAGGAGAGGTCTACAATCTTTTTGAAAAGATTTTTTTAGAGAAATCCTTTCCTATGGGTTGGCCAGTTTCTAGGGTCACGTCCTACAATCAACATGTGCTCTAATACCATCTTGTAGCAACCCGACCCGAATGGATCAAGTCTCTGTGCTTAAGTGTCATCCCTGGATCGGTATGCTGACACACATAGTACTCGAGGATTTATAACAGAGGTAAATCACATGTAGTAACGTAAATACTATTACCTCAATCAACCATAGCGGAAGCAACAATGGTTGTGGACTTCCATCAACACCAACGGCAAAGTTGAGTGTAGATAGCGCAACCCTAACGTAACACTTACTCGTCAAATAATTCCTGCAGCATGAGACATTGCAGCCATGTAGGTCAGTACATTGAATGTATTGGCAAATTCACACTGTAGCAGTAATGATGAACAATTCCTACAACTACATGCATATTTGGCTGGTGGAGGCTGTAAGGTTGTTTTTGCATAAAGCTGATTTTTCCCTACCACAAAGGAATAAATTTTATTTAACTACTCAGTTGAATTAAGAAATATTGAGAATGGTTCCTCCATCTCAAATCCCAAGTTACCAAAATTAATAACCCAACAATTTTATTAGGTCAAGTGATGAGATCAATAAAAGAATCCACTTCTAGATACTCAAAGATGTCCATAACCATGGACACGGCTACTCATGAATAGTTTGTACACTCTGCAGAGGTTTGTGCACTTTTCCCCATAAGACTCGATTGCCTTCGTTTAACTTCTCGCACTGCATGGTGTTTGAGAACCGGATGACCGAGACACAGTCTTTCAAAAGCATTTACTCTTTACCCTGGGTAGACCCGTACACCTACACCCGCTACATCTGCTAGTCAACCACTGAAAGAGCTCACACAACAAACTCAACTATGCCAGAGCCCATAATGGCTTGTGGCTGCACATGGAAGTTTCTAGGCATGAAAATATCATATGATCCCTTTTAGCCTGGGTGGCATTCCAATAGGATGATCAGACGGGTCCTCCAGGATCCCCTAGGGCAAATACTGGTTTCTCCAGGTGCCCGGGCAAACCACTGGGTGCTCCAGGATGCCCCAACCAACCCACCCAGATGTGTATTAAATTTCCACCTTGAAGTTTCCCTTAAATAAATATCACTCTCACATCTTTCACGAAAGTCTCATACCAATACACGTCTACGAGCATGGCTAAGCAATGAGTAACCAAGCGTATATCCCCTTGGTTGATCTCAAGTCATTGGGTTCCTACCTCATGAACTACAAAGCATCATATTGTGTAACCAGTCCTACTCATGCAAGTGTTTGAGGATATAACTAATGCAATGAAAACTGGGTATTGGAAAGTATGATCAAAGTATGAACTTGCCTTGTACTTTTGATGTAAATTCTTCGCACTCATAACTCGTGATAGATCTACTCGTCACACTCCGTTCAATCTATCGTAAGCAAACAATAGTAACCACACATAAGCAATCACTCAAAAGATCGGACAGAACAAAAAAAACACTTCGGAAACTTCAAAAAACAAACGAATAACTCTTGTAACAGAAAACAATTTCTAGCAGTACCAAAATTGAATGAATTTGGCCTTATCAGAAATTTTAGGTCAAGAGCTTCGATTTGCAAAAAGAATCAACTAAATCGGAGTTATAAAACTCAAGTCATGATCAAATGAAGTTTAAAATAAATCTGGTTGAAATCAAATTTTTAAAATTTTCAAAAACATGATTAAGTTGTTTTACTGGATAGAGGAGATCGTAACGAAGAAGTGGGCATTGGTTTCGTTGGTTTTGGACTAACGAGTAAAAAGTTGTGATCGAAAGGAGTTCGGGCACTAAACTGTAATTAAAACTACTACAAACAGGTCCCTAACTACTAAAAAGATTTAAAAGAAAACCGTTCACTGCTGAGACTAAACTAACGAATTCATCCACTACTACTGCTAAATGAATGAACCTTCGCTAATTAACCTAACTAAAAGAAAAACCGGATTGAAAAAAACCATAGAAAACCGAAAACAAAACTGGACCGGGGCGGTTTTCCTTACCGGTTCGCGTTTCGGTGCGGATCGGGTTGGGCGGACCGGCGCGGGTCGGAGCTCCGGCAGCTCTCCGGCGAACTCCGGCACCGGGAGAGTGGCACGGCGCGTCGGCGGTGGGTGTGGCGACGCCGGGCTACGGGCGGTGGCTAAGGCGAGCGGCGGCATGGCGCAGGAGGCAGCAGCGGTGAGGCGGCGGGCGCAGCGCGGCGGAGTGGCGGATCTCGCCGGCGGCGGCGGCTCGGCGAGTGCGGCGGCGGAGGAGAGGAACGGGGAGAGGAGATAGAGGGGCGGCGGGCGGCCTTACTTATAGGGGGGCAGGAGGTGCCGTGGAGGAGGGGGCAAGGGAGGCGGCGGCGAGAGGCCGGGCGCATCACGGCGGCAGTGATACGTGCGTGCTCGGGAGTCGGGGACGAAGGCGGTGGCGCACTGGGCTTGGCCTGGCTTCGGCTGGGCCGACCCAGTCGGCGGAGAAGAGTTTTTTTTACAGACAAAGAATAAAGAGAAAAACAAATAAAATAATTATATAATATAGGCATATTATATATCAAAGTTTTCAGAAAAGATTTCCTACAACATGAACATTTTTCTACAGTCAAATAAAATCCACAAAAATTTACATAAATCAAATAGTTCTACTGTTGCAATAAAAACCAATAAAAACATTTAAAAAGCCAAAATGATATCAAATTTATTTCTCCCCAATTTTCTACTATGGGGAATCATTTTACCCTATTTTCCATATATTATATTTTTGGAGAAAATTTGAATAAATACCAAATAACTCAAATTTGAAAATAAATTTCAAAATACTTCAAAGGAACTTCCAACTCATATTTCCTATAATTTGAAGAAGTCATTTTATCTTTTCTCGGGAAAATCATTGAGTTGCATAAAGTTTTTGAATTTAAAATATTTCAAGAATGGAATTCAAAATCCTTTCAAATTAAATGGAAGAAGTCATATCATCTTCACTCTAGGGTTTAGTGAGGAAATGAACTTGAATTTATGGGGGACATAAAATGCAAGGTGAAAGTTTGGGAAAGTCATTTCATTCCCTCTCATTTAACTTTCAAAAGTTTCAAATTTCACTCAATTTCACACAGCACATCACAAGCAATCAAAACTATCTATTTAGTATAACATTCCAAAATTTATAATTTTGGGATGTTACACCGGACCCTGTCAGAACTCAAAATACCAACCGATCTGAAGCAAGTGCAAAAACTAGCAGGCTGTGTAGCGGCTTTAAGCTGCTTCATCTCTAGGTTAGGAGAAAAGGCATTGCGACTTTACAGATTGCTACGGCGCACTGACAATTTCGAATGGACAAATGCGGCCATAGCCGGATTAGAAGATATAAAAGCTTTACTAGCAAGCAACCCAATCCTAGCCGCCCCCATTGTTGGCGAACAAATGCTGATGTACGTATCAGCCACTCACCAGGTGGTGAGTGCCGTGCTCATCGTCGAATGAGCCGAAGAGGGACATAAATTCCCCGTTCAAAAGCCCATATACTATGTATCCGAGGTTCTCACACCGTGTAAATCGCGGTACCCCCACTATCAAAAAATTGCCTATGCAGTCTTCATGTCATCTCGGAAACTCCGGCACTACTTTCAAAAGTGTTCGATCATAGTGGCATCCAAGGTACCACTCAATGATATCATCAATAATAAAGACGCCACGGGACACATAGCAAAATGGTCCATTGAGCTCCTACCATTCGAAATATCTTAGAAGCCGCGCCAGACTATTAAATCCGAGGTGTTGGCCGACTTTGTCGCAGAATGGACTGAAGCCGAACTCCCTAAAGATTACGACTCATACTCCCACTGGACAATGTACTTCGATGCTTCCAAAATGCTATCCGGACTGGGGGTAGGTTGATACGTCTCCAACGTATCTATAATTTTTGATTGTTCCATGCTATTATGTATGAAGTCTTGGATGTTTAAGGGCTTTATCATTCACTTTTATATCATTTTTGGGACTAACCTACTAACCCAAAGGCCCAGTCTAGATTGCTGTTTTTTTTTGCCTATTTCAAGGTTTTGCAGAAAACGAATATCAAACGGAGTCCAAACGGAATGAAACCTTCACGAGAGATATTTTTGGAGGAAATCACGCTCGGTAAACTTCCGGACCATGTCAGGGGATGGAAGGCCTGCCCTCGAGGGTGGGGGGCGCGCCCCCCTTCCCAGGGCGCGCCCCCTGCCTCGAGGCTGGCCCGTGTGGCCCCCGGTGCCCCCCTTTTTCCTATATATACCTATGTACCCCAGAAACTCCATACACAGAGAGAAAATCCTAATTCCACCGCCATAGCTTCTGTACCCGTGGAGATCCCATCTTGGAGCCTGTTCCGGGAGGGGGATCCATCACGGAGGTCTTCATCATCATCATCATCGCCCTCAACATGAGTTGTGAGTAGATTACCACAGACCTTCGGGTCCATAGCTAGTATCTAGATGGCTTCTTCTCTTTCTATAGATCTCAATACTAATTTCTCCTCGGTCTTCGAGGAGATCTATTCGATGTAATCTCTTTTTGTGGTGTGTTTGTCGAGATCCGATGAATTGTGAGTTTATGATCAAGGTTATCTATGAAAGATATTTGGTTCTTCTCTGAACTTTTTATGTGTGCTCATAATATCCTTGCAAGTCTCTTCAAATTATTGGTTTGGTTTGGCCTACTAGATCTATAGTTCTTGCAATGGGAGAAGTGCTTGGCTTTGGGTTCAATCTTGCGGTGTCCTTTCCCAGTGACAGTAGGGGCAGCAAGGGCATGTATTGTATTGTTTCCATCGAGGATAAAAAGATGGGGTTTTCATCATATTGCTTGATTTTATCCCTCTTCATCATGTCATCTTGCTTAAGGCGTTACTCTGTTCGTATGAACTCAATACACTAGATGCATGCTGGATAGTGGTCGATGTGTGGAGTAATAGTAGTAGATGCAGGCAGGAGTCGGTCTACTTGTCTCGGACGTGATGCCTATATACAATGATCATGCCTAGATAGTCTCATAATTATTTGCTTTTCTATCAATTGCTCGACAGTAATTTGTTTACCCGCCGTAGAATACCGCTATCATGAGAGAAGCCACTAGAGAAAACTATGGCCCCCGGGTCTATTCTCAACATATCAATCTACATCTACTTTACTTTACCGCTTTTATTTACTATTTTATTAAGGCAAAAATACCAAAAATATAATTATCATCTCTATCAGATATCACTCTCGTAAGTGACCGTAAAGGGATTGACAACCCCTTATCGCGTTGGCTGCGAAGTTCTTATTTGTTTGTGCAGGTGCGAGGGACTGGCGTGTGGTCTCCTACTGCATTGATACCTTGGTTCTCAAAACTGAGGGAAATACTTACGCAACTGTGCTGCATCTCCCTTTCCTCTTTGAGGGAATACAACGCAAGCTCAAGACGTAGCAAGAAGAATTTCTGGCGCCGTTGTCGGGGAGGCTTACGCAAAAGTCATATACCAAGTACCTATCACAAACCCTTATCCTTCGCATTACATTTATTTGCCTCTCGTTTTCCTCTCCCCCACTTCACCCTTGCCATTTTATTTGCCCTTCTTCCGTCGTGTGTTTTTCGTTCGCTTGCTTCTTGTTCGCTTGTGTGTGTTGGATTGCTTGCTTGTCACTATGGCTCAGAACAATACCAAATTGTGTGACTTCTCCAATACCAACAACAATGACTTTATTAGCACTCCGATTGCTCCTATTACCGATGCTGAATCTTGTGAGATCAATGTTGCTTTGTTGAATCTTGTCATGAAAGACAATTCTCCGGCCTTCCTAGTGAAGATGCCGCTACCCATCTAAACAACTTTGTTGATTTGTGTGATATGCAAAAGAAAAGGGATACAGATAATGATATTGTTAAATTGAAGTTATTTCCGTTTTCACTTAGAGATCGTGCTAAAACTTGGTTCTCCTCTTTGCCTAGAAATAGTATTGATTCGTGGAATATGTGCAAAGACGCTTTTCTCTCTAAGTATTTCCCTCCTGCTAAGATCATCTCTCTTAGAAACGATATTATGAATTTTAAGCAACTAGATCATGAGCATGTTGCACAAGCTTGGGAGAGAATGAAATTGATGATACGTAATTGCCCTACACATGGTTTAAATCTATGGATGATTGTTCAGAACTTTTATGCTGGCTTGAATTTTGCTTCTAGAAATCTTTTAGATTCGGCTGCCGGAGGCATTTTCATGGAAACTACCTTAGGAGAAGCTACCAAACTCCTAGATAATATTATGGTTAATTATTCTCAATGGCACACCAAAAGATCTACTAGTAAAAAAGTGCATGCTATCGAAGAAATTAGTGTTTTGAGTGGAAAGATGGATGAACTTATGAAATTGTTTGCTGCTAAGAGTGCTTCTTCTGATCCTAATGATATGCCTTTGTCCACTTTGATTGAGAATAACAATGAATCTTTGGATGTGAATTTTGTTGGTAGGAATAATTTTGGTAACAATGCTTATAGAGGTAATTTTAATCCTAGGCATTTTCCTTGTAATTCCTCTAATAATTTTGGTAATTCCTACAGCAACTCTTATGGAAAGACGCCTTCTGAATTTGAAACTAGTGTTAAGGAGTTTATGATCTCGCAAAAGAATTTCAATGCTATGCTTGAAGAGAAATTGCTTAAAGTTGATGAATTGGCTAGAAGTGTGGATAGAATTACTCTTGATGTTGATTCTTTGAAGCTTAGATCTATCCCACCTAAGCATGATATCAATGAGTCTCTCAAAGCCAAGAGAATTTCCATTGATGAATGCAAAGAAAGAACCGCTAGAATGTGTGCTAAAAGTGAAGACTATATTAAATCGTGTTCTTCCAGTTATCGTGCAAATAAAGATGAAGATCTGAAAGTTATTGATGTGTCTCCAATAAGATCCTTGTTTTCTAGTATTAATCTTGATGAGAATAGGATTGGAGATGATTCTGCTTTAAGGTGTCCCAATGATTCGGAGTTTTTAGATCTTGATGTTAAAATTGCTAAAAGTGGGAGTGAAGAGATTAAAACTTTGCATAGTGATGAACCCACTACTTTGGATTTCAAGGGATTCAATTATGATAATTGCTCTTTGATTGATTGTATTTCCTTGTTGCAATCCATGCTAAATTCTCCGCATGCTTATAGTCAAAATAAAGCTTTCACTAAACACATAGTTGATGCTTTGATGCAATCTTATGAAGAAAAACTTGAGTTGGAAGTTTCTATACCTAGAAATCTTTATGATGAATGGAAACCTACTATAAAAATAAAAATAAAAGATCATTAATGCTATGCTTTGTGTGATTTGGGTGCAAGTGTCTCCACTATCCCAAAAACTTTGTGTGATTTGCTAGGGTTCCATGAGCTTGATGATTGTTCTTTAAATTCGCATTTTGCGGATTCCACTATTAAGAAACCTATGGGAAGAATTAATGATGTTCTTATTGTTGCCAATAGGAATTATGTGCCCGTAGATTTCAGTGTTCTTGATATAGATTGCAATCCTTGATGTCCTATTATTCTTGGTAGACCTTTCCTTAGAACGATTGGTGCAATTATTGATATGAAGGAAGGAAATATTTGATTCCAATTTCCGTTAAGGAAAGGCATGGAGCACTTTCCTAGAAAGAAAATCAAATTACCATATGAATCTATCATGAGAGCCACTTATGGATTGCCTTCCAAGGATGGCAATACCTAGATCTATCTTGTATCGTGCCTAGCTAGGGGCGTAAAACGATAGCGCTTGTTGGGAGGCAACCCAATTTTTTGTTTTTTGTTTTTGTTGCTGTTAGGGAATAAATATTGTATATAGCCTCTGATTAGATGTGTTTTCATGTTTTGTTTAGTGTTTGTGCCAAGTAGAAGCTTTGGTAAGACTTGTGTGAAGTTTATATGATCTTGCTGTGAAAAACAGAATCATTAGCGCTTGCTAAAGTAGTTGTGAGATTTTACTGGAGCATGCTTTTTAGTTGATTCTTTGTGCTGATGATTGGTAGAAAATTTGCGCAAATTTACCAATTTAGTGTGAAATTTTTGGAGTTCCATAAGTAGGCAAACCCTCTAGATTACTACAGACTGTTCTGTTTTTGACAGATTCTATTTTTCGTGTGTTGTTTGCTTATTCCGATGCATCTATGAGTAATATTGGAGGATATGACCCATAGAGAACTTGGAGTACAGTAGGTTTAACACCAATATAAACAAATAATTAATTCATTGATGTACCTTTGAGTACTGGTTTGTTTTCTCTTACTAACGGAGCTCACGAGAATTTTTGTCTAAGTTTTGTGTTGTGAAGTTTTCAAGGTTTGAGTATTGCTTTGATGGACTATGGAACAAGGATTAGCAAAGGCCTAAGCTTGGGGATGCCCATGGAACCCCAAGTAAATTCAAGATAATCAAAAGCCTAAGCTTGGGGATGCCCCGGGAAGGCATCCCCTCTTTCGTCTTCATCCATCGGTAACTATACTTGGAGCTATATTTTTATTCGCAACATGTTATGTGTTTTGCTTGGAGCGTCTTGTATAATTTGAGTATTTGCTTGTTATTTTGCCACAACCATACTTGATGGACACACCTATTTGAGAGAGTTAAATATGGCCTATAAATTGTTAGGACACTCTAAGTGCATCACTTATATCTTTTGAGTTGAATAGTTTTTGCTCTAGTGCTTCACTTATATCTTTTAGAGCATGGTGGTGGTAATATTTTGTAGAAATTGTTGAACTCTCATGCTTCACTTATATCTATTTGAGAGTCTATTAAAACAGCATGGTAAATTGTTTAGGCTAAAGAAACTAGTCTTCACATGATAGACATCCAATGTCAATGTAGTAAAAAAAAATCACATCAAGTGCATTGAATAGAATGAAATGTTGGATGCTTGATAATTGTTTTGAGACATGAGGATAGTGATATTAGAGTCATGCTAGTGGAGTTATTGTGAAATTGAGAAATACTTGTGTTAAGGTTAGTGATTCCCGTAGCATGCACGTATGGTGAACCGTTGTGTGACTAAGTTAGAGCATGAGGTATTTGTAGAGTGTCAACCTTTGTGTGGAGGTTGGGGGTGCGCGATGGTTAACTCCTACCAACCTCCCCCCTAGGAGCATGCGCTGATTGCTTTGTTTTGATGACTCGTAGATTTTTGCAATAAGTATATGAGTTCTTATGACTAATGTTGAGTCCATGGATTATACGCACTCTCACCCTTCCACCATTGCTAGCCTCTCTTGTACCGCGCAACTTTCGCCGGTGCCATAAACCCACTATATATCCTTCCTCAAGACAGTCACCATATTATTCCTCAAAACAGCCACCATACCTACCCATCATGGCATTTTCATAGCCATTCCGAGATATATTGCCATGCAACTTTCCACCGTTCCGTTTGTATGACACGCATCATATTGTCATATTGCCATGCATGATCATGTAGTTGACATCGTATTTGTGGCAAAGTCACCATGCATAATCTTCTCATACATGTCACTCTTGTTTCATTGCACATACCGGTACACCACCGAAGGCATTTATATAGAGTCATACTTTCTTGTTGTAGTATCGAGTTGTAATATCGTGTTGTAATGAAAGTGTGATGATCATCATTATTAGAGCATTGTCCCATGGGACGAAAGGCTAAATCTATAAAGCCCCTCCGCAAAAAAAGGAAACAAATAAAAAAAGAAAGGCCAAAGAAAAAAGAAAGGCCCAAAAAAAGGAAAAAAAAAGAAAAAGGGACAATTGCTACTATCTTTTTCCACACTTGTGCTTCAAAGTAGCACCATGTTCTTCATTATAGAGAGTCTCATGCTTAGTCACTTTCGTATAATAGTGGGAATCTTCATTATAGAACTTGGCTTGTATATTCCAACGATGGGCTTCCTCAAATGCCCTAGGTCTTCGTGAGCAAGCAAGTTGGATGCACACCCACTAGTTTCTTTTGTTGAGCTTTCATTCATATTTAGCTCTAATGCATCCGTTGCATGGCAATCCCTACGCACTCACATTGATATCTATTGATGGGCATCTCCATAGCCCGTTGATACGCCTAGTCGATGTGAGACTATCTCCCTCCTTTTTGTCTTCTCCACAACCACCTCTATTCCACCCATAGTGCTATATCCATGGCTCACGCTCAGGTATTGCGTGAAAGTTGAAAGGTTTGAAAAGATAGAGTATGAAAACAAATGCTTGGTTGAAATCGGGGTTGTGCATGATATGAATATTTAGTGTGATAATAAGGGAGCATAGCCAACACTATATGATTTTGTAGGGATAACTTTCTTTAGCCATAGTATTTTGAGAAGACATGATTGCTTTGTTAGTATTGCTTGAAGTATTGTTATTTCTTATGTCAATATAGAATTTTGTCTTGAAGCTTTCAGATCTGAACATTCATGCCACAATTAAGAGAATTACATTGAAAAACTATATTGGTTAGCATTCCATATAAAAAATTCTTTCTTTATCATTTACCTACTCGAGGACGAGCATGAATTAAGCTTGGGGATGCTTGATACGTCTCCAATGTATCTATAATTTTTGATTGTTCCATGCAATTATTTATGAAGTCTTGGATGTTTAATGGGATTTTTCATTCACTTTTATATCATTTTTGGGACTAACCTACTAACCCAAAGGCCCAGTCCAGATTGCTGTTTTTTTGCCTATTTCAGGGTTTTGCAGAAAAAGAATATCAAACGGAGTCCAAATGGAATGAAACCTTCGCGAGAGATATTTTGGAGGAAATCACGCTCGGGAAACTTCAGGACCAAGTCAGGGGACAGAAGGGCTGCCCTCGAGGGTGGGGGGCGCGCCCCACTTCCCAGGGCACGCCCCCTGCCTCGAGGCTGGCCCGTGTGGCCCCCGGTGCCCCCCTTCTTCCTATATATACCTACGTACCCCAGAAACTCCATACGCAGAGAGACAACCCTAATTCCGCCGCCGTAGCTTCTGTACCCATGGAGATCCCATCTTGGAGCCTGTTCCGGGAGGGGGATCCATCACGGAGGCCTTGATCATCATCATCATCGCCCTCACCATGAGTTGTGAGTAGTTTACCACAGACCTTCGGGTCCATAGCTAGTATCTAGATGGCTTCTTCTCTTTCTCTAGATCTCAATACAAAGTTCTCCTCAGTCTTCGAGGAGATCTATTCGATGTAATCTCTTTTTGCGGTATGTTTGTCGTGATCCGATGATTTGTGAGTTTATGATCAAGGTTATCTATGAAAGATATTTGGTTCTTCTCTGAACTTTTTATGTGTGCTCATAATATCCTTGCAAGTCTCTTCGAATTATTGGTTTGGTTTGGCCTACTAGATCTATAGTTCTTGCAATGGGAGAAGTTCTTGGCTTTGGGTTCAATCTTGCGGTGTCCTTTCCCAGTGACAGTAGGGGCAGCAAGGCACGTATTTTATTGTTGCCATCAAGGATAAAAGATGGGGTTTTCATCATATTGCTTGAGTTTATCCCTCTACATCATGTCATCTTGCTTAAGGTGTTACTCTGTTCGTATGAACTCAATACACTAGATGCATGCTGGATAGCGGTCGATGTGTGGAGTAATAGTAGTAGATGCAGGTAGGAGTCGGTCTACTTGTCTCAGACGTGATGCCTATATACAATGATCATGCCTAGATAGTCTCATAATTATTCGCTTTTCTATCAATTGCTCGATAGTAATTTGTTTACCCGCCATAGAATACCGCTATCATGAGAGAAGCCACTAGAGAAAACTATGGCCCCCGGGTCTATTCTCAACATATCAATCTACATCTACTTTACTTTACCGCTTTTATTTGTTGTTTTATTAAACCAAACATACCAAAAATATAATTATCATCTCTATCAGATCTCACTCTCGTAAGTGACCGTAAAGGGATTGACAACCCCTTATCGCGTTGGCTGCCAAGTTCTTATTTGTTTGTGCAGGTGCGAGGGACTGGCGCGTGGTCTCCTACTGGATTGATACCTTGGTTCTCAAAAACTGAGGGAAATACTTACGCTACTGTGCTGCATCTCCTTTTCCTCTTCAAGGGAATACAAGGCAAGCTCAAGAGGTAGCACCAGTGTAATACTAACATCTCCAACAAGGGATACAGCTTGGTACGTTTTACATATTATGTATACGGACTCGAACAATGTGGCCGAATATGAGGCCCTATTACATGGTCTCCGACTAGCCGTATCGATGGGCATCCAACACCTCGAGGTATGCGGAGACTCAAACCTCGCCATCTCCCAAATCAATGGGGATTTTGATGCGAAGGATTCAAAAATGGCAGCTTATCGGAATGCCATATTAAAAATGTCGGCTCAATTTGAGGGGTTGGAATCTCATCACGTAGCCCGGGATAATAACCAGGCAGCCAACGTACTCGCACAAATGGGAGCTAAACGCGACCCCATCCCACCGAACACATTTGTGGAACGGTTGTTTAAGCCATTAGTAACATGGCAGGACGCGAGCGGCGATACGAATATATATGCGAACACACCCCCAGCCGAACTCAATCACGAAGTCATCGGAGAGCCAAGCATGGACATAACTCCTTCGGCTCATGAAATCATGGCTATTATAGCCACCTGGATAGAGCCTTTCCTAGCTTACCTTAATAGGAAGGAACTCCCCGATGACCAGAATGAGGCCCGCCGCATAGTCCGGCACTCCAAAGCCTACAAAGTTCACGAAGGTGAACTATAAAAGAAAAGCACATCTGGTATTCTCCAAAGGTGCATCTCAAAAGAACAAGGAAGGCGAATTCTCACTGAAATACATGCTGGAATGGATGGTCACCACGCCGCAGCAAGGGCGCTTATAGGCAAAGCTTTTCGTGCTAGCTTTTACTGGCCTACAGCCCAAGCAGATGCCCAAACCTTAGTCCAACATTGCGTTGGCTGCCATCTCTTTGCAAATCAAAGTCACATGCCTCCCACCACACTGAGAACAATCCCCATTACTTGGCCTTTTGCGGTCTGGGGGCTTGATATGGTCGGACCCCTTAAAGGGGGAAGTCATAAAAGAAAATACTTACTGGTGATGGTGGACAAATTCACTAAATGGATAGAAGCCAAGCTAGTAAAAATAGCTGAAGCAGGACCTGTGATAGATTTCATATCTAGCGTAGTACACCGTTATGGTGTCCCGCATAGTATTATCACAGATAATGGCTCCAATTTCACAGCTGACGAGGTAAAAAATTGGTGCGCAAAGTTGGGTATAAAACTCGACTATGCTTCCGTATACCACCCTCAAACAAATGGTCAAGTCGAAAGGGCCAATGGTCTGATTATAAGCGGCATTAAACCCCGACTAGTGTGCTCCCTACGGGAGTCTGATAAACACTGGGTCGAAGAACTTGAATCCGTACTTTGGGGGCTGCGGACCACGCCCAATCGTACGACCGGATACACACCTTTTTTCATGGTGTACGGCGCAGAGGTTGTCCTGCCCTGCGACATTATTCATGACTCACCTAGAGTGCGCATGTACGAGGAAAGAGAAGCCGAGCTAGATCGACAGGATGACCTAGATGGACTTGAAGAGGAGCATGATACAGCGCTAGCACGTTCCGCATTTTACCAACAACAGGCTAGGCGATACCAGAGCAGAGAAGTGCGGGCCAAGACATACAACGTAGGCGAACTCGTTTTACGCCTACCGGAGAAGAAAAAGGACAAGCTCAAACCAAAATGGGAGGGCCCCTTCATTATTGACGAAGTACTCACCGGTGGAGCCTATCGCCTTCGCAATGCACAGGACAACCGCCTTGAGCCGAACCCTAGGAACGCTGCCAGGCTCCGACGATACTATGTATAGTTCGGTAGCAATTTCTTCCTCTTTATAAGTTAGGTCTTGTCTTTTATTTTCTTGTTTATCTCCCTTGTTTCTCTTTTCATTTACTTGGCAAGTATTCGGCTCGCCCAAACTGCCACATGACGAGTACATCCGCACATCTACCTGGGCCTTCTTTAACGAAGCCCATCATCAATAAAGCTTCTTGCTTAAAAATGTCGCATGTTTTTACAGTCCATCCTTGCCATTATATGCACTGATATGACTTAAGTTCTGGCCAAGCTGGGTTGCCTGGCTCCTATGCTTACCCCTACATTTCCGATTGTTCGGCTAGGGTGTACAGGGAGCACCTCTGCGATTGTTACTGCCGGGTAATCCAGATATGTACCTCAGACTAGGTGAAGCCGAAAGCTAGCGCTCTTAAGGGAATAATTGGTCGATGGACACACGACATATCGCATTCTAAAGCGTATTTTAAAAATCACAGGAAATGGCTTCCTACTATCCCCATCATGGGATTGATAGCCTAGGCCTGCATCTTTATGCACGCCGACCCAGGGAAAGGAACCCCTAACAGAACTATTCTCTCTGGAAGATGTTTCTTACGTTAAATAGTAATATAACATAACTCCCCGAACTTAGTTCGTTTGTTCATGACCGGATTGCCTGGTTTCCAAACATATCACGTGCTCATCACAGATATAGTATTCGGACTCACTCTAGCCTTCGGGTTTATGGAGGTCGAAGCAGATGGTCGGCAATGACAAACTTTATACAAATTATGTCGGAGATAAGTTTTATGGTAAAATTACATTGGTACACAGAATCAAACAACTATTCATTTTCTATTCCCTCTATCAGGCGGTCTTGTACACTGTCCTGTTGGGACAGCTTATCATCTAAACCTACTTGGTCATATACCAAACGCGGAGGAATTTCTTGTCCATCGGGCCCTCTAGGTCCCACACGGGCCATGTGATTGGGATCAAGGCGAGTAAAACACATCTTCACCATAGCCCATGCTTCTCGAGCACCCATGCGGCATGATGAGGCTTTTCATAGTTCAAAGTGGTGCCGAGCCCCTTTGAACAGGTCTGCCAAGTCCTCCATAGATTCTGGAGGGGAGTCGCCAGGCCATAGAGCTCTGGCCATACTCTTCATGGCCTTCCGAGCCCGTTCATGGACCCTGGAAAGCTCCTACATCACATCGCCCTCACATCTGGACACCCCGTGTTCAGGCTGACCAGTTAATAAACTTGGAGGAAAAGTTTTTATAAGAAACTTTTTAAAACTACGAGACTATAAGGAGAGCTAGGTATAAGAGACATACTAAACATGCCGCTTTTTAGCCTCCGGTTCTCCTCCAAGGCGCTTTAGAGTTGGGCCTTTACGCCCTTTAGCTCCTGTTAGAGCCTAATATTTATATCCTGCACTTGGTTCCTTTTTTCCATCGCCTACGTTAGTGCATGCTCGCCAGCGGCTTTTTCCTCTTCGGTAAACTTCTTGTCCGCTAAAGCATCTCTTAGCTCCCTCTCCAGTTGGTCGGTCGATCCTGTTGCTGTATTACACATTACTATATACATCATAGTAATCAGCAGAACTGTCATAGTTTTCGGACACAATTATTTTTACCAACAGCATCCTTTCCGGATTCCTTCGAATTTTTCAATTCAGCAAGTTGGGTCCGGCACTGCTCAAGTTCCTTGGACAAAGAGTTATTCTTTTCTTGAATGACCTATAAAAATGCAATGATCCTCAAATCATTTGTACCAACTGCTTTAAGTCTCGAGGGCTATTGCCAGGATAATACTCAAATAACAAAAATTTACCCTCATATCCTTTGAAAGCTAATGAGTGGCTCCGGCGAGTCCCTCTTGAGCGGCTCGGATATAGGCATCGGCAGAAGTAAGGGCGTTGAACACCTCCGCAGAAAAGCCAGGGTCACGCATGGCTGCTTTCCGCCACCGATGAATCATCGCGACCTCCACTTCAGAATTGGTAGCAGATACTTCACCTGAATCCTCCTGGAGAGGACATTCCGGCACCGAATTAGCATTCACCCTTGATGGGCCTCGTGCTGGATTGGCTGGAACTTGGCATGCGTCGCCTCCGGAGACAGTCCGGCTTGCATTCCTCCTAAAAGGAATAGACAATGCGGAAAGTTATGATAATGATTTCACCACCCAGCACATGATAAAACAAACATACCTCTTCGAAGGTCCGCTGGAGATCGTGGTCCTTTTCCGCTTCAAAACCTCGCCCGACGCGGGTGCCGCCCTCCGGGTTGGGGGCCTACGCACAGTTCGGCGTGAGGAGTGCTGTCCCTGTTTAAACATAATAGAATGCATTGGGTAAATGCGCACTCGGAACCTTCTCGTTGGCGAGATGTACCCTAAATTGATTACACTAGAAGAAGGAATAAGGCTCGGGTAATCGGCCACTATAGCCACCAAGATGCCCCCACGGCAGGCTTGATAGAAGACTCCCTCTTCTAACTCTATGCCTACATCCAGATCTTCTTCGTATCCAGGGCCCGCTTTTTGGAACGGGTCCTCCGGCTGCGGGGCGGGATTGTTAATCCCCCTTACCACCTTCCTCCACTCCTGTTGGGACCAACCGAACACAGTTCGGTTAAGACCACATAATTAAAAACATCTAAACAGCCAAGGAGAAGGACTTACCCAGTCGGGAAGATTGTACATGGAAAGGGCCTCCCGGCATGTTAAATGGATAAAATCCTGCTTCTCTCCCTTATAAAGGCCTTCCAGGATTGCACCTAGAATGGCAGGGTCATCCAGATCCAAGCACAGGCGGCACGAGGCATCATTCTGACCATTATAGTGATACATTGGAAGACCTTTGGCTTGGAGTAGTTGCACACGTCGCTTCATCGAAATGGCCATCACTTCGATTATAGTTAATCCCGAACTGACAAGCAATTAGATCTTGTCGGCCAGTCGGTTAACCTCCGCATTCTCCTCCTTTGAGGGACCCCGGGGACGCCAGTTGAAAAGCTTCTTTGGAGGAGCACCGGAATATGGGGGAAGTCCTTGCCGAAGTGGATCCGGCAAGGCGACATCCTCGATGTAAAACCACTCCGAGGGCCACACATCAGATGCCTTCTTTGGAGTACTGGGCAGGTAACCTGTCCCGGCTATACGCCATACTTCGGCGCTCCCAACTTCAAATATGGATCCTTCCTCCGATCGAGGAACGAGGCAGGAGTACCTCCTCCATAGCTCAAAGTGGGGCTCGCAGCCCAAAAACAGTTCGCATAAAGTGACAAAACCCGCAATGTGCAGGATTGACGCTGGAGTAAGATTGTGCAGTTGGAGGCCGTAAAACTCTAGGAGTCCCCTAAGAAAGGGATGGACCGGGAACCCCACACCTCTTGGAAGGTAGGGGACTAAACATACCCGCTCTCCCTTGGAGGGGTTGGGAAAGCACTCCGCCAGGGCTTGGTTGTCAACGGACGTTAGTCCAGCCCGGACGAGGACTAGATACTCCAGAGGGAGATACCCCTGCGATTGCAGTGTTCGCAGATGCGCATGGGACACGGAGCAGCTTTTCCAATCTCCTGCACTAGGGCCATGAGGGCGAGAGTAGGAGCTCGGGACACTGGCCATATCTGAAGATTTTTTGCAGGCACTAGGAATTTCTTCTGCGTGGAATGAGATGGAGAAGCGATTGGATCTATTCTCTTATATAGGCATTTTCTCTGAACAATCAGGGGGGTATTTGCAAAAAGATGGCCAGACGGTTCGCATTCATTGGACATGTGGAAGCCAAGGCGAGGTGGCAAGGAATCGGCAGGTTATAATATTTAAAGAAGCCGAACTATCATCCAGAAGGACTCGCCTTGCAAGACCGAAGACATGAAGCCAGATACAATCTTGTCCTTGAAGGCAAGTCCGGGGGCTACTCAGGGAGTCCTGTATTTAGGGGTCCTCACGCATCTAGGTCAATCAAGCTGGGCCACATTGGTGGGCCGCATAAAGATGAAGCAGAAGACCTTCCCCTGTATTCGGTCACGACTCCTATGTACGTAGAAAGGCGGGTTTTGAGTTTGGATGTGTCAATTACTTCCTCCCCAAGTCGCCCTTGTAACCCTAGGTGTCCTCAGGTGTGTATATAAGACGAGGGGTTTAGCCTATAGAGGGATCATCGTCATTACAATATCCCCATTGGCTAGACTTAGGGTTTAGCCATTACGATCTCATGGTAGATAAACTCTTGTACACATATTCATCCATACTAATATAGCAAGAAGTAGGGTTTTACCTTGATCGAGAGGGCCTGAACCTGGGTAAACATCATGTCCCCAGGCTCCTATTACCATCAATCTTCAGACGCACAGCTTGGGCCCCCCTACCCGAGATCTGCCGGTTTTGACACCGACAACCACCACCATAGGGATCATCTCAGCAGACACAGAGTTGATCTCACCCAGATTTGAGTAGATAGAAGGCCACACACCACCAGCTCACTCGAGCCCAAGAACACCTCTCCTCAGGAGGCAGTTCATCCATGTACTAGTTCTTCATTAGCTTACAAGGCAATCCACCACACCACACTGGATTAGGGTATTACACCACAACGGTGGCCTGAACCAGTATAAATCTTGTGTCTCTTTTTCATCAGATCTGACGAGGTAGGCCTAGGGTTGTTGAGTAGACGAACTAGGGCGGAAGAAGAGATCTGCGTGCACACCCCAGAGTTCAAACCTTAAGGGTTTTTCCGGAACCCTAGATCCGACAACCTCCGAAAGGAGCAGTCTCACTAGGCTGGCTCCCGAGGAGTGGAGATCTCTATGCAAGCCCCCACCTCGTGAGGTTCGGATGACGCAAGCCATGATGACCAAGACCAGGCGGGCGCCAGCGGGCGCAGGACAACATGTTTCCTATTTGGTGCTAAAGAGGCAAGCACAGGCGCAGAGTCCCGAGGAATCAACCAAAGGTTTCCATTCCATGCAACAAGACCAAGATCACCAGGACGGCAGAGCGGAGGTCATCCTCGAGCCCACCGTGGCGTGAGGATCACATGCTTCAAAGGCGAAGACCACCTTTCGTTAGGATAAGATGTACTAGTTGCCCCCCTTCAAATTTGGCCGTTGTGGGATCCCTTACCGCCTACATTTTGGGGGGAGAGGACCAAGGCCTCTATAAATATAGCTTAGACACCACCATAGAAGGGGATCAGGATCCAAAGAGAGATTAGATCGACTAGCACTCTCACACCCAAGAACACACCTCCTGAGGTTGTTCATCCAGTCTACTAGTTCTTCTTAGCCCACCTCGAGGCAATCCACCACATTGCAGGAGTAGGGCCACTGACCGCTAGATGGCCTGAACCTGGGAAACAGCCCTATGTCACTTTCCTCCTTGTTCATCGAGCTAGTTCATAGAGATGGCGAGTATGCAGATAGGGGAAGTTGAGTTGTTCGCACGCATCCCAGTGTTCGAACTTAACAAGGGTTTTGCAGATCCCTGAATCCGACATTTGGCGTGCCAAGTAGGGGTACGTATCTGTGACGACCCCGGCCCGACCGTGCACTAATCATACACGCAAATGCACACGATCAAGCCTAAGGACTCACGTGAAGGAATCACAGCACAACTCTAAAACATAAATAAATACATACAAGTTATATATTACAAGCCAGGGGCCTCGAGGGCTCGAATACATAACATGATGTCTTACACATAGTCAGCGGAAGCGTTAGGTATCTGGGTACAGATACAGAACACAAGTACAGAAATAGGCCTTTGTCAAGGCGGGGCAAAAGAAAAGCTACGATCGAAAAGGCGCAGGCCTCCTGCCTGGGACCTCCGATCCTACTTCTGGTCGTCGTCCGCCGGCTCCTCGTAGAAGTACTCGCCGGCCGGGTAGTAGTAGTAGCCAGCCTCGGGCTGGTAGTAGTAGTCGTCAACGGGGGCTGCGGGCACCATGGCTCCGTCGTCTGGTTTTTCATGCGGGTAGGACAAAAGAGGAAGCAAAGCAACCGTGAGTACTCATCCAAAGTACTCAGCAAGACTTACATCAGATCTATACTAAGCAATGCATCATTTTCAAAGGAGGCTTTATGTGGGTGGACTAGTCTGCAGAAAGCCAGAGTAGAGAGGGAAAAACCTAGTCCTGACGAAGACTAGCATCTTCAGGGTCTTGCAGCAATTAGAAGGGAAAAAGCCTGGTCCTGACGAAGACTAGCATCTTCAGGGTCTTGCAGCAATTAGAAGGGAAAAAGCCTGGTCCTGACGAAGACTAGCATCTTCAGGGTCTTGCAGCAATTAGAAGGGTGCAGATTAGTACATCATAATGTAAAGTGTTCATAGTAATATCAACCTCGGCCGGGGATCCTTCCTCGACTCCCTGCGAGAAAGCAATCCCAGAGCCCTACCTCATATCTCAAGTCACCAGTTCTAGTTGTACCGAAGTGGATACAACTCCGAGTGTCCGTTACCGTAGGACAGGCTATCGATAGATGTTTTCTTCCCTGCAGGGGTGCACCAAGTTACCCACCACGCTCGCTTAACTCCGGCCGGACACACCATCAGGTCATGCCCGCCCTCGGTCAAACAATACGACGCAACCCGACCGGAAACCGCCAGAGAGGATCGAGCACGCCGGACTAATCCTATGCCCCCGGGGGTCATGGCCGTCGCCCCGGACACTCCTGCACGTTGTGAGGCCGTTCGGTAGCAGACCTAGCAACCCCTTATACAAGCACGCAGTTGCATCCTGGGTCCAATCCGAACGGGCCGCTCAATCGCTGACGTCGTGACGACTCCGGCTGATGTATACGACGCAGAGCACCCACTCACACCCACGTGGTGGTTAGTGCTATCGGACCCGAAGGCCCCTCGGATCAAATATCCAAATCGCTTAGTGGATTGGGAGCGCGCGGTAACGAGCAGAGCCTACGATACTGTTGGCCCCGTCGTCCCGTCTCGAGGACTTGTGACAAGGACTAGGAATGACCGGCCACGCCTCGTAGTTATCTCGCGGGTACCCTCACTGGTCACCCGACTCCACAGCTCACGCCTCAAAGGCACTCGCGGGTACCCCTCAGGGTCAACCCGTCTCTATCCAACATGTGTAGTAGTAACTTCAAAGTGTCTTCAGACGCACGATACCTCTGGCCGCACGCCTTTGTTCCTGGCGACGTCCGGCCTCGGGGATCGATACGTCTTTAAACACAGTACGGTAAACCAGGGCATCCGTGTGGTTTCCATGCCGATGAGGAATCCGAGGAATCACCCTCGTTGGACTCCTAATCGACAAGTCCCGTTAAGGTGATACCGGAGGAATCACCCTCGGCGGTAATCACCATAGCGGATGCACGACAAAAGCTAAGTCGGAAGTGGGAAGAGGAATCACCCTCGGTAACCCAAAACGAGCTAGCTATACTACAGGGACAACATCGGAAGTGAGTTCGGAGGTATCACCCTCGTCACCCGATGTTAACTCTGCGGAGTCGAGCATATTAGGGGGTGTGCGGTGATGTGAAGAAGGTCAGGGGAAGGGGCTCGATCGCTTGATCGAGGCAAGGGTACTATGCGAGGCAACTACGAGAAAGCGGGACCACAGCAGTGCTACCCAACCTATACTAAGCAGTTTATGAATAAAGGCAGGTATCAACAGTATTGCAAAAACAGGCTATGCAACAGTAATAGGAGCAGTAGCAGTAGCAGCAATTCTAATGCAAGAATAAGAGAGAATAGACATAGGCGATATCGGAATGATCAAAGGGGGGGTTGCTTGCCTGGTTGCTCGGTGGCAAAAGTAAGGTCGTCGGAGGGGGAACCAATCACCGGGACGGCGTCGGTCTCTGGAGCGGCGTCAGCATCGGACTCTACCGAGAGAGAAGAGGGGGGGAAGAAACAGATAAATACACAGAATACAAGCATCACAAAGCGTGCTAGGCTAATGTGTAGTGCAGGGTTGCCTAAAAACATGTCTAAGTCATATTAGTTATTTTTAGGATTTAACTGGAATTATTAACCGGTGTATGTGCACTATTCATCTACCGGAAACGGGCTAAAAGTTGCGGGTTCACCTCCGTAGAGGGTCCCGACACGGAAACAGACAGCACGGTTGGCTTCGTCTCGTCGTTCTGAGCAACTTTCATGTAGAAAGTTTTTCGATCCGAGCTACGGATAAAAAGATATGATTTTCTAAAGATTTTTAGCATTTTCTGAAATTACTTTTATTAACAGAAATGACTTTATTGCGTCAGCAGTGTCGTCAGCATTGCGTCAGCAGCAGCTGACCAGTCAAACTGACAGGTGGGGCCCACCTGTCAGCCTCTCTGACTCTAACTGAGGGTTAGTTAAACTAACAGAGTTAGTTAGGGGGCGTGGGCCCCATTAGTCAGCGACTGTTAGCAACTAGTTATTAGCTGATTAACTAACTAATTAATTTACAGATTAATTAACATTTTAAATATTCTTTTTAAAACATTTACTCGCGGGACCCACATGTCATAGACACATGGGTGTCCACGTCAGCGTTGACTATGGTCAACCGGTCAAAAGGGGGCCCGCGGGGTCCCACTGCCAGCCACCCAGAGGTGGGGCCCGGCCATCCACGTCGACGTCGACCGGCGACTCGCTGCCGGCGACCGAAAACGACGGCGGCGCGATCGGGAGGAGGTCGGAAATCGCCTCCCGTGCACCGTTTCGATCGAGGCCGGGCTCATCCGAACGGGCAGACGACGGCGAAGCGGTTTGGGGTGGTGGCAGAGTCCGCGGTGGCCGGAGCCGAACGCTACGACGGCGGAGGCGGGCGGCGCGTTCGGCCGGAGTTCGGGCAAGGCGCTAGTGGGCACGGGAGGGGGCCTGCGTGTGCGCGTTTGGCGCCTGGAATCATCAGGAGCACGGAGCCGTGCTCGGACACGAGCTGCGCATGCGGTGGCAGCGTCGGCGAAGCGAACCGCGGCGGCGAGCTCACGGCAACGGCGGCAAGCTCTCTAGGGAGAGACGCGGTGGCTCAGGGAGAAGGGAGAGGAAGGTGAGGCTCACCTAGTGGCTACGGAAAGCCGGCGTTAGCTTAGTAGCAGCAGAGGCGAGCGCAGTCGCCGGAGATCGACGGCGACAGAGAAGAAAGGGGGCGGCTCCGTTCTGTGCTTGCAGTGCCTCCCGGCTCCACCTCAGGGCTCCAGGCGACGTAGCCGACCACGGCGAAGGCGATGGACAGCTCGACGGGGCGGGACGAGCTCGGTGGCCGCGAGAACGACGGCGGACGGCGGTGGTTCCGCTCGGTGGCTCTCGGATCTGAGAGGGAAGGAGGCGAGGCGAGCGAGGGGAGAGGGGGGAAATGGATGAGGAGGCCAGGGGGGAGCGGTTGGGCTCGCTCTTATCCCCTCCGGCGCCCTGTGGCGGCAGCTGTCGGCCGGAGCGGCGGCGAGCGCGTGCGGTCCAGGGCGCGGGCGACAGCGAGGCAGGAGCAGGTAGAAGAGGGAGATGGGCTGGGCCGAGCTGGGCCTCGCCAGGCGACAGGTAAGGTCCTGCCTTTTCTTTACTTTTCTATTATTTCTTTTAGTTAAATAACAGAGAGGTAAAAGGATTTATTTGGGCAACCAAATTAATTTTGAAAAATGTGAAACCAAGTCACATAATTCTTTAGCAATATTTGGCACTGCCATATAAGGTTGGAGGAAATATTTGAAGTTGTTTTGAATCTATTTAAATGCAAAGGCATTTAAATTTGCTGGAATGGCTCTGTTTTAGGTGCTACTGTTCATCTTTGCACAATAGTGATATTGTTTTTCTTAACAAATAATTGTTTTGGAATTTTTGCTAAATGATGAACATTTTTGCAGTGGATTTTGAGCAACTCCAAAATGCACTTAAAATCTGAATTGATTTCAGAGGGAAAGTTTGAACTGGGTGCTTAACCACTGTGATCATATTAAGCAAATGATGATGACATGACATGATTAAGAGGTGATCACTGTGGTGAGAATCTGAGGGTGTTACAGTATCGAGGAACCACCTTCCCCGTCGTCGCACTCTATCCTCGCCACTCAGCCTCCGACCATGGCAGGCGTCGCACCACCCGCCGGGCCATAGGCCGCGCTTTGAGGTGGCGTGGGCCCTCGGGCCCTCTCCCCTGCTCTGCGACAAGTGCGGTGGCCGCCAAGGTCCAGGCCAGCGCTACCACCGTGGTACAACGGCCTGGCCGACCCAGTGGCATTTATCCAGGCCTACCAGAGGCCGACTGGGTAGTTGGTGGCGACGACCAGGTGATGGCAAACTAGCTCCCCATGGCCCTCGTAGGGGAGCCACGCGCCTGGTTTCTCAACTTGACGGATTCTTCGGTGGCTTTTTGGGAAGATCTGCGTGACTTGTTCGTACGCGCTTCGTGGCACCGGTACCCAACGCGGTCGCGGCGCTCCTCGGTGGTTCGCGGGCACCGGCATCAGGGCGCCACATTAAGCAATTCATCCGGCAGGCGGGGTCGCGCAGTCGGCCCCAGGATGGGTGGCCCCCGAGTCCGACCTCACCTTCGACTCGAGGGACCACCCTGCGTCCACAGTGGGCGTGCGTGTGCTCCCTATGCTCTGCACCACCACCATATGCTACGTGTCCATCACCAAGACCCTCATCGATGGTGGCACCGGCCTGAATGTCCTCTCCATTGAGGTGTTCGACCACCTCCATGTGCCCTACGGTCGGCTCCTCCCCACCAAGCCCTTCTCCGGGGTCATCGACGGCTCCACTTGCCCCCGAGACAGATCCGCCTCCCCGTCACCTTCAGCACACGCTACAACTACCGCACCGAGCTCATCGACTTCGACATCACTCACATCAACTAGCCGTAAAACGCCATCTACGGCTACCCGGCACTGGCCAAGTTCAAGGCGGCGACTCATCCTGCCTATAACCTCATGAAGATGTCGGGGAGCAGCGGTGTCCTCACCGTGGCGGGCGATACCAAGAACACGCTCATGGCCCTCAAGCTAGCTGCCAGGTCCGCAGCTGCCGCGCAACCGGGCGAGGAAGAAGCTCCTGAGGCCCTGGGGTTGCACCAACCAAAAAAAGCAGTTGTTCTCTCAAGATTAGGCAGAAACAAAGCAGGTGCTAGTGGATGAAGATGAAAGCTCAGGCTCCACCTTCACTATAGGCACCGGCCTCCCCTAGACCAGGATGTGACAGCCTGGTTATTGGGCCTTTTCTTTTTCTTTTTGATTTATTGGTTTTTGCTCTGTTTTTCTTTTTGGAGTGGTTCTGTGGCCTTGTCACCTGGGAAATCATCCTCTTTTGACCTGCCAAGTGGCTCATCATTCTCAAAACATTGCCAAGATCATGTCACTCCACTGCCTGACCAAACCCTAATTTCTTTTTCTAGGGAATATTCCTTTTTTATTAAAGGAATAACCCTGTCTACCCTAGGTTGTGAAGCAACCTATATTTCTGTCACTCCAAAAATTCCCAAATAAATTTTAATAAATTGTTTGGGTCATCTCTTCATAGAATATGGCAAAACTTTTCCTTGCCATGTTCAAAAATAATTCTCAAATATTCATTTTCCTATTTTGCCCTAAATGGCACCTTCTGAAGCAAGTGCTATTTATCTTTGCCCAATTGACCTAAAATTTGTTGGGCATTCTTTTATGTCCAAATAATTGCCACTTGCAAAAATTCAACTATATTTTCCTAGCTAATCTTCCTGAGTGAATTTTCAAAAGTTTCTGTCAAATAGAAGCCATTGAGAAGGAAGTGCAAGCTAGGGCATCCAAATGATTTGAAATTTTGCATGCCTCTTCTTGAGATCATTTTATTCCACTCCTCAAAAAATCAGTTCCATCCAATCTACCATGTGAGCACACCTTCAAATCTTTGTTTCTGTCCAAATTTTCAGTTTGTGAAGCAAGTATATTTTATCTTGCTCCACTATGGCTGAAAATTTTCCAGGACCTTCTCTGACTCATATAACCTACCTCCACCAATTTTTGGCACATTTTGTGTAGCCTTTTTCCCTCAGGATTTTTCCTAAGTTTCTGGACAGAAAGGATGCTTGTGAAGGAAGTACCAATTTGGCTTGTCCAATTGGTATGAAAACTTTACAGCATCTCTATATGTCCAAATCCCTAAGCCTTGCCAAATTTGAGCTCAAGTGGCTACACCATTTGAGTGCAACATCTTGATCTAGTTTCTGGACCAGATTTGGCAGTTGCAAAGCAACTGTGATTTATCTTGGTCCAAATCTTCTCAAACTTACTAGGATGTAAGTTCTTCTTTACCTAAACCTACCAGACAAACTTTTTGGCTCCAACTCCTTTTCTGTGGATCAATATTTCTCCTCAAAGTTTACGCAGTAAACTTCAGAGGATCTTTACCACTCAACCGGAGGGCTTTTCACCATTCTACCACCATAGCTGAGTTTTACCACACAAAGACTTACCAGTAGACATCTTTTTATAGCTCATTCCTACCACTACCTGCCAGTGCCCGTGGTGATCACGACAAGGGCGTGTCTGTGCGCGCGCTCTGTGTGCAGTGGCCACGCCCAGAGCGCCATTTCTGCCTCGGCCGCGCGCCCCTCGTCGTCTTCGCGCGCGTGAGTCTGTCCATTGGACTCACCTCCCCGTCGCAGGCCTCTTGGACCCCTCTCCCTCTCCGTCCTATTCCTCCACCGACACTTGTCGACGCCCGCCGCCGAACACAACAGTGGCCACAGTGCTCTGCTTGGCCCTGAGCCTCCCTCGACTGCTTCTTCTGCTCCTCGACGGCGTCTGCCTCCCCGTGAGCTCCTCCACTGTGCCCTCCCTCGTCGCCTACCTCCAAGTCCGCAGGCCGGACACGCGTCCGCGGCGATGCCAGTGCAGCTTCCCCTCCCTTCGCCTATATAAGCCCCCGAGCACGTCTCGCTTCACCAAGCTCCTCCTCTTGCTCCACCACACCTCCCCAGCTCCTTCCCCAAGCTCTGGAGCTCCCCTCGCCCCTCTTTGCCGCCATGGCCGCCACCTTGGCCTCGTCTAAATTAGCAGCACCCGAGCCATCCCACTTCTCCTAGCCGTGCTAGTGCACTCCACCGCATCCCCTAGAGCCCCTCCGCCACTTCCCTCTCCCTCCGGTGGTCCCTAGCCGCGGCGCCCATTTCCCAACAGAGACTATCTCTGCCGGAGCTCAAGTCCTCGCTGCTCCAGCCCTCCTCGGCGTTCGTGCCCTTCGGGGACAGGTGTGGCTCGGCCTGCTGATCACACCGGTAGGCCACACGACCCGAAGGGTGGCCGGAGCCGGCCGGACGGTCGCCGGAGCCGAGCCCCCCCCCCCTGTGCATCGCGGCGAGCGCGGAGGGAGGAAGACGACGACCTCGCCTCTACTGACTAGTGGGCCTTGGCCTCACATGTCAGCGGGCCAGGCGTTGACCCCGGCCACCTCGCTGGATAAGTGACGGGCCCCCCTGCGGGACCCGCACATCAGCGACCCAGCCCTGTGGGACCCTACTATAAGCCACACAGCGCCCTTGTCCCGCCTCTGCCACGTCAATAAGTAGAAGCGCATTTCCACAGAGTGCGCTTTCGCTTCAGTGAAAACGTAAACTAGTACGGCTTCGGCCATGAATGCGTCTTCACTATCCCGAAAGCGTATTTCTTGGAATGTGCTTTCAATTTTCCTGTTTTGGCCTTGTCTGTAAACTTTTCTATTACAGATAGGTCCCTGGCAGAAAAACATTCCTATCTTTTTGATCCTAACTCCAAATGAGGTGAATCCAAAGCCCATTTCTTCGTCTCGTCGAGCCCGTTCTGTTGGCATCATTTTCATTATGTTTCAACATTCTGAAAATGACCATTTTGCCCTTGCCGTTAAACAGCCCCCTCTGAGAGATGACGTTTTCCGGCGATCCTTTCCGCGAGTTTCTCGCACTCTATCCCGATGATTTCTTCCACCCCAGGAAAGCCACACCCTCCATTTGCATAATTGCAATGCAGTGACATGGCTCTTTATTTGAACTTATTTAAAATAGTGCATAGCTACGTATGATCTTGTTCATGGCATTTCTCGGAGTTGTTTTTGGATCTTGTTATTGTCATGATGCTGCTTGGAGTTCTAGGTCTTATTTTGTGATGCTTATGTGGATGCCATGTTGCCTTTGGATTCTTAGTGGCTATTTTCATGATAGTATCTGGTATTATTTTGGAGCATTGTTGTGGACATCATGTTGCCTTTGGATTCCTAGTGGCTATTTTCATGCTAGTATTTGTTATCATTTTTTGGAGTATTTGCTTTGGATGTCATGTTGCCTTTGGATTATTAGAGGCTAGTATTATTTTCATCATGATGCTAGTTGATATTATGTTTTGGAGTATGATGTTGGATATGATGCTCACATGTGAATCGTAGCTGGATAGTTAGTTCTTGATATTTGCATAGTAGTGTTCTCGGATTTTTCATGATAGAGATATTATGCCATCCTTGGAGTATTTTGTCATGATGTTACTAATCTTTGGATTATTTGTTGGACATTGCAATGACTTGGATTATTAATTTCATGATTGATATCGGAGTATTTGTATCATAATTAATTTATTTAAGATTAAAATACGTCATTAAGTTGGTCAGGTGCCACCGAACCGGGCTTTCCCCAGTGCAACCACATTTGCCTTTATGGGAAGGCCCTAATGCGATGCTATTGCCATGCCTCTCGCTGGCGCCTCCAACCAGGGAAGGTTATGGGCATGCACTACCCTGATCAGGTAGTCGGACATAACCTTGTGTGCTCGTAGTTGGATAATAAGCGCTTTTCCCCGTTTGGGGCTTTTATTTGTTTTTGCCACGACGGCGGCCGTTGGTGTCTTTGGTAGACACGGGGCCGCCCAGGACTAATCCCAGTGGGGAATAAGTCGGAGTGGCCGGGAGAGTGTCATGACAGTAGATCGGTTTTGTCGGAACGCCGTTGGTCCACCCGAATGGGAGAAAGAGGCCATGGGTTCTGTGGTGCGGGTACAGTGCACTACCTCTGCAGAGTATAATTAATCTATCGATAGCCGCGTCCTCAGTCATGGGCATGGGTTCGTACTAGGTCACACCGTTCGATCAACTCTCAAATGACGGAATAACTAAAATGGATTATAGGTGAATTATATTATCTATATATTGATATGATGAGCAGTGCGGGATATTGATGATGATGTAGACCAAGTATTGATTATGGTTGTGATCACCGGAGAGATCACAGTTTGGTTATGATCACGAGGTGATCAAGCTGGTTTATTACTTGGTCGGTTAAACAAGAGAGATATAATTATGTGAATCTGAGATAGTGATTTATCAGTATTGCATCAGTTTCATACCATGCTTAGTATTTGCTTCATCATGATAGTTGTTAATTAATTAACCTATTAATGCTATGTTGTTGTTTTACCTTGATGCTTTTGGTTGTTGTGAGCTTGCAAGTACATTCAATGTAATGACCTGGCGTGTCATGCCAGATTGCAGGTGATGCCATGATTGCTTGATTGTTTGTCGAGGTTGCCGTGCGTGCGAGCTAGATCGTGTCCTAGCCAGAGTCCCTACAAATTGGAGTTCACCACCTTCGTCGTTGTTCCGCTGCTAGAAGTATTCCGCTGCTACGAGTTATTTCGCTGCTAGCATAAAGCAAGTGTAGTATAGCCGGCGTAGTGTCGCCGTACTGATGTGCATCTTTGTAACATCAGACCCTTGTATTTATTCGTGTAATAAGAGCTGATTTGTTCTATGCTAAGCAGTTCCGTATTCCATAAGACTTCTCCTCGATCTCTGGGCTGGAATATGGGGCGTTCCGGTTTCTCTGAGCCGGGGTGCCACAGCGCTTGGTATCAGAGTAGGTCTGGCTATAGGACGCTTTAGTCAGCGCGAGCGGTAGAAACCGGTAGTAAACGGTTGTATAGAGTGTGGCTTGTTTGTTGCATTTGGTTGCTGCATGTAATGCCCAGGATGGGACTATACCTCCTACATGTCGAGGCACGACCTAAAGGTATAAGCCCATTCTGGAATTATCTCAAGTTTGGTATCTTTGCACGACTCATGTAAAAACAGGGATGAAATTGCAAAAGGATAGTTGGCTTACACTCGCCACGTCACACAATACATTACATAAGCAAAACATCATCCAAAACATCACAACCCGACTACGGGCAAAGATCCAAAAGAAAGATACCAAATACATAAAGCCACAGGTCCGAATCGCCCCTAGTAAAAACCACTACTGATCGTTGAAACACGTCACATACATACGACCACTCTCTTCATGGAACTCCCGGTGGAGTTCTGATCCATCTCCTGCATCTTTCTCGGCTGAACCTGCATCTGGTGTTGTAGTATCTGTGAGCCACGAGGACTCAGCAATCCCATAACCATGGGTATCAACACTTGCAAAGCTTTATGGGTAGGAAGAGGTAAAGTGGTGAGGGTGCAGCAGCGGCTAAGCATAATATGCTGGCTAACTTACGAGTACAAGAATAAGATGAGCATCTACGCAAACGGTCGCAAGCTAGTAGTGATCGCTAAAGATCCTGAACTACCTACGAGTCAAACATAACCCCACCATGTTCTCTTCTCAAAGTGAAAAGAGACAGTCACTGTTACTCACACAGTTGTGTGTTTTACTTCGGATCCTTTGTCAAGGTTTCTACAATCGGACATTAACAAATTCCAATCTGCCACATAACCGCGGGCACGGCTTTCGAAAGATCATAACCCTGCAGGGGTGTCCCAACTTAGCCCATCACAAGCTCTCATGATCAGCTGAAGTGATAAATATAATATCATCACCCCTTATCTTAGGGAAATCCGATCAGGCTCGGCATCCCGGTGCATAAGACATTTCGACAATGGTAAAACAAGTCCAGCAAGACCTCCCGGCGTGCCGACACCCTGATAGTAACCGCGCGTATCTCGTCTCAGGCCACAACCGGATGGGTGATCCTATAGGTAAAACCAAACCTCGAGTTTCCCCGTGGTGGCCCCGCATAACCCCCGTTTGGGACCAACACCATCAGCACTGGCCCCCCTGCTATGTAGAAAAGAATCACCGAGGGCGCGACCCCCTATGCAAATTTAATTAATTAATTAAGTTATTATTATGAGGCAAATTAAAACCAATGTTGGGCCTTGCTGGAGGAGTTTTGTTCAAAGACGAAGTGTCAAGGGGTCCCCATATACCCAACCGTGTAAGGAACGCAAAATCAAGGAACATAATGCCGGTTTATCGGCGCCTAAGGTGGCATGAGTGGAACAAAACACCGAGCAAAAGGCCAAGCCTTCCACCCATGCCCAGTATATAGGTGTGTTAATAATAATAATAGATATTGTGATATTCCAACAACAAGTTCCCTCCTGGAACGATCTTCATCTTCACCTGCAACTAACAACGCTATAAGAGGGGCCGAGCAAGCGGGTAACATAGCCAAACAATGGTTTGCTAGGAAGGTTTCAAAGGTTACAGGTTTCATGGCAACAAGGAGAGGCTGACAATAAGATGGGTAGCGCGACATGTAACGATAGCATCGAGACACTAAGTATGGCAATGATAGTAAAGGTATCCAAGGGTATGATCATCTTGCCTGGGATTCCGCGAGGGAGAAGAAAAAGTCCACGAAGTAGTCGAATAGAACCTCACAACTCCGGAAAGAACCCGAAGCTAACGAGGGAAGCAAACCGGAAAGAAACAAGCAACACGGTAAACACACCACACGAGACATGACAATATGCTCAATCAACTATGATGCAAAACAAGTCTACGTAGGATGCACTACAGGTCTATACAGGAAGCAAAACATGGCAAGGTAGGAAGCACAGAAAACAACACAGTCTATATAATGCAATACATGGCAAGGTATGATGCATGACAAGTCTATACAGGAAGCAATACATGGCAAGGTAGGAAGCACTGAAAAACAACACAAGTCTATATGATGCAATACATGGCAAGGTATGATGCATGACAAGTCTATACAGGAAGCAATACATGGCAAGGTAGGAAGCACAGAAAAACAACACAAGCAACATGTCAATATGCTCAACCAAGTATGATGCAAGACAAGTCTATATATGATGCTAAACATGGCAAGGCAGGAAGCACTCAAAAACAACACAAGAAGTTTAAATGAGGCCGGAAACTACAACAACAATTCCGGAAAATCCCCATATGCATGTTTAGCAATTTTAAGCAAACAACAATTCACACATTATAATGTTGTTAACATGATGCGGATGACATGATCAAGTTTTATGCAATTTTTAGTTAAACGTTAACATGAAGAGATATGAAGTATTTTTCACCGTGGTGGAAAGAAAGGGGCCACGTCGACGAGTCCGAAATGATCTCACGCAACATATCGATTCCGGTAACTCGTCGAGAGACCGGTGCAAAAGAATGGTGGCGTGAGCGAGTCGAACAAGATGAAAGGTGGGGTGATCCCGTCACCGGGTTCCTACGGGTTGGCGATGAGGCAACCGAGGAGCATGACAAAATACGAATCGGGCACGGTGCACACAAGGGAAAACATATCATACAACACATGCATTCCACAGGTCATCATCTCGGGTTATACCTTCGGAACGTTCGTTTCGGGGAGGATCGAGATCGTCGAGGGAAGTAGTGGTACTCGCGGGACGTGGTACACGTTCGTAGAGGGAAGTAGTCGTTCCGTTCGTAGTCGTACACGGGGCGTCGGGGTCGTCGTTGACGTAGAGGTACTTGTTCCGTTTTGGAGAGGTACTTGACGAATCCATCGTTTCCGGGGCGATGGTCGTCGTACACGTTGCCGTTTTGTTCACGGTCGTCGTACACGTTCCGTAGATGTTCATGTTTCCGTAGAGGTACTTGTCGCATCCACCGAGTGTAGTCGTACTCGGACATCGTGGTACTTGCGGTCTTGGTCTTCGGCGACGAGGTACTTGGCAGGTTCCAGTGCAGTAGCAAGACTTGTCGGCATCGGTGGCCGTGGAGGCGCGAACCCGTCCGGATCCAGGCAAGGCAGAGGGTGGCGGACGGTGCGGCGACGAGGTACTTGGCAAGCATGAGGCACACGGGGCCTCGGCGCTGAGCAGAGGAGGCAGAGCCTCGATGGCTGCAGGCCCTGGCGCCCCGGGGCGGTGAAGCAGCGGCGTCCCTCAAGGGGAGGACCTGGGTCGCCGCGGCGGCGGAGGGAGACGGTGGCTCTGGCCGGTCGGTGCTGGAGGGGCAGCGCGGCGAGCCAGGCGCGGGCGTCGTGCAGCTGTACATCGCAGGCGCCTGAGGGAATTGGCAACGAGGCCAGCTCGGCCGACGGTGGTCGCGGGGCGACGAGGACGACGCGGGCGCGAGGTGGAAGGCGGCGAGCTTGAGGCCGCCCAAGGGAGGAAGAGGCGCGGCTTGAGGCACAGCTGGCGCTCGGGGCGGCGCTTGGGGCGCGGCTGGCGCAGAAGCACAGCGGCGCTGGGGCCATGGCTAGGCGGTGGAGCGGAGGAGGAAGGGAGGTCGAGTGGGGCGACGAGGTAGAGCGCTGCGGGGCGCGCGACAGAGGGAGGAGCGGCGCAACAGAGGGTAGAAGGAGGGGACGAGCGGGCGAGAGGACAGGGTCGGGGAAGCGATGCTCGAGGCTTCGTGCGATTGTGGCGGCGCGCTGAGGGAAGAGAGGGAGTGGCTAGGGTTAGAGGCGCTAGAAGAGAGTTTGGCCTGGCCTGGAGGCTGATGGGCCTTAGAGGCCGGCGGCTGGGCCTCTGCACACTCTCTCTCTTAACTAAAAAAACAGAAAAGAGAAAGAAAAGAAAGGGATGTTCGGGAAGGAGTTTGCACATGGGATTATTTTTCTTGGGCTCATAAAAATGAGCATAATCCAAGAAAAATATAAGTGGCAAGATTGAATGATGAAAATTCAAACTCATTTGAATTTTATTCAAATGGGTTTGAACTAGGGCTTGGTTTTTGAAGTGTCCAAAAATGTTGAGGTTTTTGGAGGAACCTCGATAAACGGGAAAAGAATTATAGGGAAGGTTTTGACGGTGAAACTTGATTTAAAGAGGCATGGGAAATTTGCAAGTGTGTTTCGGTGATCCCAAACTAATGGGATATTTATTTATAATAGCTCCATAATATTAGGAGGATATGTTATAAAGAGAAGTCACTCTTCCCTCGATTTAAATAGATCAAAAGATCTATGCCATTTATTTAGTTGAGATGCAAAGATTAATGACATGATGGCATGATGACATGATGCAATGCAAAAATAAATAAAGCAAGCACAAAAGAAACACATGGGAAAACCCGGAACATCTGAAATCTTCTGGGACGTCGGTCTTCGGGCGTCACAACTCTCCCACACTAACAGAGGATCTCGACCCGAGATCCTAGAGATGGCACCGGATAAAAGAGGATAAAGGAAGAGGTAAAACAAAGTTGCTTCTTCGACAAACGAGTGAAACCAAAGAACCTTGAGAGGTTGAACAATCTTGAAGGAAAGAATACAAAAGAGATGAACGAAGATGAAAACACTCCGTTAGAAAAGAGGAACAAGGAACATTATGAGAACCTTGTAGGTTGAAAGACAAGAAACAAGAGCTCATGGATGACGAAAGAATTTCACAACCACTCCGGTTAACCACGATTGAGAAGGAATAAGAACGAAATAATTTGGACAGCATTCCGACTGAAAATGGAAGGAATTAACATGAACTTGAGGAGAAGGGATGATACTTGATGAAATCAACAGCATATTGCCTCCGAAACAATTGAAAGAAAGGCACAAGGTTAAGAAAGATTTCAGATAGCACTCCGGTTGAAAAGATAGGCAAAACTTGATAAGATGAGAGAATTAGAATGGAGGTCACGACACTCCTGTTAAATGGACTAGAAAATAAAAGAACATGATCTTGATATGACAAGATGATGGTTCGAAGAGAGCAATATCACAAAGCCTCCGGAATGAAAGAATAGAACATAGATCAATGAAAGAAATGAACGGAGAAAAAAAATATGACAACTTCTCTCAAAATTGAATTTGAAAGAGAATCCTTACCAAGATGGATTGAATAGAGTTGTTGGAAGAATCAACAAGCACAGATTAAGCTTGTTGTTGGCTTATGGGAAACATCTCAAAATTATGAGGTGACAACCAGCCACTTACGAAAACATTTGATTGGATTGAGATCAACAAGGAGACGAAAAAACTTTCACCGGGAGGATAAATGAAGAACTTGGGTCATTTATAAGCACCATAATAGCAACAATTCTCAGGGAAAGCTTTTAGGTGAATTATAACCCAAGATAACTCCAACGAATAATTGAATGGTTGGAAAGATCTCCTCAACAAAGAAAATGATGGGTTTAAATATCTCATTCCTGACAACTTGTTAATCATGAAACATGAAGGGAAATTGTCAAAAATGGCATACCACCATCTCAAACAATAAGGTAGAAAGAATTACACTTGGAAAGCATGATGAAGAATGCTTGAGCTCCAACAAGAATCTTGATGAAGACTTCGAGGATGAATTAAATCATGATCAACCACCATGAAGAACTCCGGTAATGAAAGCATGAGAAGTGAAAGATGAAAAGAATAAGATTCAAGGCCTGCGATGAATTAGATGGAGGTTTGACATGATATAATTGAAATAACTTGGAGCTCCGGAAAACAAGATGAACAACTTAGAATCAAGAATATATTCCTTCTGAACAAACTCCGAAGGAAGGGATTAACCTCTTGGAAGAAACTAGAATAAGATTTATGTTATGCATATCCTTCACCAATTTAAATTGGCGACAAGCAATGGATTTGGCATACTACTTATTCTCGTTGCAAAGAATTAAAGAGAGATCTAGCACAACCTTGGATAAATATTCAACGAACCACCGGTAGGGTTAGGAAAGAACAAATGAATTTAGTACGATAACAAACGAAGAGAAAATTTGAATGAACCACCATAAGAATATTGAGACGAACGAAGAGGCATCGATGAAGAATATTTGGAGGACAAAGTTGAAAACTGAGAACGAAGAAATATTCTGAAATGATGGCCTTCGGAGGAACACAAAGAAAAGAATTCATGAAATGCTCTGGAAGAATAAAAGAGGAAGGAGGAGCTAAAGATGAAAATAATTGAAAACAAGCTTGGAGAAGGCATGTGACTAATGGAAATCATTCTTACGTCACACTTTGAAAAGAATTTGAGTATAACTCCAAAAAATTAGAAGAGTCAGGTAAGATCCTGGAAAAAGACATGTGGGTTAGGGCCCACTAAAGAAATCACCGTTGAAAAAAGATTTCTCAAGAGATATTGCACCGGTTGAATTACATGGCTTGAATAAGATAGCAATCCTCAAAATAGCTTGAACGGATTAAGAATGGAAACGCGAATCTTCTGAGATACCTTGTACACTCCGGAGAAGAGTTAGAGAGAGATGAATAAACAAGAGAGACTTCGAATAAGAAATTTTCAACATGGGAAAACATGTTAAACAAAAAGGAAGAGATATGATCATGACCGAAGCTTGAATTAAATCCATCGGAGAAGAAACGAGAACGGAGAATGATGAACTTGAAGCTCTTGAGCATCTTCACGATAAATCACCGGATAAGAACATTGAAGGAAAATAATGAAGAACCTCACATGAATAAAATGGATACTTGATTTGAGATCTCTGGCTCCGAGAAAAAGAAGCGAGGGAGGGCGGTGAAACAAAGACAACTCGGGATGAATGAAACAGACAAATCGTCAGATTTCTCAACGGCGTCCATATGGAATAACTTGAGGAGAAGGCACACCGGTTGAAAAGGATTACCATGAGAATCTCGATGGTCAAGAAGAATTTGTACTCCCATGGAATTATGAGAACACCAATTAGGAAAGGTATGGAATCAACACATGACATCGAAGCAACTTGAATACCAGAATCAAATCAAAACAACGGATAGATATGTTGCAACATAACTTCACAATATCATTTGAACAGGGAATTGAACGAATGAATTCCGTAGGTACATCAACTTGTCGATAAGCCACTTGGGAGAACAAAAGGTAAATAAAAACAACAAGGAGCAGATTGAACAAATACAAGATAGAAGCTTCATTAGACATATGCGTGCTGAAAGCTCATGGAACGTGTTACAAAAGGGTTTTGCAATCCCCGGATCAACATAGCCAAGGACCCTTTAAGATGCAACTCCCGATCGGAGCAACGCCCATAAAACTACTTCACTCAATGTAGAACCCCGAACTCCATATCATGCATTCGTTGGAAGAATGCCTATGAACTACTAGATGAACCCACCTATTAATTTCCGAAAGTTTCCAGTTATGCAATCAGGTGTTGGGGATACAGGGGAAGCATGGCGCACTCAACTCTAATCCTACATCCAGCTGTATCCATCCTTCAACACATAACCAGATATTTCCGGAAACCGTTTACCTCGGACCTTCGAAACGCATCTGCTATACAAGCTATGGCAATACTCCCGAACTACCTCCCCAGTACTGGGTGATGTTGGGGTTATCTTGCCACTAACCGCATAGGGGAGTTTTCGATGTCGGCCGTCTTAAGTATTCCAGAACGGCTGCGATATATTTGTGACGACAACACCTCGGAGCTCAACTCCCCGGGACACTGCCACAACCCCTAAATGATAGGAGGCATCGAGAACAATGTTCTCGTCACAAAGACATGAGAACAATCCAAACAATACTCGCGTGATCCAAAAAAAATTGGTGAAATTTTGAGAGTAGAAGAGACTAGAGTAATCGTCAGGAGTCCTCACCAGAGTGAAAAGAGATGAGGAGTAAAAAGAAATCCTACTCTCTGATATATATATAGGACTCAAAACATTTTCAAGTGTGTGCCTAGACTCAACCGTCAACGATTCGATCAATCAGTGGGGGCTTCTAGGTCGGAGACGGCTCTGATACCAACTTGTAATGCCCAGGATCGGACTATACCTCCTACGTGTCGAGGCACGACTTAAAGGTATAAGCCCATTCTGGAATGATCTCAAGTTTGGTATCTTTGCACGACTCATGTAAAAACAGGGATGAAATTGCAAAAGGATAGTTGGCTTACACTCGCCACGTCACACAATACATTACATAAGCAAAACATCATCCAAAACATCACAACCCGACTACGGGCAAAGATCCAAAAGAAAGATACCAAATACATAAAGCCACAGGTCCGAATCGCCCCTAGTAGAAACCACTACTGATCGTCGAAACATGTCACATACATACGGCCACTCTCTTCATGGAACTCCCGGTGGAGTTCTGATCCATCTCCTGCATCATTCTCGGCTGAGACTGCATCTGGTGTTGTAGTATCTGTGGGCCACGAGGACTCAGCAATCCCATAACCATGGGTATCAAGACTAGCAAGGCTTTATGGGTAGGAAGAGGTAAAGTGGTGAGGGTGCAGCAGCGGCTAAGCATAATATGCTGGCTAACTTACGAGTACAAGAATAAGATGAGCATCTACGCAAACGGTCGCAAGCTAGTAGTGATCGCTAAAGATCCTGAACTACCTACGAGTCAAACATAACCCCACAGTGTTCTCTTCTCAAAGTGAAAAGAAACAGCCACGGTTACTCACACAGTTGTGTGTTTTTCTTCGGATCCTCTATCAAGTTTTCTACAACCGGACATTAACAAATTCGAATCGGCCACATAACCGCGGGCACGGCTTTCGAAAGATCATAACCCTGCAGGGGTGTCCCAACTTAGCCCATCACAAGCTCTCACGATCAGCTGAAGTGATAAATATAATATCATCACCCCTTAGCTTAGGGAAATCTGATCAGGCTCGGCATCCCGGTGCACAAGACATTTCGACAATGGTAAAACAAGTCCAGCAAGACCTCCCGGCGTGCCGACACCCTGATAGTAGCCGCGCGTATCTCGTCTCAGGCCACAACCGGATGGGTGATCCTACAGGTAAAACCAAACCTCGAGTTTCCCCGTGGTGGCCCCGCATAACCCCCGTTTGGGACCAACACCATCAGCACTGGCCCCCCTGCTATGTAGAAAAGAATCACCGAGGGCGCGACCCCCTATGCAAATTTAATTAATTAATTAAGTTATTATTATGAGGCAAATTAAAACTAATGTTGGGCCTTGCTGGAGGAGTTTTATTCAAAGACGAAGTGTCAAGGTGTCCCCATATACCCAACCTTGTAAGGAACGCAAAATCAAGGAACATAATGCTGGTTTATCGGCGCCTAAGGTGGCATGAGTGGAACAAAATACCGATCAAAAGGCCAAGTCTTCCACCCATGCCCAGTATATAGGTGTGTTAATAATAATAATAGATATTGTGATATTCCAACAACAAGTTCCTTCCTGGAACGATCTTCATCTTCACCTGCAACTAACAACGCTGTAAGAGGGGCTGACCAAGCGGGTAACATAGCCAAACAATGGTTTGCTAGGAAGGTTTCAAAGGTTAGAGGTTTCATGGCAACAAGGAGAGGCTGACAATAAGATGGGTAGCGCGACATGTAACGATAGCATCGAGACACTAAGTATGGAAATGATAGTAAAGGTATCCAAGGGTATGGTCATCTTGCTTGGGATTCCGCGAGGGAGAAGAACAAGTCCACGAAGTAGTCGAATAGAACCTCACAACTCCGGAAAGAACCCGAAGCTAACGAGGGAAGCAACCCGGAAAGAATCAAGCAACACGGTAAACACACCACACGAGACATGACAATATGCTCAATCAAGTATGATGCAAAACAAGTCTACGTAGGATGCACTACAAGTCTATATAGGAAGCAAAACATGGCAAGGTAGGAAGCACAGAAAACAACACAGTCTATATAATGCAATACATGGCAAGGTATGATGCATGACAAGTCTATACAGGAAGCAATACATGGCAAGGTAGGAAGCACAGAAAAACAACACAAGTCTATATGATGCAATACATGGCAAGGTATGATGCATGACAAGTCTATACAGGAAGCAATACATGGCAAGGTAGGAAGCACAGAAAAACAACACAAGCAACATGTCAATATGCTTAACCAAGTAGGATGCAAGACAAGTCTATATATGATGCTAAACATGGCAAGGCAGGAAGCACTCAAAAACAACACAACTCAACAAGTTTAAATGAGGCCGGAAACTACAACAACAATTCCGGAAAATCCCCATATGCATGTTTAGCAATTTTAAGCAAACAACAATTCACACATTATAATGTTGTTAACATGATGCGGATGACATGATGAAGTTTTATGCAATTTTTAGTTAAACGTTAACATGAAGAGATATGAAGTATTTGTCACCATGGTGGAAAGAAAGGGGCCATGGCGACGAGTCCGAAATGATGTCACGCAACATATCGGTTCCGATAACTCGTCGAGAGACCGGTGCAAAAGAAAGGTGGCGTGAGCGAGTCGAACAAGATGAAAGGTAGGGTGATCCCGTCACCGGGTTCCCACGGGTTGGCGACGAGGCAACCGAGGAGCATGACAAAAGACTAATCGGGCACGGTGCACACAAGGGAAAACATATCAAACAACACATGCATTCCACGGGTCATCGTCTCAGGTTATACCTTCGGAACGTTCATTTCTGGGAGGATCGAGATCGTCGAGGGAAGTAGTGGTACTCACGGGACATGGTACACGTTCGTAGAGGGAAGTAGTCGTTCCGTTCGTAGTCGTACACGGGGCATCGGGGTCATCGTTGACGTAGAGGTACTCGTTCCGTTTCGGAGAGGTACTTGACGAATCCATCGTTTCCGGGGCGACGGTAGTCGTACACGTTGGCGTTTCATTCACGGTCGTCGTACACGTTCCGTAGATGTTCATGTTTCCGTAGAGGTACTTGTCGCATCCACCGAGTGTAGTCGTACTCGGACGTCGTGGTACTTGCGGTCTTGGTCTTCGGCGACGAGGTACTTGGCAGGTTCTAGTGCAGCAGCAAGACTTGTCAGCGTCGGTGGCCGTGGAGGCGCTAACCCGTCCGGATCCAGGCAAGGCAGAGGGTGGCGGACGGTGCGGCGACGAGGTACTTGGCAAGCATGAGGCACACAAGGCCTCGACGCTGAGCAGAGGAGGCAGAGCCTCGACGGGTGTGGCCCTGGCGCCCCGAGGCGGTGAAGCAGTGGCGTCCGGCGAGGGGAGGAGCTGGGTCGCCGCGGCGGCGGAGGGAGACGGTGGCTCTGGCCGGTCGGTGCTGGAGGGGCGGCGCGGCGAGCCAGGCGCGGGCGTCGTGCAGCTGTACATCGCGGGCGCCTGAGGGAATCGGCGACGAGGCCAGCTCGGCCGACGGTGGTCGCGGGGCGACGAGGACGACGCGGGCGTGAGGTGGAAGGCGGCGAGCTTGAGGCCGCCCAGGGGAGGAAGAGGCACGGCTGGCGCTCGGGGCGGCGCTTGGGGCGCGGCTGGCGCAGAAGCACGGCGGCGCTGGGGCCATGGCAAGGCGGTGGAGCGGAGGAGGAAGGGAGGTCGAGCGGGGCAACGAGGTAGAGCGCTGCGGGGCGCGCGACAGAGGGAGGAGCGGCGCAACAGAGGGTAGAAGGAGGGGACGAGCGGGCGAGAGGACAGGGTCGGGGAAGCGACGCTCGAGGCTTCGTGCGATTGTGGCGGGGCGCTGAGGGAAGAGAGGGAGTGGCTAGGGTTAGAGGCGCTGGAAGAGAGTTTGGCCTGGCCTGGAGGCTAATGGGCCTTAGAGGCCGGCGGCTGGGCCTCTGCACACTCTCTCTCTCTTAACTAAAAAAAACAGAAAAGAGAAAGAAAAGAAAGGGATGTTAGGGAAGGAGTTTGCACATGGGATTATTTTTCTCGGGCTCATAAAAATGAGCGTAATCCAAGAAAAATATAAGTGGCAAGATTGAATGATGAAAATTCAAACTCATTTGAATTTTATTCAAATGGGTTTGAACTAGGGCGTGGTTTTTGAAGTGTCCAAAAATGTTGAGGTTTTTGGAGGAACCTCGATAAACGGGAAAAGAATTATAGGGAAGGTTTTGCCGGTGAAACTTGAATTAAAGAGGCATGGGAAATTTGCAAGTGTGTTTCGGTGATCCCAAGCTAATGGGATATTTATTTATAATAGCTCCATAATATTAGGAGGATATGTTATGAAGAGAAGTCACTCTTCCCTCGATTTAAATAGATCAAAAGATCTATACCATTTATTTAGTTGAGATGCAAAGATTAATGACATGATGGCATGATGACATGATGCAATGCAAAAATAAATAAAGCAAACACAAAAGAAACACACGGGGAAACCCGGAACATCTGAAATCTTCTGGGACGTCGGTCTTCGGGTGTCACACTGCATTTGTTTGTTGCATAGCATGCATATAGCCTTATTTATTTTGCTACTGACGATTTATCTGGTGAGTGTAGATGGCATCGGTTGAGGACCCACTATAGCTCAGCCTTTGCATTTCTCCAGTTTTATTTTCTTGCTCGTTTTTCGGTGTTTGGTGTCACTTCTGTCCCAGCAGAGTGATGCCAAGTCATTCTGACACGGTTTGCAAAACTGGTGCTCAGGTATTGCGCCGAATTCCTTCCTTCAGCCCCATTTTGTTTCGGTGGTAAACATGTTTTTACCCCAGATCGTCCTATTTCTTGTCGTGTTGGCAACCCTTAATGGTCTTAGTCATCAAGAAAGGGCAATGCCAGCAGACTCAGTTTCTTCCCGCTATCCTTATTTCTTGGACGAGTACGGACATTTTCCGTCTGCTTGATAATAATGTGGTCGTGACATTCGTGTCCTGCTATAGGGTTACCAAGTACGTCCTCTCATTTGAGCTAGTCCAGGTTGGCACCTGGCTAAGCTAGCACTTGGTGTAGCGCTGTTTACACCAATCTTTCCACACATTTATTCACTCTCGTGCACATCGTCACAGCATGCTAGATCGTAGAACCGGAGATCCCGCGAGATTTGTGTGCTTAGGTAGGCATGCATATTTGTGTGATTACCAGTAATATGTGACATTGATTGTGTGTAAATTAATTATTGTTGTGTGCTTTTGGTTTAGTTGAGTTTTCTTTCGCTTCTTTCTTTTGGGCCCCGGTGTTACATTATTTTTCCCCTATAAAGAATGGCTCATGAACTGACACCGGACTCGGAGAAGTAAGGAGTTCAACTGATTGGAAACTCAGCTAAATAGAATGGAAATCTCAGCCGACTGTAGTGAAATGGAGATATATGATTTTGAAAATGTTAATCAATTTTGCATCAGTGAGCACTCCTCGCAACAGTACTGACAATTTCAGTCTACCTCAGTACAAAAATATTCACAACAGTAACAATTAAGACAGCAGCAAGACAAGTCAGGCACCAGATCAACGGTATATTTTCTGGCAAAGGCATGGACCTTGTACAAAATTTTTGGCTCAGCAAGGCATGATGCTTGAAATATGTTATCATCCGAAATAAGTTCAGAATGTGACATGCTCGTGGAAGGCAGTCAAACCATTTTCTCATGTAAATAATCAGCCTCAGAATATTATTGGCGTGTGGATTTCAGTCTGCATATCAGTATGCAGTTTTGGATATAAGATACTCAGTGTTATTCCACACGCTATCAAAAGAAATATATGAGGCAAGGCTCCTCAATTTTTTCCTCAGCATGACGTGTGAACAATTTTCGGTCCAAGATACTTGGTCTTTCTCAGCAAGATACCTCGGTAAGAGCTTGTGACAGACGCAAATAATTTTTTTTCAAACAAGCAAACCCGAGGGGAAGCTTCTCAAGTACGGAACTCAGGCTTCCCCAGCACAATAATCAGACCAAGCTTCGTGCGTAAGCTATAAGAGCCTTCTTCTGCATGATACCCAGACAAACGATTTGAGCAGAAGCTAAAGAGTATTTCTCAGCAAGCTATTCGGATGGCTTCTCTAGTAAGCCACTCAGTCCGCACCAGTATCACAATATTGCACCGACCTAAGAGATTATATGATGAGTTTCCAATATATGGCAGTACCGCTCAAGAATCAGTTCAGCAATATTTTGGTCAGAAGAACAATTCAGTCAAAACGTATGTCCGCCTCAAGAAATCAAGAGCAAAAATATTAAGATGGTTAAATATGTGGAAATCGGTCCGCATATCACCGTGTGAATCTTCTGCTGTACTCTGTCTTCTTCAGCAAGCAACCACAAAAGGCTTCCGGCATACGGTACCAAGTTTTCCCTAGCAATTCTTTAAAGGGGGAAAACCTCTGAAGCACGGTACACAGTCTTCCTCAGCAAGATGCTCTCGATGGTTTCTAGTATAGGCCATCCAATCTCCTTCAGTACAGCATTTGTGCAAAATATTAAATGGTGAAATGACAGCATATGACAGTGCATCCTGAAAATCTAATCCGCAACAGTCTGGTCATATGCAAGAATCAGTCAGAAAACAAGTCTGCCTTGGGAATTAGATTCTCCAATATATCTGAAGGAAACCTGATTTATACCTCAGTGTGATAAGGGATTTTCAAGTTTGAAGACAACACTGAGCTCTGTACAAGTACCAGTGAACCTGGAAAATGATCCTGATGATCAATTGTCTACTTTTCTCCGATGACGGCACCACGCCTGTGATCTAAGCTATTTTAGCTATCTTGGGTGGATGCCGATTTTTATTTCTCTCTTCAACGACTGTCACGAGTTCTGAGCTACTGTTCGGCCGTCTCGTACAGCTGTTGAGTTTATTTTTGTGACAATAACCCTATAACTTCTTTTGCCTATTTTACGGAGCTGTCACCTTCTTCTTATCAACACGGTCTCATGCTCTGGGCTGCTTTTCAGCCGTCTTGAGCCGTGGTTGAGTTATCTCAGTAATGCCCCAGATCTATGTTGTAAAGACCGTTCTGGTGGCTACTGATTTATTTGCCGATTTCTTGCAAGGGTTCAGATGATCATTTCCTGCGATTTAAAACTTCAGAGACGATAAACCTGCCATTGAAGAAATGTTACCTGCTAGGGGATAAGGATAAAGATACGTCTGTCAAAATAATTCCCCTCACAGAACCCATGGTCATACGAAGAATCAAGGACAAGCATGGCCATGTTATTTCAGTAAGGTTTCCTGACCGAGTAAATCATGACTGTCAAAAGATGAGACTGGCAGCAAAGGTATAATGACTTTTGTGCGACCAACAGGGTCCGGATAACCAGGTCAGTCAAAAGCCGTAATTCCATATGGATCCACAAAGGCATACTCTCAACGGCCTACTCTGTTTTACAAGGATTTCATATCCCGCTGGCCCGTTGAAATGGTTAGTGTGGAAAATCCAAATGAGTATGCTGACAAAGTGAGAAAATCAAAAGTCAAGCAAATCAGCTCAAACCCGGTATAGCCATCGACGGAATCAAGTACATGGTCAGTCTGTCAGGAAAAACCATTTGTCCGTCAGCTCCCTGTCGGGCCAGTCTCAATATGCAAATATTTGAGGTATGACACAGCTAAAACTCCATACACTGTTATATTATTCATGACCAAAGGCAGTCGGATCTTTGGCTCATGCTCGAGCCAAAGGAATGAATCAGTACCACTTATGAGAAGTCAGATCCCATCAGAAGATGGCGAGGAATAAGTCTTAGCATTTATCGAAACCAGAAGGCCTGCATTTATTTGAAGCCACCCCATGGCCGAAGTAAAAAGGTTTTCATGGCAAAAGAAAATTTATGCTCAGATGCATTGAATATCACCGCAGATATGGAAAAATCAGCGTCAGCAAAATGAATTGGTATATGAGCAAAAACCCGTCAGAATTTGGGGAAAAGTGAAGCAATCCACCTCCGAGCAAAGACAATCAGATCATCTAAAATTCCTAGGGGAACAAGATATAAAGGAAATGGATATCCGAGTTGGAAACGGTATCCTCAAGTCATACTTGTTCCCTGAGCCAACAAATCTCGAGGACGAGATTTCTTTAAGGTGGGAAGGTTTGTGACAGCCTGGTTTTTGGCCCTTTTCTTTTTCTTTCTGATTTATTGGTTTTTCTTTTTGGAGTGGTTCTGTGGCCTTGTCACCTAGGAAATCATCCGCTTTTAACCTCCCAAGTGGCTCGTCATTCTCAAAACCTTGCCAAGATCATGTCACTCCACTGCCTGACCAAACCCTAATTTCTTTTTCTAGGGAATATTCCTTTTCTATTAAAGGAATAACCATGTCTGCCCTAGGTTGTGAAGCAACCTATATTTTTGTCACTCCAAAAATTACCAAATAAATTTTAATAAATTGTTTGGGTCATCTCTTCATAGAATATGGAAAAACATTTCCTTGCCATGTTCAAAAACAATTCTCAAATATTCCTTTTCCTATTCTGCCCTAAATGGCACTTTGTGAAGAAAGTGCTATTTATCTTTGCCCAATTGACCTCAAATTTGTTGGGCATTCTTTTATGTCCAAATCATTGCAACATGCCAAAATTCAACTATATTTACCTAGTTAATCTTCCTTGGTGAATTTTCAAAAGTTTCTGTCAAATAGAAGCCACTGAGAAGGAAGTGCTAGCTAGGAGCATCCAAATGAGTTGAAATTTTGCATGCCTCTTCTTGAGATCATTTTATTCCACTCCCCCAAAAATCAGCTCCATCCAATCTACCATGTGAGCACACCTTCAAATCTTTGTTTCTGTCCAAATATTTAGTTTGTGAAGTAAGTATATTTTATCTTGCTCCACTATGGCTGAAAATATTCCAGGACCTTCTCTAACTCATATAACCTACCTCCACCAATTTGTGGCACATTTTGTGAAGCCTTTTTCCCTCAGGAGTTTTCCTAAGTTTCTGGACAGAAATGATGATTGTGAAGGAAGTACCAATTTGGCTTGTCCAATTGGTATGAAAACTTTAAAGCATATCTATATGTCAAAATCCCTAAGCCTTGCCAAATTTGAGCTCAAGTGGCCACACCATTTGAGTGCAACATCTTGATCTAGTTTCTGGACCAGATTTGGCAGTTGCAAAGCAACTGTGATTTATCTTGGTCCAAATCTTCTCCAACTTACCAGGATGTAAGTTCTTCTTTACCTAAACCTACCAGACATACTTTTTGGCTCCAACTCCTTTTCTGTGGATTAGTATTTCTCCTCAAAGTTTACTGCAGTAAACTTCAGAGGATCTTTACCACTCAACCGGAGGGCTTTTCACCATTCTACCACCACAGTTGAGTTTTACCACACAAAGACTTACCAGTAGACATCTTTTTACGGCTCATTCCTACCACTACCTGCCAGTGCCCGTGGTGATCATGTCAAGGGCGTGTCTATGCGCGCACTCTGTGTGCAGTGGCCGCGCCCAGAGCGCCGTTTCTGCCTCGGCCGCGCGCCCCTCGTCGTCTTCGCGCGCGTGAGTCTGTCCATTGGACTCACCTCCCCATCGCAGACCTCCTGGACCCCTCTCCCCCTCCGTCCTCTTCCTTCACCGATGGCCACCGACGCTTGCCGACGCCCGCCGCCGAACACAACAGTGGCCACAGTGCTTTACTTGGCCCTGAGCCTCCCTCGGCTGCTTCTTCTGCTCCCCGGCGTCGTCTGCCTCACCGTGAGCTCCTCCACTGTGCCCTCCCTCGTCGCCTGCCTCCAAGTCTGCGGTGCCGGACACGCGTCCGCGGCGATGCCAGCGCAGCTCCCCCTCCCTTCACCTATATAAGCCCCCGAGCGCGTCTCGCTTCACCAAGCTCCTCCTCTCGCTCCACCACACCTCCCCAGCTCCTTCACCAAGCTCTGGAGCTCCCCTCGCCCCTCTCTGCCGCCGCCTCGGCCTCGTCAAAATTAGCAGCACCCGAGCCATCCCCCTTCTCCTAGCGGCGCCCATTTCCCAACCGAGATTATCTCCGCAGGAGATCAAGTCCTCGCCGCTCCAGCCGTCCTCGGCGTTCATGCCCTACGGGGACGGGTGCGGCCTGGTCTGCTGATCACACCGATAGACCACACGGCCCGAAGGGTGGCCAGAGCCGGCTGGACGGTCGCCGGAGCCGAGCCCTCCCCTCTGCATCGCGGCGAGCGTGGAGGGAAGAAGACGACGGCCTCGCCTCTACTGACCAGTGGGCCCTGGCCCCACTTGTCAGCGGGCCAGGCGTTGACCCCGGTCGCCTCGCTAGATAATTGACGGGACCCCCCTGCTGGACCCGCACGTCAGCGACCCAGCCCCGTGGGACCCTACTGTCAGCCACACAGCGCCCCTGTCCCGCCTCTGCCACGTCAATAAGTGGAAGCGCATTTCCATAGAGTGCGCTTTCGCTTCAGTGAAAACGTAAACTAGTACGGCTTCGGCCATGAATGTGTCTTCACTGTCCCGAAAGCGTATTTCTTGGAATGTGCTTTCAATTTTTCTGTATTGGCCCAGTCTGTAAGCTTTTCTGTTACAGATAGGTCCCTGGCAGAAAAACATTCATATCTTTTTGATCCTAAATCCAAATGAGGTGTATCCAAAGCCCATCTCTTCATATCGTCGAGCCCGTTCTGTTGGCATCATTTTCATTATGTTTCAACATTCTGAAAATGACCATTTTTCCCTTGCCGTTAAACAGCCCCCTCCGAGAGAGGACGTTTTCCGGCGATCCTTTCCGCGAGTTTCTCGCACTCTATCCCGGTGATTTCTTCCACCCCAGGCAAGCCACACTCTCTATTTGCATAATTGCAATGCAGTGACATGGTTATTTATTTGAACATATTTAAAATATTGCATAGCTACGTATGATCTTGAACATGGCATTTCTCGGAGTTGTTTTTGGATCTTGTTATTGTCATGATGCTGCTTGGAGTTCTAGGTCTTATTTTGTGATGCTTATGTGGATGACATGTTGCCTTTGGATTCTTAGTGGCTATTTTCATGATAGTATCTGGTATTATTTTGGAGAATTGTTTTGGACATCATGTTGCCTTTGGATTGCTAGTGGCTATTTTCATGCTAGTATCTGTTATCATTTTTTTGGAGTATTTGCTTTGGATGTCATGTTGCCTTTGGATTATTAGAGGCTAGTATTATTTTCATCATGATGCTAGTTGATATTATGTTTTGGAGTATGATGTTGCATATGATGCTCGCATGTGAATCGTAGCTGGATAGTTAGTTCTTGATATTTGCATAGTAGTGTTCTCGGATTTTTCATGATAGAGATATTATGCCATCCTTGGAGTATTTTGTTATGATGTTATTAATCTTTGGATTATTTGTTGGATATTGCTATGACTTGGATTATTAATTTGATGATCGATATCGGAGTATTTGTATCATAATTAATTCATTTAAGATTAAAATCCGTCATTAAGTTGGTCAGGTGCCACCGAACCGGGCTTTCCCCAGTGCAACCACATTTGCCTTTATGGGAAGGCCCTAATGCGATGCTATTGTCATGCCTCTCGCCGGCGCCTCCAACCAGGGAAGGTTATGGGCATGCACTACCCTGATCAGGTAGTCAGACATAACCTTGTGTGCCCGTAGTTGGATAATAAGCGCGTTTTCCCCGTTTGGGGCTTTTATTTGTTTTTGCCACGACGGTGGCCGTTGGTGTCTTTGGTAGACACGGGGCCACCCAGGACTAATCCCAGTGGGGAATAAGTTGGAGTGGCCGGGAGAGTGTCATGACAGTAGATTGGTTTTGTCAGAACGTCGTTGGTCCACCCGAATGGGAGAAAGAGGCCATGGGTTCTGTGGTGTGGGTACGGTGCACTACCTCTGCAGGGTGTAATTAATCTATCGATAGCCGCATCCTCGGTCATGGGCATGGGTTCGTACTAGGTCACACCGTTCAATCAACTCTCAAATGACGGAATAACTAAAATGGATTATATGTGAATTATATTATCTATATATTGAAATGATGAGCAGTGCAGGATATCGATGATGATGTAGACCAAGTATTGATTATGGTTGTGATCACCGGAGAGATCATAGTTTGGTTATGATCACGAGGTGATCAAGCTGGTTTATTACTTGGTCGGTTAAAGAAGAGAGATATAATTATGTGAATCTGAGATAGTAATTTATTAGTATTGCATCAGTTTCATACCATGCTTAGTATTTGCTTCATCATGATAGTTGGTAATTAATTAACCTGTTAATGCTATGTTGTTGTTTTGCCTTGATGCTTTTGGTTGTTGTGAGCTTGCAAGTACATTCAATGTACTGACCTGGCGTGTCATGCCAGATTGCAGGTGATGCCATGATTGCTTGATTGTTTGTCGAGGTTGCCGTGAGTGCGAGCTAGATCGTGTCCTAGCCAGAGTCCCTGTAGATTGGAGTTCACCAGCTTCGTCGTTGTTCCGCTGCTAGAAGTATTCCGCTGCTACGAATTATTTTGCTGCTAGCATAGAGCAAGTGTAGTATAGCCAGCGTAGTGTCGCCGTGCTGATGTGCATCTTTGTAACATCAGACCCTTGTATTTTATTCATGTAATAAGAGCTGATTTGTTCTATGCTAAGCAGTTCCGTATTCCAGAAGACTTCTCCTCGATCTCTGGGCTGGAATACGGGGCGTTCCGGTTTCTCTGAGTCGGGGTGCCACACAGGAAGAGGCTTTAGTTTTTTTCCTGCGCACGAACAAGCAGGTATTCGCATGGGAAGCGGCGGACCTGGTCGGAGTCCCGCGAGGAGTGATCGAGCATCACTTGATGGTGTGCCCGAATGCATGCCCAATAAAGCCGAAAGCACGATGTCAAGCCCCAAAGAAGTAGTCGTTCATCACCCAGGAGACCTGCAATTTGCTGCAGGCGGGCGTCATTCGAGAAGTGCGGCACCTGGAATGGATCATGAACCCGGTCATTGTCCCCAAGAATGGCAGGAAAGAGTGCATGTGCGTTGACTTCACCAACCTCAACAAGGCCAGCCCTCAAGACCCTTTTCCTCTCCCGTGCATCGACCCGATCATCGACTCCACCGCCGAGTGCGATCTCCTGTGTTTCCTGGACGCCTTCTCGGGCTATTACCAAATCAATATGGTGGTTCAATATGTTGAGAAGACAGCCTTCCTGACCCCATGCGAGGTATACTGCTACACCTGTATGCCTTTCGGGCTGCGCAACGCAGGAGCAACTTTCCAGCGGTTGATGCACATCGCCATGTGGGAGCAGCTCGGGAGGAACGCGGAAGCGTACGTCGATGACATAGTGGTGAAATCTCGGGAGGCCAGAACAATCATTGACGACTGGGACGAGACCTTCGCCGGCCTGCGCAAAGTGGACCTGCGGCTCAACCCAGAAAAAATGTGTTCGGCGTCCCATCAGGCAAGCTGCTGGATTTAATGGTGTCGCACAGAGGGATCGAAGCTAACTCCGAGAAGGTCAAGGCCATAGAAAATATGAGTCCGTCGAAGACCCTCAAGGAAATGCAGAAGCTAGCAGGCTGCATGATGTCGCTCGGGCGTTTCATCTCCAAGCTAGGGGAACGCGCCCTCCCCTTCTTCAAGTTGATGAAGAGGAAAGGCCCGTTCGAGTGGACTCCATAGGCTGACGCAGCTTTTGAAGACCTCAAGAGATACCTCACCAGCCCTTCGGTAATGGTAGCGCCACGCCCCCGTGAACCCTTGGTGCTCTATCTGGCCGACACGTCGCACTCTGCCAGCGCGACACTAGTGGCGGTTTGGGAGGACCGCCCGGCCAAGGGCCCGCAGAAACGAGGCGCTTCGCGCCCGACCAGGGCACCACAAGCTCAGGACGGTGCTCCTGAGGCCACGGCCCCCTCACCAACCAACGACGCTCCTGGGGCCTTGGCCGACCTTCAAGATAGCAAGGCTCCTGAGGGTGGTGGTCCTGAGGCCTCGGCCGCCTTGGCGGGCGACAAGGTTCCCGAGGACCCTCTGCCTTAGGAACTACAGGACTCCGCCAATGCCTCCACCCTCGTTGAGCACCCGGTGTACTTCATCAGCACAGTGCTGCGTGACGCACGAGCACGTTACCCAATGTCGCAGAAGCTCTTTCTAGTGCTCCTCGTCGCCTCTCGGAAACTGCGCCACTACTTCCAAGGTCACCCAATCAAGGACGTCTCAGCTTACCCTTTGGAAAGGGTACTCCAGAGCCCCAATCCAGTGGGAAGAGTTGCCAAATGGAACATCGGGCCACAAGCGTTCGAGTTGGAGTTCAGCACGACCCGAATCATCAAGGGAGCGGCCCTCGCCAATTTCATGGCGGAATGCACAGAAGCCCCAGACCAAGAAGTGGGCGAGGATCACCCTCTTGCCCCTGTAAATGAAGCACCGGACGACTGGGTCATGTACTTAGACAATGCCTTTGCGCGTCAGGGCGCGGGGGCTGGAGCAGTGCTCATTTCACCCACCAAGGACAAGCTCTACTATGCTGTGCAACTATGCTTCTAGACTGGTGAAAAGGTCTCCAACAACATTGCAGAGTACGAGAGCCTCATTGCTGGCCTCAAGGCCGCGGGGGCGCTAGGGGTGAGGCGCCTTACCATCAAGGGCAACTCCCAGCTCCTCGTCAACATCTCTAATAAGGCATACACACCGAAGGACGAGCACATGGAGGCATACCTTGAGGAGGCCCCCCTGCTGTCGTGCCGGTGTCGCCTCAAGAGGAGCTTCCCCCAGCACCAACCTCAGGCGCCCCAGCTTGCGGCCCGACCTTAGGGGCTTGCCTACTTCTCACGCTGGAACCTCAGGAGGGGTGCTGGACTGAGGAGTTCAAGGCGTACCTACTCCAAGGAACCCTGCCGGAGAAAGAAGAAGACGCGGAGCATGTGGTCTGGCAGGCCACCGCGTACTGCATTCAGGATGGTGAGTTCTACCGAAGAAGGCCAAACGATGTCTCTCTGCGATGCATCTCCAAGAACCAAGGGAGTGAGCTGTTGGCCGACATACACGACGGAGACTGTGGGCATCACTCCTCCTCGCGCACCCTCGTGGGAAAGGTGTTCCGCAGCGGATTCTACTGGCCCACAGCACTCGATGATGCCACCGAACTGGTAAGGTCGTATGAAGCCTGTCAATTTCATGCAAAGTAGATTCACAAGCCTGCCCAGGGCCTCCAAACCATCCCACTATCATGGCCATTTACAGTGTGAGGGTTGGACATCTTGGGCCCGTTCCCTCGAGCGCCTTGGGGCTACCGCAACCTCTACGTCGCCATCGACAAATTCACCAAGTGGGCGGAGGTAGAGGCCGTCCGCACCATCCCGACCGACTCGACGGTCAAGTTCATCAAGGGCCTCATGAGCCATTTTGGGGTTCCGAATCGCATCATCACCGACAATGGCTTGCAGATCACCAGCAGTCTCTTGAAAACATATTGTGGTAACCTTGGAATGCAAATATGCTACGCTTCAGTGGCACACCCACGAAGCAATGGCTAGGCCGAGCACGCTAACGCAGAGGTGCTGAGAGGCCTCAAGGCAAGGACCTTCAAGCATAAGCTCGAGGCTTGCAGCAGGGGCTGGTTGGACGAGCTCCAGTCCGTGTTATGGTCCATCCGCACCATCATGACCAAGCCGATAGGCGAGACTCCATTCTTCCTCGTCTACGGAGCTGAAGTGATTCTACCCCACGAGGTCAAGCATCGCTCCCCGTGAGTCTTAGCATTTGACGAGGCACGGCAAGACGCCTCGCGGGGGATGGACCTTGTGCTGGGTGAGGAGCGTCGTTGCCAAGCCTCGCTCCGAGTAGCGAGGTACCAGAAGGCGCTACGGCGGTACCACTGCCGCAACATCCGCTCCAAGATGCTCGAGGTGGGCGATCTCGTACTAAGGTGGATGCTCTCCAGGGAAGGGCTGCATAAGCTCTCTCGCATGTGGGAGGGCCCATTCAGGATCGCCCGTGCCTCCAGGCCTGGCGCCGCGCGTCTGGAGACGCAGGACGACATCCCCATCCAGGATGCCTGGAACATTCAACACCTCTGAAACTTCTATCCATGAAACAAGGCCCCATGCATGTGAAGGTCTCCGCTCGTGACACTCTCACGTAATAATGAGTTGGGGCTGTACACGCCCTGGAGTGTCTTGAGTGCCGCCCTTGAGCCTCACGGGGGCTCTGTCGGTGTGAAAACCGGTGGATCTCGGGTAGGGGGTCCCGAACTATGCGTCTGGGGATCGATGGTAATAGGAGACTAGGGACACGATGTTTACCCAGGTTCGGGCCCTCTCGATCGAGGTAATACCCTACTTCCTGCTTGATTGATCTTGATGAATATGGGTTACAAGAGTTGATCTACCTCAAGATCGTAATGGTTAAACCCTAAAAGTCTAGCCTATGTGATATGATTATGTTGTTGTTCCCTAGCCTCTATGGACTAAACCCTCCAGTATATATATATGCACCGGAGGGCCCTAGGGTTTGTACATGACCATCTTGCAGAGGAAGGAAAGATTACACCCGAACCTAAAACCTGCCATTATATGCACACAGGAGTTTTATCCGGATACGAGAGATGATCTTCAGTGATGATCTTCACGGCCCACTAGTCCGGCCCACAACGAGTTATCCGGCCACATGAGGACCCCTCAATCCAGGACTCCCTTAGTAGCCCCTGAACCTATCTTCGATGACGATGAGTTCAGCTTCCGTATTGTCTTCGGCATTGCAAGGCGGGTTCCTTCTCCCGAACACATCGAGGCACTATCTTCTGCAAGGAATGTACTGTGTCCGGCTCTGCATGATTAGTATAACCCTTAGCCTTGAGGGCAAGGCATCGAAAGAACACAAATAGTGTGTCTTTACTGACAACTTTTTGGTGAAGCGTCGCGTCCATCCCATTAATATATCAAACCGTTTTACTTGGTCCTAGTTTCGTGTTTCGAGGTATAACCCCACTGACATGACTTATCAGAACAAAGATCGTGCCTGCTTATTATGGGATCCTTATCAATGTGACGTGAGCATCCAAACCATGCATTACGCATGACCGCTTTGGGAATCGGCGAGGTTTATGGCTAAAGTGGGGGGACGTTTTGTATTCCCAACGTTATAAAAGGATATCAATCCCTTCCATCAGCCCCACGCCTTCCTCAAGCTCTAGCTCTCCAATCTTCCTAGCCCCATCATCCTCATCTCTTGTGCCCGCATCTCTCAGCCCCTCGACCACCACTTCCTTCCCCAGCAATGGATGGATCCGGCGCCAGAGGCAAGTGGGAGGCCTCCACGGTTATTGAGAAGACCGTGGAGGATCTCCGGAGTGCGGGCTACCTCCCACCAACATCGCGCACCGAGTCCCCGCCCAGGATCAGGTGATTCCCGTCCCGGAGACAGGTGAGAGAGTCGTGTTCCTCTCACAGTTCATTAGGGGGCTAGGATTCCCTCATCACCCCTTTGTACGGGGTCTATTGTTTTTCTACGGGCTGGATTTCCATGATCTAGCCCCGAATTCAATCCTTCACATCTCCGCTTTCATAATGGTGTGTGAATCTTTCCTCCGTGTTCCCCACACTTTGGCCTATGGCTCAAGATCTTTAATGTGAAGCCGAATGTGGTGGACGGGCAACATGCGGAGTGCGGGGGCGCTATGATAAGCAAGATCCTGAATGCAACCTGGCCAAAGGGGTTGTTCGTGGAGACGAACAAGGTTTGGCAGCAGCAGTGGATCTATATCACCGAGCCCCGCAACACCCAATGGGCAGCGGCACCAGCTTTTAGATCTGGACCCCCGGAGAGGCTAACCTCCCGGACTGATAAGAGTCCGAACTGGGGGGGTCTCAGACTGAGGTGGCGGCACTCCAAGGCCGCGTGTCCGGCATGATCCCCAAAGGCTACCAACTCACAACTGTGGTTCAAGTAATGCTTGTCCGACTTGTTCTTCCTTGCCAACGCCGGGACTCCTTTCTATGGGAGTTCAATCCGGCAGGCGCCCTGCCCTTGAAACATCTTTATGGCTCCACACACGCAGAGATCTGGAAATACCTATTCAAGGGCCAAAAGGAGTGGCCAAAGGAAACTGAGGACTCGGGCTATAGCACTGCGTTTACCACAATAGAGGTAATCAAAAATTCCGCCGAACATATGTTCCCTCCTTATTGCAATGATAATAGGAATTGGAGTTTTTACGTGATATACAGAGCTGGACGAAGAAGGCAGTTCGGATCAAGTGTTCGACTCCTTTGCCAGAAGACCCAGACATGCCTCAACTATTGGCGATGCTGGTTCCGGCGTTGTACAAGGCGTCGGACAAGAAGTCCAAGAAGAAGAGCAAGGAGGCCAAGAGCGGCCCCCACCCTGTGGACACGAAGTCCAAGGAGATCAACATCCTTTCCTCCGAAGAGGAGAAGGATGATGAAGAAGAAGAATCCCCCACCCGGGGCAAGGGGAAGAAGAGGGCGATCACTGCTGACGCAGGCAAGGCCACACCCCGGAGGAGGCTAAACCTCCCCGCCCGTTCGGACTCATCGTTCGAACACAGCTTTGTGGTGAAGCCTAGGGAGAAGGCCCTAGACGAAACGTAAGTTATTCGGATATATTAATTACTACACCTTGTTTATTCAGCATATTAATGCTTTTAAGTATTTCCCACCTGCTAACCTACAGCCCTCCTCGAGTGCACCCCAACGCCTCCTTATCGGAGGGGAACTCTCTACCATCCGGAGAGATGGAGAGCGACCCGCTGGTCCGAGCTCCATCGCCTGTGGCCTGCGGGGACACCGAAATGACCTCCTAGCATGCGTCTCCTGCTCAAGGGGATGGGGGCGGGGCAGGTGATAAGGCGACCGAGGGTAACACCTCGGCTGCCACTGACCATGGGGAAATAGTCCCCATGGAGACCGAAGACGGGGGGGCCAAACAATCTGGGGCCCCGCCGAATACTAATCCGGAGCCTAGTGTGGCTCTGGAGTCTGAAGACCAGACCCCCAAAGCGGGGGAGGATACAACTGTTCCTAGCGCCCGGTGTCAACCCGGAGGCGCCGGACCCTCCGGAGGGAGCACTACAAAGTGATTCCGCGGTGGAGGAGCACCACACCATAATGGGTGCGGTGATGAAGAAGATTCAGTCCGTCAAAGGCGGACTGAATGAAGCCTTCAACAGCCTACTAACTGTTGGGGAACGTAGCAGAATTCAAAAAAATTCTACGCTTCACCAAGATCAATCTAAGGAGTTCATCTAGCAACGAGCATAAAGGAGTGCATCTACATACTCTTTGTAGATCGCGAGCGGAAGCGTTCAAGGGAACGTGGATGATGGAGTCGTACTCGTCGTAATCCTCGTCACCGATGATCCCAGCGCCGAACGGACGGCACCTCCGCGTTCAACACACGTACGGTACAACGACGTCTCCTCCTTCTTGATCCAGCAAGGGGGGAGGAGAGGTTGATGGAGATCCAGCAGCACGACGGCGTGGTGGTGGATGCAACGGGAAAAACTGCAGGGCTTCGCCGAGACCCTGCGGGAGGAGTTGGAGATGTAACAGGGGGGAGAGGCGCTAGGGGCTGAGGTACGGCTGCCCTCTCCCCCCCCCCCCACTATATATAGGGGGCCAGGGGGGCGCCGGCCCTAGGAGATCCAATCTCCTAGGGGGGCGACGGCCAAGGGGGTGGCTTGCCCCCCAAGCCTAAGGGGGGCGCCCCCACCCCTAGGGTTTCAACCCTAGGCGCATGGGGGAGGCCCATGGGGGATGCGCCAGGCCACTAGGGGCTGGTCCCCCTCCCCCTACGGCCCACGGGGCCCTCCGGGATGGGTGGCCCCACCCTGTAGACCCCCGGGACCCTTCCGGTGGTCCCGGTACACTACAGGTGACCCCCGGAACTCTCCCGATGGCCGAAACTGGACTTCCTATATATCATTCTTTACCTCCGGACCATTCCGGAACTCCTCGTGACGTCCGGGATCTCATCTGGGACTCCTAAAAACATTCGGGTTTCCGTGTGCATATATCTCTATAACCCTAGCATCACCGAACCTTAAGTGTGTAGACCCTACGGGTTCGGGAGACACGTAGACATGACCGAGATGACTCTCCGGTCAATAACCAACAGCGGGATCTGGATACCCATGTTGGTTCCCACGTGTTCCTTGATGATCTCTCGGATGAACCACGATGTCAAGGATTCACTTAATCCCGTATGTAATTCCCTTTGTCTATCGATACGGTACTTGCCCGAGATTCGATCGTCGGTATACGGATACCTTGTTCAATCTCGTCATGGCAAGTCTCTTTACTCATTCCGTAATCCATCATCCCATGACTAACTCCTTAGTCACTTTGAGCTCATGATGATGATGTCTTACCGAGTGGGCCCAAAGATACCTCTCCGTCATACGGAGTGACAAATCCCAGTCTCGGTTCGTGCCAACCCAACAGACACTTTCGGAGATACCCGTTGCGTACCTTTATAGCCACCCAGTTACGTTGTGACGTTTGGCACACACAAAGCATTCCTACGGTGTCCGGGAGTTGCACAACCTCATGGTCTAAGGAACAGATACTTGACACTGGAAAAGCTTAAGCATTACGAACTACACGATCTTATGCCAGGCTTAGGATTGGGTCTTTGTCCATCACATCATTCTCCTAATAATGTGATCCCGTTATCAATGACATCCAATGTCCATGGTCAGGAAACCGTGACCATCTGTTGATCAACGAGCTAGTAACTAGGGGCTTACCAGGGACACGTTGTGGTCTATGTATTCACACATGTATCGCTGTTTCCGTACAATACAATTCAAGCATGAATAATAGACAATTATCTTGAACAAGGAAATATAATAATAATCCTTTTATTATTGCCTCTAGGGCATATTTCCAACAGTCTCCCACTTCCACTAGAGTCAATAATCTAGTTACATTGTGATGAATCGAACACCCATAGAGTTCTGGTGTTGATCATGTTTTGCCCGTGGAAGAGGTTTAGTCAACGGATCTGCAACATTCAGATCTGTATGCACTTTACAAATATCTATGTCTCCATCTTGAACGTAATTCCGGATGGAGTTGAAATGGCGCTTGATGTGCTTGGTCTTCTTGTGAAACCTGGGCTCCTTTGCAATGGCAATAGCTCCAGTGTTGTCACAGAAGAGAGTCATCGGGCTTGACGCGCTTGGAATGACTCCTAGGTCGGTGATGAACTCCTTCATCCAGACTCCTTCTTGCGCTGCTTCGCAAGCAGCTATGTACTCCGCTTCACATGTAGAATGCGCCACGACGCTCTGCTTGCAACTGCACTAGCTGACTGCTCCTCCATTCAAAATATACATGTATCCGGTTTGTGACTTGGAGTCATCCAGATCTGTGTCGAGGCTAGCATCGACGTAACCTTTTACGATGAGCTCTTCGTCACCTCCATAAACGAGAAACATATCCTTAGTCCTTTTCAAGTACTTCAGGATGTTATTGACCGTTGTCCAGTGTTCCATATCGGGATCACTTTGGTACCTCCCCACCAAACTTATGGCAAGGTTCACATCAGGTCTGGTACACAGCATGGCATACATAATATAACCTATGGCTGAGGCATAGGGGATGACACTCATCTTTTCTCTATCTTCTGCCGTGGTCGGGGACTGAGTCGTGCTCAATCTCATACCTTGTAAAACAGGCAAGAACCCCTTCTTGGACTGATCCATATTGAACTTCTTCAATATCTTGTCAAGGTATGTGCTTTGTGAAAGACCAATGAGGCGTCTCGATCTATCTCTATAGATCTTGATGCCTAATATATAAGCAGCTTCTCCAAGGTCCTTCATTGAAAAACTCTTATTCAAGTAGGCCTTTATGCTTTCCAAGAATTCTATATCATTTCCCATCAGCAGTATGTCATCCACATATAATATGAGAAATGCTACAAAGCTCCCACTCACTTTCTTGTAAATACAGGCTTCTCCCCAAGTCTGTATAAAGCCAAACGCTTTGATCACAACATTAAAGCAAATATTCCAACTCCGAGATGCTTGCACCAGCCCGTAGATCGAGCGCTGGAGCTTGCATACCTTGTCAGCATTCTCTGGATCGACAAAACCTTCCGGCTGCATCATATACAGTTCTTCCTTGAGGAAGCCATTAAGGAATGCTGTTTTGATGTCCATTTTCCATATCTCATAATCATAGAATGTGGCAATTTCTAACATGATTCGGACGGACTTTAGCATCGCTACGGGAGAGAAAGTCTCGTCGTAGTCAATCCCTTGAACTTGTCGATAACCCTTAGCGACAAGCCGAGCCTTATAGATGGTCACATTACCATCCGCGTCTGCCTTCTTCTTGAATATCCATTTATTTTCTATGACGTGCCGATCATCGGGCAAGTCCACCAAAGTCCATACTTTGTTTTCATACATGGATTCTATCTCCGATTTCATGGCTTCAAGCCATTTATTGGAATCCGGGCCCGCCATCGCTTCTTCATAGTTCGAAGGTTCACCGTTGTCTAACAACATGATTTCCAAGACAGGGTTGCCGTACCACTCTGGTGTGGAACGTGTCCTTGTGGACCTTCGAAGTTCATTAGTAACATGATCTGTATCTTCATGATCATCATCATTTGCCTCCTCCCTTGTCGGTGCAGGCACCTTGGGAACAATTTCCCAGGCTACGTTACTTTCCGGTTCGGGAAGGGTGACTTTTACCTCATCAAGTTCTACTTTCCTCCCACTTACTTCTTTTGAGAGAAACTCTTTCTCCAGAAAGGATCCATTCTTGGCAACAAAAATCTTGCCTTCAGATCTTAGGTAGAAGGTGTACCCAATTGTTTCCTTTGGGTATCCTATGAAGACGCATTTTTCCGATTTGGGTTCGAGCTTTTCAGGTTGAAGTTTCTTGACATAAGCATCGCAACCCCAAACTTTCAAAAACGATAGCTTAGGTTTCTTGCCAAACCAAAGTTCATACGGTGTCGTCTCAACGGATTTTGACGGAGCCCTATTTAAAGTGAATGCGGTAGTCTCTAAAGCAAATCCCCAAAAAGATAGCGGTAGGTCGGTGAGAGACATCATAGATCGCACCATGTCCAACAAAGTACGATTTCGACGTTCGGACACACCATTACGCTGAGGTGTTCCTGGCGGTGTCAATTGTGAAACAATTCCACAGTTCCTTAGGTGCGTGCCAAATTCATGACTCAAATACTCACCCCCACGATCTGATCGTAAGAACTTTATTTTTCTGTCACGTTGATTCTCAACCTCATTCTAAAATTCCTTGAACTTTTCAAAGGTCTCAGACTTGTGCTTCATCAAGTAGACATACCCATATCTACTCAAGTCATCTATGAGGGTGAGAACATAACGATAGCCTCCGCGAGCTTCAACACTCATTGGACCGCACACATCGGTATATATGATTTCCAATAAGTTGGTTGCTCGCTCCATTGTTCCGGAGAACGGAGTCTTGGTCATCTTGCCCAAAAGGCATGGTTTGCACGTGTCAAATGATTCATAATCAAGAGACTCTAGAAGCCCATCTGCATGGAGCTTCTTCATACGCTTGACACCAATATGACCAAGGCGGCAATGCCACAAGTATGTGGGATTATCATTATCAACTTTACATCTTTTGGCATCCACACTATGAATATGTGTATCATCACGTTCGAGATTCATCAAAAATAAACCATTGACCAGCGGGGCATGACCATAAAACATATCTCTCATATAAATAGAACAACCATTATTCTCGGATTTAAATGAGTAGCCATCTCGTATCAAACGAGATCCAGATACAATGTTCATGCTCAAAGCTGGTACTAAATAACAATTATTAAGGTTTAAAACTAATCCCGAGGGTAGATGTAGAGGCAGCGTGCCGACGGCAATCACATCGACCTTGGAACCATTCCTGACGCACATCGTCACCTCGTCCTTCGCCAGTCTCCGCTTATTCCGCAGCTCCTGCTTTGAGTTACAAATGTGAGCAACTGCACCGGTATCAAATACCCAGGAGCTACTACGAGCGCTGGTAAGGTACACATCAATAACATGTATATCATATATACCTTTGACGTTGTCGGCCTTCTTATCTGCTAAGTATTTGGGGCAGTTCCGCTTCCAGTGACCCGTTCCCTTGCAATGAAAGCACTCAGTTTCAGGCTTGGGTCCATTCTTTGGCTTCTTCCCGGCAACTGGCTTACCAGGCGCGACAACTCCTTTGCCATCCTTCTTGAAGTTCTTCTTACCCTTGCCTTTATTGAACTTAGTGGTTTTATTGACCATCAACACTTGATGTTCTTTCTTGATATCCACCTCCGCTGATTTCAGCATTGAATACACCTCGGGAATGGACCTCTCCATCCCTTGCATATTGAAGTTCAACACGAAGCTCTTGTAGCTAGGTGGGAGCGACTGAAGGATTCTGTCAACGACCACTTCGTCTAGGAGATTCATTCCCAACTGAGACAAGCGGTTGTGCGACCCAGACAACTTGAGTATGTGCTTGCTGACAGAACTATTCTCCTCCATCTTACAACTGTAGAATGCGTCGGAGACGTCATATCTCTCGACTCGGGCATGAGCTTGGAAAACCATTTTCAGCTCTTGGAACATCTCATATGCTCTGTGGTGCTCAAAACACTTTTGGAGCCCCGATTCTAAGCTGTAAAGCATGCCACACTGAACCAGGGAGTAATCATCACAACGCGACTGCCAGGCGTTCATAACATCTTGGGTCGCCGGGAGAACGGGTGCATCACCTAGCGGTGCTTCAAAGACATATGATCGCTTGGCAGCTATGAGGATAATCCTCAGGTTACGGACCCAATCTGTATAGTTGCTACCATCATCTTTCAGCTTGGTTTTCTCTAGGAGCGCGTTGAAGTTGAGGGCAACTTGAGCATGGGCCATTTGATCTACAAGACATATTGTAAAGATTTTAGACTAAGTTCATGACAATTAAGTTCATCTAATCAAATTTAATGAACTCCCACTCAGATTGACAGCTCTCTAGTCATCTAAGTGATACATGATCCGAATCGACTAGCCCGTGTCCGATCATCACGTGAGACGGACTAGTCATCAACGGTGAACATCTTCATGTTGATCGTATCTTCTATACGACTCATGTTCGACCTTTCGGTCTTCCGTGTTCCGAGGCCATGTCTGTACATGCTAGGCTCGTCAAGTGAACCCTAAGTGTATTGCGTGTGTAAATCTGGCTTACACCCGTTGTATGCGAACGTTAGAGCCTATCACACCCGATCATCACGTGGTGCTTCGGAACAACGATCCTTAGCAATGGTGCACAGTTAGGGGGAACACAATTCTTGAAATTTTCAGTGAGAGATCATCTTATTTACTACCGTCGTTCTAAGTAAACAAGATGTATAAACATGATAAACATCACATGCAATCAAAGTGACATGATATGGCCAATATCATTTTGCTCCTTTGATCTCCATCTTCGGGGCACCATGATCATCTTTGTCACCGGCATGACACCATGATCTCAATCATTGTGTCTTCATGAAGTCGTCTCGCCAGCTATTACTTCTACCACTATGGCTAACGTTTAGCAATAAAGTAAAGTAATTACATGGCGTTATTCAGTGACACGCAGGTCATACAATAAATAAGACAACTCCTATGGCTCCTGCCGGTTGTCATTTTCATCAACATGCAAGTCGTGATTCCCTATTACAAGAACATGATCAATCTCATACATCACATATATCATTCATCACATCATCTTGGCCATACCACATCACATAGCACATGCTGCAAAAACAAGTTAGACGTCCTCTAATAGTTGTTGCAAGTTTTTACGTGGCTTCTATAGGTTTCTAGCAAGAACGTTTCTTACCTACGCCAAAACCACAATGTGATATGTCAATTTCTATTTACCCTTCATAAGGACCCTTTTCATCGAATCCGATCCGACTAAAGTGGGAGAGACAGACACCCGCCAGCCACCTTATGCAACTAGTGCATGTCAGTCAGTGGAACCAGTCTCATGTAAGCGTACGTGTAAGGTCGATCCGGGCCGCTTCATCCCACGATGCCACCGAATCAAGATTGGACTAGCGGCGGCAAGAGAATTGAACAAAATCAACGTCCACAACTTGTTTGTGTTCTACTCGTGCAAGATGCTAAGCAAAGACCTAGCTCAGATGCCACTGTTGGGGAACGTAGCAGAATTCAAAAAAATTCTACGCTCCACCAAGATCAATCTAAGGAGTTCATATAGCAACGAGCATAAAGGAGTGCATCTACATACTCTTTGTAGATCGCGAGCGAAAGCGTTCAAGGGAACGTGGATGATGGAGTCGTACTCGTCGTAATCCTCGTCACCGATGATCCCAGCGCCGAACGGATGGCACCTCCGCGTTCAACACACGTATGGTACAGTGACGTCTCCTCCTTCTTGATCCAGCAAGGGGGGAGGAGAGGTTGAAGGAGATCCAGCAGCACGACGGCGTGGTGGTGGATGCAACGGGAAAAACTGCAGGGCTTCGCCGAGACCCTGCGGGAGGAGTTGGAGATGTAACGGTGGGGAGAGGCGCGAGGGGCTGAGGTACGGCTGCCCTCTCTCCCCCCCCCCACTATACATAGGGGCCAGGGGGGCGCCGGCCCTAGGAGATCCAATATCCTGGGGGGGCGGCGGCCAAGGGGGTGGCTTGCCCCCCAAGCCTAAGGGGGGCGCCCCCACCCCTAGGGTTTTAGCCCTAGGTGCATGGGGGAGGCCCATGGGGGGTGCGCCAGCCCACTAGTGGCTGGTCCCCCTCCCCCTACAGCCCATGGGGCCTCCGAGATGGGTGGCCCCACCCGGTGGACCCCCGGGACCCTTCCGGTGGTCCCAGTACACTACCGGTGACCCCCGGAACTCTCCCGATGGCCGAAACTGGACTTCCTATATATCATTATTTACCTCCGGACCATTCCGGAACTCCTCGTGACGTCCGGGATCTCATCCGGGACACCGAACAACATTCGGGTTTCCGTGTGCATATATCTCTATAACCCTAGCGTCACCGAACCTTAAGTGTGTAGACCCTACGGGTTCGGGAGACACGTAGACATGACCGAGACGACTCTCCAGTCAATAAACAACAGCGGGATCTGGATACCCATGTTGGTTCCCACATGTTCCTCGATGATCTCATCGGATGAACCACGATGTCAAGGATTCACTTAATCCCGTATGTAATTCCCTTTGTCTATCGGTACGGTACTTGCCCGAGATTCGATCGTCGGTATACCGATACCTTGTTCAATCTCGCCATGGCAAGTCTCTTTACTCATTCTATAATCCATCATCCCGTGACTAACTCCTTAGTCACTTTGAGCTCATGATGATGATGTCTTACCGAGTGGGCCCAGAGATACCTCTCCGTCATACGGAGTGACAAATCCCAGTCTCGGTTCGTGCCAACCCAACAGACACTTTCGGAGATACCCATTGCGTACCTTTATAGCCACCCAGTTACGTTGTGACGTTTGGCACACCCAAAGCATTCCTACGGTGTCCGGGAGTTGCACAACCTCATGGTCTAAGGAACAGATACTTGACACTGGAAAAGCTTAAGCATTACGAACTACACGATCTTATGCCAGGCTTAGGATTGGGTCTTTGTCCATCACATCATTCTCCTAATGATGTGATCCCATTATCAATGACATCCAATGTCCATGGTCAGGAAACCATGACCATCTGTTGATCAACGAGCTAGGAACTAGAGGCTTACCTGGGACACGTTGTGGTCTATGTATTCACACATGTATCGCTGTTTCCGTACAATACAATTCAAGCATGAATAACAGACAATTATCATGAACAAGGAAATATAATAATAATCCATTTATTATTGCCTCTAGGGCATATTTCCAACACTAACAGGTTTCGAGGTATGTAATGTAATGTTCTTCATGGAACTTTATTTATTTTATATGCACAGATATAGCCAGTAGCCCCTGATGATTTGTGTGATTCTGAACAAAATCAGACGAAGTATCCATAATATAGCATATTATAGAGCTAAATTGTATGCTTTTGCATTTGAACAGTCTTCACTATTTGCGGCAATGTACAAATTGCAGAAGTTGCCGAACTAAATCGGAAGCTCTCGGAGGCTAACGCGGACCTCGACCGCGTCAACCAGCGTTTGGATGAGACGCAAGGCAGATTTGAAAAATCGAGATGTCAAGAAGACTAATAATATTAATTGAGTATGAGTATAAACTCTTTGTGATGTTCTGTATTAAACAGTTGGCGCCACTGAGCTCGAGGCTCTCAAGGGCGACCTCGCAAAGGCCAAGAAGGAGGCCAAGGCGAGCAAGGCAGCCGCTGACAAAGCGGTTGCCGATCTAGAGGCCGAAAAGTCCACATGCCAAAAGCACGAGGCTTGAGTGTCCAAAGTCGAAGTTGAGCTCAACGATGCTATTCGCAAATGAGCTCAGTGCGGCAGTCAAAGCTGCCCAGGAGGCGCGAAGCGAGTCGCGTAGCGTCTGCGAGGAAATCAGGCAGGCGCGAGAGATAGCATCTGGTAAGACTTTTCTCTTACAGAGCATCTTCAGAGGGCGGAAGTACCTTGGGCTGACATGGTTATGGAGTTCTCCAGGTGTGTTTGCGGATCTCCCGAGGTGCAGTGCTGACGCCACCCGATACTTCCGAGCCTAGGAGGGGAACTGCACGAAGAAGCTGTTCTAGTCGCAGTTCAATGCGCTAACACATCCGGTGCCCCTCAACGACTAGATGAAGCAGCTGGTCGAGCTGCACAACATGGCGGGTTCGGCCATGAAGGACTTGATAGTCCGGCTGTGGCCCGCCGAGCCAATCCCAAATAGCTACTTCGGATTGGTGAAGCGGCTCGTCGAAGCGAGTCCGTGGGTCGATGCATTGAAGCGTTCAGCCTACATAGAGGGTGCTCGGATGGCCTTCGCCCGTGTGAAAATGCACTGGGCGAAGATGAAGGCGCGGGACATAGCCACTGCTGGCCCGCCCGAAGGCAAGTAGCACCACAAGCCGGAGAAATACTTTGAGGACGTCATAGAAGGCGCCCGCCTTGTAGAAGGCCAGTGCTCAAAGTAAATTATCTTTGAGTAATTGTATCCGGTTGTAAAGACTCAAGCTTATGAACCGATGTATATATAATTTTGCGCTATTATAATATGAGCAACTTTCACCTCCTGTGCGGCCGTTTATTTAAATCTGAAAGTTTCCAGTCATCGGCTTCATCCCCCATGTAAATATTACTGGGGTGTTCGGTCATATGCATAAACACTCTTTATCCAACGTCTTGGTCCATGTCTGCGGAGCGAACCAAGCAATCAGATTATGAGGCTTTATTGCTTTCACTTAGTCATAGGAGTTTGACAAGTGGGACTAAGTACTAGCCCCTGGTGCATATATGGTGTTTCCGAATAAAGGTATCCATTTGTACGCGGCTGGGAAAAGAACCAACCCTTCGTATAACACGGGGTAGATCTCTATTGATCATAGTATAACACTAAGTCACCGGATCGCAGACCAGATTCTCGCCTATCATGACAGTCAGTTTTCGGCTTTCTCTACTGAGGTACTTGACCGGACGAACCAGAAGTACAATCGCAGTAGTTCTCCCTTTACACCCTAGCAGAACAATCGGGAACGTAGGGGTAAGCACAGGAGTCGGACAACACAACTATTGACCCAAGACATGATTCGGAACTGATGCATATAAAGCAATATCCAGGACGCCGAACACTCCCTATAGGTGTTCGGACTTTTCAACATATACCGGGCTGAATACAGACCCTGGTAATGGACCCTGGCGTCAAGGCACATGTGGCAATCTGACATGGGGAGAGAATACAAGTGGTGAGAGAATAAAACTCCAAACACAATATGAACCAAGCTGCTTCTATAATATCTCGTTCTAGTACGGTGAGCCATATACTTACAGATAATGCCGATAACTTCCTTGGACATTTAAATGCCAGAAAAGTATAAAACAAAAAGAGATAAAAGGTTTGCACAGGGTCTTAATCTAAAAAGAAACCTTAACGCGGGTCCCTACTGCACGTCTGCGCCGTTTTCTCCTTGGTGATGTGTCCTTGAAGGGGGAAGTGTGATGGCCATCTGTAAAAAAAAAGAATCCAGTGTGGCTATAAACAAAGCTGGTTCGTTTAATGAACCTTGACAGATAATTTTAGAGTCCGAATAGGGTCGAGCCGAACTATGGACTAGTTGTATGCAGTGTGCCCCCAACGCCACCCTAGGAATTTTAAGGGCATAATTGTGTACACGAGGCACATATGCTACCACCTTATGGGGCAGTCGATGGGGGCGTAGCTGCTAATCGAGCTCAGGTTCATCTGAGCTGCCGCACTGAGGCGTATGTCGGACACGTTTAGCTGACGACCGATGAGCTGTTCGGCTTGAATAGGCCGTTTTGGACTTCGGTTGCTAGGGCCACTTTATCTTCCTCCGTATGGAGAGAGCACTCCATATTTCCATTGACCGTGATAACACCACGTGGTCCAGGCATTTTGAGCTTTAAATAAGCATAATGTGGGACTGCATTAAAGCAGGCGAAGGCCGTTCTTCTGAGTAGTGCATGATAGCCACTTCGGAACGGAGCTATGTAGAATATTAGCTCTTCGCTTCGAAAGTTATCGCGAGAGCCGAATACGACCTTCAATGTTATAGAGCACGTGCAGCGTGCTTCTACGCCCGGTATCACTCCTTTAAAGTTCGTGCTGCTTGGCTTGATTCTTGACGGGTCTATCCCCATCTTGTGGACAGTGTCCTGGTATATTAGATTGAGACTGCTGCCGCCGTCCATAAGGACTCGAGTGAGATGGTATCCATCGATTATTGGATCAAGCACTAAGGCAGTCGAACCCCCGTGACGGATGCTAGTCGTATGATCCCTATGATCAAAGATGGTCGGACAGGCCAACCATGGGTTGAATTTGGGGGTAACAGGCTCAACAACATAGACATCTCGGAGTACGCGCTTGCGCTCCCTCTTTGGGATACGAGTGACATAGATCATGTTCATCATTTTGATCTCCGGTGGAAATTTCTTCTGTCCCCCTGTGTTCGGCTGGCGAGGTTCATCCTCGCCTTTGCTCTGAGGTCCCTTTCCCTTGTGTTTGGCGTTGAGCTTGCCGGCCTGCTTGAAGACCCAACAACAATGGTTGGTATGGTTCGCAGGTTTAGCCGGGGTGCCATGGATCTAGCAGGGCCTGTCTAATATTTTGTCCAGGCTAGATGGACTATCTTTGTTGCCTTTAAATGGCTTCTTCTGTTGACCGGGTCTGGAGCCATTGAATCCGGTGTTTACCGATGTATCATCTGGGCTTCCAGCATTATTTCGACGTTTGTTTTTCTTACGTCGTGGCTTTCCATTGCCATCCCTGACTTCGGATGTGCCAGGGTCGCTGGTGCTACTACGAGCTAACCAACTGTCCTCGCCCGCACAAAAATGGGTCATGAGTGTAGTGAGGGCTGCCATTGTCCTCGGCTTTTCCTGGCCGAGGTGTCTAGCTAGCCATTCGTCCCGGACAATGTGCTTGAAGGCCGCTAAGGCTTCAGCGTCCGGACAGTCGACGATTTGGTTCTTCTTAGTGAGAAACCGATTCCAAAGATTACGGGCTGACTCCCCATGTTGTTGGATTATGTGACTTAGATCGTCAGCATCCGGGGGCCGGACAAAGGTCCCTTGAAAATTGGCCCGAAAAGCATCCTCAAGTTCTTCCAACTTCCAACGGAGTTTTCTGGGAGGCTGTTCAGCCAGTGCCGAGCTGGTCCTTTCAGCTTGAGGGGTAAGTATTTGATGGCGTGGAGATCATCTCCACGAGCCATGTGGATGTGAAGAATAAAGTCTTCTATCCAGATAGCAAGATCCGTCATTCCATCATACGCCTCGATATTTATGGGTTTCAACCCTTCTGGAAATTCATGATCAAGCACCTCATCGGTGAATCACAGAGGGTGTGCGGCACCCCTGTATTTTGCTATGTCGTGGCGTAGGTTCGACGATTGTGATGTTCGATATTGGCTCCGAACTGGTATATGACCGGCGTATTTGGCTTGATAACCACTGTCCCGTGCAGGAGCACGGTCCCTAGATCCATAAATGGATCTGGTCTTGCCAGCCTTTTTGTTGAGGTCCTCAAGTAGATCGTGTTTCTGGCCTTGAGCTGCGGCCTCCTTTCCTTTACGAGGAGGGGGCGCGGGCTTGTGTACATCGTTGCTAGCCACTCTGTGCCGTCCACGAGGTGGTCGGTCCGGTTTATCGGCGGTATTGTTCTTCGGCGGTTTAGGCGCAATAGCCTCGTCATCGAATTCAGGCAGTAGTTTGCGCTTAGGATAGCTCTTTGTTTGGCGATTGCAGCCATATTTTTCCTCAGCGTCTAGCACTTCGTTACTTCTATCATTGAACGTATCCTGTGCAGCTTTAAGCCGCTGCTGCTGCTTTCTCAGGCTCCTTGCGGTGGTGATAAGCCTCCGATGGAAGCACTTCTGTTCTAAGGGTTCTTCTGGGACGATGAATTCGTCGTCGCCAATGCTAACATCCTCTTCGGAGACTGTGTTCGCCATCCTCTCGCTTGTCCTTGTCCATCGCTGGATCTGCGGGGTCATCGGCTTGGTCCGGATTATCACTGTCGTCAGTGACAGTGTTGCTATCTTTCCCTTTACGGGATCGAGATTGGCGCTTCAGGCGCCGACGCTTGGGAGGTTCATCGACAGGCTTATCCTTTGTGGGATCGTTACCGCCGTCGTCCTCCTTCTCTTTAGGTGTGTCCACCATATATACATCGTATGAGGATGTAGCCGCCCCTCGCCCGGTTACAGGCGGGTTTTGGTCTAGAGTTGCTTCGGCTTCGAGGTCCATCCCTTCGAAGTCTTCGGAAGCGTAGTCAAGTAGATCGGTTAAATCTTCGACCGTGGCTACCAAGTGGGTGGTGGGTGGGAAGCGAAATTCTCCATCATCAGCCTCCAGTTCAAACCGGATATAATTCGGCTATGAGTCCCCTGCTAAAGATAGTGATTTTATGAGTTTAGCACATCGCCTAATGTTGAGTGCCGGAAGATATCTGCGGAGCTGAATTCGACGATAGGCGCCTGATCAAGCTCAAAGGAAGCAGATGCACATGGTTCGGAACTTATAGCCGGAGTCGAGTCCGGAGTTTCGGTAACATAGATCACGCTGAAGGTTGGGTCTGTGTGCGGCTCCAGCGCCGCTGAGTTTGCGGCTTCCCGTGGGGGGGGGATTAAGCTTCCCCTCCTCGGGTGACATGATCTGCTCTGGATCTAGGGCCAGAGCAGTTGCAAGTGCTATCCCATGGATGTGGTCCGATGACAGATTTAGGTCATGTTCATCGTGGTGGCAGGGAGCGGTCGCCATGGGCTTGAATCCGTCGAAGATCAAGTCTCCGCGGATATCAGCAACGTATTTCGAGCTTCCAAACCTGACCTGATGGCCAGGGGTGTAGCTCTCAACCTGCTCGAGGTAGCCTTCTATGTTGGCATGGATCAGACGAGGCCATCGATGCTTCGTCAGCTTCGTGGCCAGGTTGATCTCGTTGTGGCCCCTGGGCCTGCTGCCGCGGAGGGGACTGTACCGTAGGTGCATCTCCCTTAGTGCGGCCAGCTGTTCGCACCGCTGTTGCGGCTCATGGGCGCCGTGATGGCTCTGCCTGTTGGGATTTTTCAACTTCAGCGACGCCGATCAGGCTCTGGATGGTGGCCTCCAGTCATCCATCTGATCGGCCGCTGGCGAGAATCTCCGTAGGAGTTGGGCCCATGCCATGGCTTCCGTGGTCGTGCTCGGCATGGCTGACGAGGCGGACTGCGATGTCGCTCGACCCCTGGTAGCACCACGAGGAGCGTCGTCGTGGTCTTGTCACTGCGAACCAGTCGCCAAGGCGGTTGGGCGATGGGTAGGGCGCCCTTGGGGGTTGACAGCCCCGTTCAGCTGATACGTCAATTTTGCATCATGCTTATATGTTGATATTTATTGCATTATGGGCTTTTATTACTTGTTTTGTCACAATACTTATGCATTTTCTCTCTTATTTTACGAGGTTTACATGAAGATGGAGAATGCCGGCAGCTGGAATTTTGGGCTGGAAAAGGAGCAAACTCTGGAAATCTATTCTGCACAACTCCAAAAGCCTTGAAACTCCACAGAACTCTGTTTTTTAGAAAATATAAAAAATATTTGGCGAAAGAAGTTCACGAGGGGGGCCACCGGCTGTCCACGAGGGCGGGGGCGCTCCCCTAGGGCGCGCCCCCCTGTCTCGTGGCCCCCCCAAAGGCCCTCCGATGCCCATATTCTCCTATATGAGGTGTTTTGACCTGGAAAAAATCATAAAGGAGGCTTTCGGGACTAGACACCGCAGTCTCGAGGCGGAAACCAATCTAGGGCTCCGGCAGAGCTGTTCTGCCGGGGATACTTCCCTCCGGGAGGGGGAAATCGTCACCGCTATCATCACCAACAACTCTCCCATCTTGGGGAGGGCTACCTTCAGCAACATCTTCACCAGCACCATCTCCTCTCCAACCCTAGTTCATCTCTTGTATCCAATCTTTGTACACTGCTAGGCTTCTCGCCCCTCGTTGGTTACCCCAAGTGGAAGGCGTGAGATGTAGTGTTGCGGAAGTTTTTCCCTTGGCAAAGATACCAAGGATCGAATCCCCAGAGACTCCTAGGTTCAACAAGAAGGTGTCAACTGCTAACGGCGCCAGATATTAGCAATCAACGTGGACCTGCACACAGATACAAATAACTTTGCTCCCAACGAGTACAGAGAGGTTGTCAATCCCTCCGGCCTTGTTGTTCACAAAGGATTAAACGCAAATGATAGTAGTGATAGATAATGTATGCAATAGTAAACAAAAGCGAAAAGTAAATAGCGGATGTGATCAATGATGGTAATATGGACCGGAGTCTCATGATGTTCACTAGTGATGTCTCTCTCCCAAAAGACGATAAAACAGCTATGTGAGGTAAACGAATTACAGCTGGGCAATTGACACGACCACGAACGCAAACCAATGCTGACTACATTGCAAGAAAGGTTGAGGTTCAAAGCATGGGCAGTACGCCAAAGTAAGTAGACCGAAATCCATCAATATCTACTACTAATCATCCACCTTGAGATATCTATCCAGAACATCTCGCTGGTATTAAGTTGCGAGCCCCACCCATAGTGTAAACTCAATGCAACAGACAACTACATTAAAAGAACTTTGCGTAAAGTAAACAATCCTTGCACCCGCGGGCACAAGCACCGTTGTTTTCCCCCTTGTGGCAACAGCACATCCCCTAGACTCATGTTTCTGTCACTCAAACTAGTCATCGAGGGGCATGAACCCACAATCGAGCATAACGTTCCCTCTTGGAGTCACTACCTATTACTTGGCCAAAGCAATAAATAACAACGAAGAACATGCAAGAATTACTTATGAACATAAATATAAAAGAGGTAGATCAAATATATTACTCAAGCACAATCTGAACATAATCTCATAATCCATCGGATCCCAGCAAATTCATCATAGCAACAGCATAAGGATTACATATGTGCCTCGATCATGTAGGGCAACTCACGAGGACTAATTAGTGAAGCACAAGAACGGGAGGAGAACATCACATAGCTACTAGTCATGGACTCATGGTCCAAGGGAGACTAATCACAACTCATCCGGGAGGCATCCATGGTGGTGGAGAGGCTCCCGGTGGTGATCCTCCCCTCCGGCAGGGCGCCGGGAAGAGTTCTCCTGGTGCTCCCGATCTTGGAAGCGGCGGTGGCGGCGGAACAGAGATGAGATCGCGAAAAAGAGTTCCTGTTTCGAGGGTTTCTCGAGACGCTTTAAATATATGCCAAAGGGGGGCATCGGGGGAGCCTCGGGGGGCCCAGGCGCCCCACCGGCGCGGCCCAGGGGGGGCGCGCCGCCAGGGCGCCAGGAGCCCTGGTGGCCCCCCCAGGCTGTCCTTCGGGTGCACAGTAGTTTCTGGAACGCTGATTTTTTATATAATTTTTCTGGATTTTTCCTGGCAGTTCTCGTAATGTGAAAACCTGAAATACAAAAACAGCCGAAAACAGAAACTGGCACTGGGGTGCACTGAGTTAATAGGTTAGTCCAAATATGATCAAAAGTGTATGGAAGTGTATAAATATCATAGCAATATCACCCAAATGAGGCATGGAACAAGCAGAAATTATAGATACGTTTTGGACGTATCAACATCCCCAAGCTTAATTCCTGCTCGTCCTTGAGTAGGTAAATGATAACAAGAATAATTTCTGTGGTGACATGCTATTAACCATATATGACTTTTTCATAGTCATATGACAAAAGCTTACTGAGATAATGAATCTGTAGTAATTAAGTTACCTCATGAGAAAATCACAAAGAACTGAAAGTTTTACAATATGATACTGAAACATCAAATAGATTTGCAATGAACATGATGTGCAAATATGATAAAGTGATATCTAGCTTGCCCCCTTAGTGATGCAAAACATAAATGCAGGGGCACCTTCAAGGTTTAAGTGATGACTAGATACAATGATTTCAGAATGAACGATATCACAATCATGCAAAAGACAATGCTACTTTGGAACAATGCACATTACACTAAGAATGACAATCATGCTCTCAGTAGTTGGTGCTTTTAAAAGAAGGTGGAGACTCAACATAAAAGTAAAAGAATGGCCCTTCACAGAGGGAAGCAGGGATTACTCATGTGCTAGAGCTTTTATTTTGAAAACATAGAAGCAATTTTGTCAACGGTAGTAGTACTTCATATGTGTTATGCATAAGACATCCTATAAGTTGCAAGCCTCGTGCATCGAATACCAATAGTGCTCGCACCTTGTCCTAATTAGCTCGGATTTCCATGGATTGTCATTGCATTACATATGTTTCAACCGAGTGTCACAAAGGGGTACCTCTATGTCACCTGTACAAAGGTCCAAGGAGATAGATCGCATTTGATTTCTCGTTTTTGATAGATCTCAACTTGAGGACATCCATACCGGGACAACATAGAAAATAGATAATGGACTCCTCTTTAATGCTTAAGCATATTCTCATAAGAGATTGAGGATTAATGTCCAAGCTAAAACTTCCACCATGATACATGGCTTTGGTTGGCGGCCCAATGTTCTTCTCTAACAATATGCATACTCAAACCATTCAACTCATGGCAAATCACCCTTACTTCAGACAAGACGAACATGCATAGCAACTCACATGATATTCAACAAAAGTGTAACAGTTGATGGCGTCCCCAGAAACATGGATACCGCTCAGCAAGCAACTTATAAGAATTAAGATACATAAGCGACATATTCTTTACCACAATAGTTTTTAAGCTACTTTCCCATGAGCTATGTATTGCAAAAACTGAAGGTTTTAAAGGTAGCACATGTAAATTTACTTGGAGTGGCGGTGAAATACCACATATAGGTAGGTATGGTGAACTCATATGGCATAACTGGTTTAAAAGGATGTGGATGCACAAGCAGTTAGTCCGCTTAGTACAGGTGGAGGTTAGCAAAAGACTGGGAGCGACCAACTAAGAGAGCAATGACGGTCATAATCATGCAGAGCGACAAAGCAACATTGAATCAGGCATGGAATTTATATCGCTACTCAGAAATAAAAGATCATCAAGGCTTGACAGACTTTCTTTACAGTCTTAAATATGCGTGAGCATACGCCAAGTCAATCAAAATAAATTCTTGAGGGAAGATATTACTAAACCATACCACATCATTGGCAAACAAATCATGTTGGTACTCCAATAACACATTGGGAATCCCCCAGCTATTTGAGACTAACCATAAGAAAACCTGAACTACTAAGCGCCATTATGCACGTAGCATCTTTATCATAGACATATTAACCAATGCAATGGAAGCAAACTCTCTTAATAAGGTGAGCATGGTAATTAAAGAGAGTTCAAGCAACCAACTAAACACAAGCTCTTTAAAAAGATAAGCATGAATACTAAGAGCAGAGCATGATAGTAGCTATTAAAAGACAAAGAACACACACAGCAAGGATAGACATGAAAATTCTATGTTATGTTCTAGGTAGAAGTGGAGCGTGTTTCTCTCCCACATAAAGAAAGCTGAGTTCCGACTCGTTATGGAAAACTAAAAAGGAAACTAAAAACAAGACACTCCAAGCATAGCACATAACACATGAAGTGATTAAAATATAGTGGAACGAAAGACGAACTGATAATGTTGATGGAGAAGGGAATGCACGGGGGCATCCCCAAGCTTAGACGCTTGAGTATCCTTGAATATTTCTTGGGGGTTCATGGGGGCATCCCCAAGCTTGAGCGCTTGACACTCCTGAATCTTTTTATCATCTTCCCTCGCACACTTGAAAACTCCCTTCATACATAACTCATCATAATCTGATTAGCGAGGTTAGTACCCATAATAAAATAATTGTACCTTGCTGGAAATAAAGATATTCTTGAAGGTCTACTGTTTCTCAAAATTGCCAAAAGGTTTTTGCAAAGAAAAAGCAAGCTCTTGGTTTGCAAAATGAAGGAAAGGCAAAACAGGACAGAATCTGTGAAAAACAGAACAGCAGGTAGTAATTGATTTGTTCGGGGCACTTCTGCAACTCTAATCAAAAAACTCAGAACAGATGCACGAAAGACAATTATATAGAGAACGCTGTCGAAAAAATTCAGACCAAAAAGATGATCTGGTGATTTTATACGAATTTTTATATCCAAGGACAGAATATGTTTCCTGGACAGCACCTCACAACTTTTGAACTTTCTAGCAATCAGAGGCTACACTTGGCACAAATATGAAAAGCAAATATACAATGATGATGCTACTGTAGTAAACAACATCAAGACACAACAAAAGCAAAATAAAAATTTATTCATGTGGGCTGCCTCCCAAAAGCGCTTTCTTTTATGCCTTTAAGCTAGGCATAATGCATAGAGATCAAGTCTTATCAAGAGTAAAAGAATAGCTAGCCCGTACAACGGACTCAAAAGGTAACTTGATCTTCTTTCGAGGGAAGTGTTCCATCCCTTTCTTGAGAGGAAACTGAAATTTTATATTACCCTCTTTCATGTCAATGATAGCACCAACGGTGCGTAAAAAGGGACGTCCCAAAATAATTGGACACGAAGGATCACATTCAATATCCATAATAGTGAAATCAACGGGAACATAGTTGTCATTGACAATGATAAGAACATCGTCGATCCTCCCCAAAGGTTTCATTATGGAAGAATCAACGAGACGAACACCAAAAGAACAAGTATCAAAAGGTTTCAATTTAAGCATATCATATAGTCTTTTGGGCATAATGGAAGTACTAGCTACAATATCACATAAAGCATAGCATTAGAAGTTGTTTATCTTAATTTTAATCATAGGATCCCAACCATCTTCTAGCTTTCTAGGTATGGAGGCTTCTACTCTAAGTTTCTCCTCCCTAGCTTTGATGAGAGCATTAGTGATATGCTCTGTGAAGGCAAGATTAAGCATGCTAGTGTGGGGATCTTTGGCCATTCCTTGTAGAAAGGTGACAACTTCTGAGATACTACAATTATCAAAATTAATTTTATCATTATTGGGCAGAACTGTAGTGTCATCCTCTTTGTTTGAATCACTCTCTATTATAAGAGTTTGAACATCTTCCCAAGTTTGGGGAAGCTTAGGAGCAATTTTAAACTGAGGCTCATACTCTTTTCCTGGAAGACCATGCCATGGGCATAACCCTCCGTCAAGACTAACATAATCACAAGGTTTATTACTTTTGTAGATCCCGACAGTGGTGATTGGTGTAATGGAAGAAGGGGTGTACTCCTCCCATCTAGTGTTTTTGGTGGAACCCATAATAGCAAGCAAGCAAGATAACTATTTTTGTGTGATTTTCGATAAAAGATACTAAAGCAAAAACTGAAAGGTAAACTAACAAGACTAAAAGCAAAGGTAAAGATAGTGTGCAACTCCCCTATCTTGAAGAGTGGAGTCCCCGGCAACGGCGCCAGAAAAACTCTTGCTAGGCTTCTCGCCCCTCGTTGGTTACCCCAAGTGGAAGGTGTGAGATGTAGTGTTGCGGAAGTTTTTCCCTTGGCAAAGATACCAAGGATCGAATCCCCAGAGACTCCTAGGTTCAACAAGAAGGTGTCAACTGCTAACGGCGCCAGATATTAGCAATCAACGTGGACCTGCACACAGATACAAATAACTTTGCTCCCAACGAGTACAGAGAGGTTGTCAATCCCTCCGGCCTTGTAGTTCACAAAGGATTAAACGCAAATGATAGTAGTGATAGATAATGTTTGCAATAGTAAATAAAAGCGAAAAGTAAATAGCAGATGTGATCAATGATGGTAATATGGACCGGAGTCTCATGATGTTCACTAGTGATGTCTCTCTCCCAAAAGACGATAAAACAGCTATGTGAGGTAAACGAATTACAGCTGGGCAATTGACAGGACCACGAACGCAAACCAATGCTGACTACATTGCAAGAAAGGTTGAGGTTCAAAGCATGGGCGGTACGCCAAAGTAAGTAGACCGAAATCCATCAATATCTACTACTAATCATCCACCTTGAGATATCTATCCAGAACATCTCGCTGGTATTAAGTTGCGAGCCCCACCCATAGTGTAAACTCAATGCAACAGACAACTGCATTAAAAGAACTTTGCGTAAAGTAAACAATCCTTGCACCCGCGGGCACAAGCACCGATGTTTTCCCCCTTGTGGCAACAGCACATCCCCTAGACTCATGTTTCTGTCACTCAAACTAGTCATCGAGGGGCATGAACCCACAATCGAGCATAATGTTCCCTCTTGGAGTCACTACCTATTACTTGGCCAAAGCAATAAATAACAACGGAGAACATGCAAGAATTACTTATGAACATAAATATAAAAGAGGTAGATCAAATATATTACTCAAGCACAATCTGAACATAATATCATAATCCATCGGATCCCAGCAAACTCATCATAGCAACAGCATAAGGATTACATATGTGCCTCGATCATGTAGGGCAGCTCACGAGGACTAATTAGTGAAGCACAAGAACGGGAGGAGAACATCACATAGCTACTGGTCATGGACTCATGGTCCAAGGGAGACTACTCACAACTCATCCGGGAGGCGTCCATGGTGGTGGAGAGGCTCCCGGTGGTGATCCTCCCCTCCGGCAGGGCGCCGGGAAGAGTTCTCCTGGTGCTCCCGATCTTGGAAGAGGCGGCGGCGGCGGAATAGAGATGAGATCGCAAAAAAGAGTTCCTGTTTCGAGGGTTTCTCGAGAGACTTTAAATATATGCCAAAGGGGGGCATCGGGGGAGCCTCGGGGGGCCCAGGCGCCCCCCGGCGCGGCCCAGGGGGGCGCGCCGCCAGGGCGCCTGGAGCCCTGGTGCCCCCC
>LR738712.1:162813919-162824151 GCA_902687465.1 Secale cereale
AGGCTGTCCTTCGGGCGCACGGTAGTTTCTGGAACGCTGATTTTTTATATAATTTTTCTGGATTTTTCCTGGCAGTTCTCGTAATGTGAAAACCTGAAATACATAAACAGCCGAAAACAGAAACTGGCACTGGGGTGCACTGAGTTAATAGGTTAGTCCAAATATGATCAAAAGTGTATGGAAGTATATAAATATCATAGCAATATCACCCAAAAGAGGCATGGAACAAGCAGAAATTATAGATACGTTTTGGACGTATCATACACAAACCTCAGATTGGTACCTGTGGGTTGCTAGTAGTGTTGATTACTCCTTGTAGTTGATGCTACTTGGTTTATTTGGTGGAGATATATGTTCAGATCCATTATGCATATTAATACCCCTCTGATCATGAACAATATTATGTCTTGTGAGTAGTTACTTATGTTCCTGGGGACATGGGAGAAGTCTTGCTATTAGTAGTCATGTGAATTTGGTCTTCGTTCGATATTTTGATGAGATATATGTTGTCTCTCCTCTATTGGTGTCATGTGAATGTCAACTACATGACACTTCACCATTATTTGGGCCTAGAGGAAGGCATTGGGAATTAATAACTAGATGATGGGTTGCTAGAGTGACAGAAGCTTAAACCCTAGTTATGTGTTGCTTCGTAAGGGGCTGATTTGGATCCATATGTTTCATGTTATGGTTAGGTTTACCTTAATACTTCTTTTGTAGTTGCGGATGCTTGCATTAGAGGTTAATCATAAGTGGGAGGCTTGTCCAAGTAAGGACAGCACCCAAGCACCGGTCCACCCACATACCAAATTACCAAAGTACCGAACGTGAATCAGATGATCGTGATGAAAACTAGCTTGACGATAATTCCCATGTGTCCTTGGGAGCGCTTTCCTTTATATAAGAGTTTGTCCAGGCTTGTACTTTGCTACAAAAAGGATTGGTCCACCTTGCTGCACCTTATTTACTTTTACCTTTTGTCACTTGCTACCAATTACCTTATCACAAAACTATGTGTTACCTATAATTTCAGTGCTTGCAGAGAACACCTTACTGAAAACTGCCTATCATTTCCTTCTGCTCCTCGTTGGGTTCGACACTCTTACTTATCGAAAGGACTATGACAGATCCCCTACACTTGTGGGTCGTCAAGACTCTTTTCTGGCGCCGTTGCCGGGGAGTGAAGCGCCTTTGGTAAGTGGAATTTGGTAAGGAAAAATTTATATAGTTTGCTGAAATTTATTGTCACTTGTTACTATGGCTCAAAATACTTTGAGGGTCTTGTTCGGGTTATCTTCACCCCGACCAAAAGAGCAAAGAGTTGCTCCTCAACCTACTGCACCTACTGAAAATGTTTGCTTTGAGATTCCTTCAGGTATGATAGAGAAACTGCCTGGAAATCCTGTTACAGGAGACGGAACACTGCATCCCGATTTACACCTAATCTATGTGGATGAAGTTTGTGGATTGTTTAAGCTTGCAGGTATGCCCGAGGATGTTATCAAGAAGAAGGTCTTCCCTTTATCTTTGAAGGGACATTGACATGGTTTAGGCTATGTGATGATATGGGATCATGGAACTATAATCGTCTGAAGTTGGAATTTTATCAAAAGTTCTACCCTATGCACCAGGTTCATCGTGATCGTAATTATATTTATAATTTCTGGCCTCGCGAAGGATAAAGCATCGCTCAAGCTTGGGGGAGGCTTAATTCAATGTTATATTCATGCTCCAATCATGAGCTCTCAAGAAAAATGATCATTCAAATTTTTTATGCTCGGCTTTCTCTCAATAATCGCACCATGCTCGATAATTCTTGTTCTGGCTCTTTTATGATGAAGACTGTTGAATTCAAATGGGATTTATTGGAAAGAATTAAACGCAACTCCAAAGATTGGGATCTCGATGAAGGTAAGGAGTCAGGTATGACCCCTAAGTTTGATTGTGTTAAAGCTTTGATGGATACCGATGTTTTCCATGAGTTTAGCACTAAATATGGACTTGACTCTGAGATAGTAGCTTCTTTCTGTGAATCTTTTGCTACTCATGTTGATCTCCCCAAAGAGAAGTGGTTTAAATACCATCCCCCTATTGAAGTAAAAGTAGTTGAACCTGTTAAAGTTGAAGAAAAGACTATCACTTATAATGTTGATCCTGTTATTCCTACTGCTTATATTGACAAACCACCTTTCCCTGTTAGGATAAAGGATCTTGCTCAAGCTTCAACTGTGGTTCGTAAGAGTAATACTAGAACACCTACAACCTCTTAGCAAATTAAAGTTGAACCTAGTGTTGCTATGGTTAAAGATCTCTTGGTAGAAGATTTAGATGGACATGTTATTTTCCTCCAAGAAGAGTCTGCTAGAATAGCCAAACCCAATGCTAGGAATAGACCTAGACCGATTGTAGGCTTGCCTGTTATCTCTGTTAAGATAGGAGGTCATTGCTATCATGGTTTATGTGATGAAGGTGCTAGTGCGAGTATTATCCCTCTTGATTTATATCGAGAAATTATGCATGATATTGCACCTGTTGAGTTAGAAGGGATTGATGTTACTATTAAGCTTGCTAATAGAGATACTATTTCACCAGTTGGGATTGTTAGAGATGTTGAAGTCTTGTGTGGGAAGGTTAAATACCCTGGTGATTTTCTTGTTCTTAGTTCCACACAAGATGAATTTTGTCCCATTATATTTGGTAGACCTTTCTTGAATACTGTTAATGCCAAGCTAGACTGCATGAAAGATATTGTTACTGTGGGATTAGGGGATATGTCTCATGATTTTAACTTTGCTAAATTCCGTAGACAACCCCTTGAAAAGGAACCACCCAGTAAGGATGAATTTATTGGTCTTGCTTCTATTGCCGTGCCTCCTAATGATCCTTTAGAACAATACTTGCTAGACCATGAAAATGATATGCATATGAATGAAAGAAGGGAAATAGATGAAATATTCTTTAAACAGGGACCCGTACTGAAAAACAACTTGCCTATTGAAACCCTAGGGGATCCTCCTCCACCCAAGGGTGATCCCGTGTTTGAACTTAAACCTTTACCTAATAATCTTAAGTATGTTTATCTTGATGAAAAGAAGATATATCTTGTTATTATTAGTGCTAACCTTTCAGAGCAGGAAGAAGAAAAACTATTGAAAACTCTGAAGAAGCACGATGCTGCCATTGGATATACTCTGGATGATCTTAAGGGCATTAGTCCCACTATATGCCAACACAAGATAAATTTGGAATAAAATGCTAAACCGGTTATTGATCACCAGCGACGGTTAAATCCTAAGATGAAAGAAGTGGTAAGTAAGGTAATACTAAAGCTTCTAGAGGCAGGTATTATCTATCCAGTTGTTGATAGCCAGTGGGTAAGTCCTGTCCATTGTGTACCTAAGAAGAGAGGTATGACTGTCGTTCCTAATGATAAAGATGAATTGATCCTGCAAAGAATAGTTACAGGTTATAGGATGGTAATTGAATTCCGTAAGTTATATAAAGCTACTAAGAAAGATCATTACCCCTTGCCATTTATTGATCAAATGCTAGAAAGGTTATCCAAACATACTCATTTCTGCTTTCTAGATGGTTATTCTGGTTTCTCTCAAATACCTATGTCAAAAGGGGATCAAGAAAAGACCACTTTTACTTGTCCTTTTGGTACCTTTCCTTGTAGACGCATGCCTTTTGGTTTATGTAATGCACCTGCTACCTTTCAAAGATGCATGATGGCTATATTCTCTGACTTTTGTGAAAAGATTATTGAGGTGTTCATGGATGATTTCTCCGTTTACGAAACTTCTTTTGCTGATTGCTTAAGCAACCTTGATCGAGTTTTGCAGAGATGTGAAGACACTAATCTTGTTTTGAATTGGGAAATGTGCCACTTTATGGTTAATGAAGGCATTGTCTTGGGACATAAAATCTCTAAAAGAGGTATTGAAGTTGACAAGGCTAAAGTTGATGCTATTGAAAAGATGCCATTCCCTAAGGACATCAAAGGTATACGAAGTTTCCTGGGTCATGCCGGATTTTATAGGAGGTTCATAAAGGACTTCTCCAAAATCTCCAGGCCTCTGACTAATCTCTTACAAAAAGATATTCATTTTGTCTTTGATGATGATTGTCTAGAAGCATTTGAAGTACTTAAGAAAGCATTGATCTCTGCACCTATTGTCCACCCTCCTGACTAGAATTTACCTTTTGAGATTATGTGTGATGCTAGTGATTATGCCATAGGAGCTGTTTTAGGTCAAAGAGTTGATAAGAAATTCAATGTTATCCAGTATGCTAGTAAAACTCTAGATAGTGCCCAGAAAAATTATGCTACTACTGAGAAAGAATTTCTAGCAGTTGTATTTGCTTGTGATAAGTTTAGACCCTATATCGTTGATTCTAAAGTAACTATTCACACTGATCATGCTGCTATCAAATACCTTATGGAAAAGAAAGATGCTAAACCTGGACTTATTAGATGGGTTCTCTTGCTGCAAGAATTTGATTTGCATATTATTGATAGAAAGGGAGCTGAGAACCCTGTTGCAGACAACTTGTCTAGGTTAGAGAATGTGATTGATGACCCACAACCTATTGATGATAGCTTTCCTGATGAACAATTAGCTGTCATAAATACTTCTCATACTGCTCCATGGTATGTTGATTATGCTAATTATATTGTTGCTAAGTTTATACCTCCTAGCTTCACATACCAGCAAAAGAAAAATTTCTTCTATGATTTGAGACATTACTTCTGGGATGACCCACATCTTTATAAAGAAGGAGTAGATGGTATTATTAGACGTTGTGTACCTGAGCATGAACAGGAACAGATCCTACGCAAGTGCCACTCCAAAGCTTATGGAGGACACCATGCGGGAGATAGAACTGCACACAAGGTATTGCAATCCGGTTTTTATTGGCCTACTCTCTTCAAGGATGCCCGTAAGTTTGTATTATCTTGTGATGAATGTCAAAGAATTGGTAATATCAGTAGACGTCAAGAAATGCCTATGAATTATTCACTTGTTATTGAACCATTTGGTGTTTGGGGTTTTGATTATATGGGACCGTTTCCTGTCTCTAATGGGTATGCACATATTTTAGTTGATGTTAATTATGTTACTAAGTGGGTAGAAGCTATTCCAGCTAGTAGCGCTGATCATAACACCTTTATTAAGATGCTTAAAGAAGTTATTTTCCCGAGGTTTGGAGTCCCTAGATACTTAATGACTGATAGTGGTTCCCACTTTATTCATGGTGCTTTCCGTAAGATGCTTGCAAAGTATGATGTGAACCATAGAATTGCATCCCCTTATCACCCACAGACTAGTGGTCAAGTAGAACTAAGTAATAGGGAGTTGAAATTAATTTTACAAAAGATAGTTAATAGGTCTAGAAAGAATTGGTCCAAGAAACTTGATGATGCATTATGGGCCTATAGAACTGCATGCAAAAATCCTATGGGTATGTCTCCATATAAGATGGTTTATGGAAAACCTTGTCACTTATCTCTTGAGCTAGAACATAAGGCATATTGGGCTATTAAAGAGCTCAATTATGATTTCAAACTTGCCGGTGAAAAGAGGTTATTTTACATTAGCTGCCTTGATAAATGGAGAACCCAGGCCTATGAGAATGCCAAGCTGTTTAAAGAAAAAGTTAAAAGATGGCATGACAAAAGGATACAAAAGCGTGAGTTTAACGTAGGTGACTATGTCTTGCTATTCAACTCTCGTTTAAGATTTTTTGCAGGAAAACTGCTGTCCAAGTGGGAAGGACCTTACGTTATCGAGGAGGTCTATCGTTCCGGTGCCATAAAAATCAACAACTTCGAAGGCACAAATCCGAAGGTGGTGAACGGTCAAAGGATCAAACATTATATCTCAGGTAATCCTATAAATGTTGAAACCAATGTTATTGAAACCGTAACCTCGGACGAATACATAAGGGACACTTTCCAGAACGATTCAGCCTCCGAAAAGGAAGAGGTATGTGGTACGGTAAGTAAACCGACTCCAAAACAGTTCTAAAGGCAATTTTACTCCGTTTTGGAATATTTAGAAAAATAGAAAAATAAGTAGCAGTCCGGAAGAGACACGAGGCGTCCACGAGGGTGGAGGGCGCGCCCCCCTTCCCTAGGCGCGCCCCCCTTCCCTAGGCGCTCCCCCTGCCTCGTTTCGATCTATTTCTGTCGCAGATAAAAGCAACATGTCCTCCCAGGATTCAGAGGGAGAAAGCTATGTGGCTGATTCCCTTGCTGACCCTAAGGTCTATGGGGATTGGGAGAATTATGGTTGGACCACGGAAGAAGAAGAATACCATGATTCAAAGAGGAAGGATTGGACTAGCTCAGATGAAGACGAAGTCCCACTACCTCAACCTGGAGACATGCACGTGGAGTTCAAAAAGTCAAGCCTCCCAGACAGAGTAAAGAAACCTAAGATCGAATTTATTCCTTTTAACCTCTTGTAGGAAAACAAGCAGGCACTATGCAAGAAGATATTAAATCTTGAGCAAGAGATCAATGATCTAAAGGAGCAAAATTATGTCCTTAAGCGCAAGCTATGGAAGAAGCCATCTTCACCACCCCCGAAGAAGGAGACATAATCATATGGGTATGGGCACTCTCCTTGGCAACTGCCAAGCTTGGGGGAGTGACCCTGGTATCGTATCACCATCACTCCTATCTTTACCGTTTTTCTTAGTTCTATCCTTTTGGTAGTATCTTGATCTAGTAGAATAAAGTTAGCATGATCTAGTTGTGAGCTTTTGCTTTATGATCTTTACCCTTTGTAATCGAGTCCGTGAGCTATATAATAAAGATTAGTGTTGAGTCAAGGGCTTGATTTCCTCACTGGGGTCATGATAAAAAGAAAGAAAACATAAAAAAATAGATATCCAAGAGATCATATTGATCTTATGGGAAGTAATGACTTCACATACAAGAGTATGATGAATAAAAGTTGTTGAGAGTTAACAAACATAGTTTTGGTCATCATTGCAATTAATAGGAAGTAATAAAAGAAGAGAGGCTTCACATACAAATACATTTTTATGAGTGTGAACACTCATTAAAGTATGACATGCTAAAGAGTTGATATTGGACAAGGAAGACAACATAATGGGTTATGTCTTCTTATATCCAAAATAAAGTATATTGTCATGGATCATCCAACATGTTGAGCTTGCCTTTCCCCCTCATGCTAGCTAAAACTCCTCGCACTAAGTAGCCCATCGATCTGCTATGTACCAATTCGTCGATGACGTCCTATACAGAAAGAGACCGAACGGCGTGAAATTGAAGTGTATCCCTCGAGAGGAAGGACTGGGGCTGTTGGCAGAGATACATGGAGGCATATGTGGATCCCACATAGGGTCAAGAGCCCTTGCCGGCAAGGCATTTCGGCAAGGCTTCTTCTGGCCCACTGCCCTCCAGGATGCGATGGCACTGGTCACCAGGTGTGAAGCGTGTTAGTTCCATTCAAAGAAACTTCATCAACCAGCTCAAGCCCTTCAAACCATTCCTCTCTCCTGGCCCTTCTCGGTCTAGGGGCTCGACATACTGGGCCCTTTCCCCCGCGCTGCCGGGGGCTTTGCGTACTTGTACGTCGCAGTCGACAAGTTCACAAAGTGGCCAGAGGTGGAGGCAGTGAGGAAGGTCACAACTCAGTCAGCCGTCAAATTCTTCAAGGGACTAGTGTGCCGTTTTGGTGTACCCAATAGGGTCATCACCGACAATGGCACACAGTTCACAAGCCGCACCTTCATGCAATATACCCAAGACCTCGGCAGCAAAGTCAGTTTCACTTTCCTTGCTCACCCACGATGCAATGGTCAAGCTGAGAGGGCAAACGCTGAAGTACTGCGAGGCTTCAGGACAAAGACCTTTGACAAGCTGCACATAAGTGGAAGGCGCTGGATTGATGAGTTGCCGACGGTTCTTTGGTCGAACAGAATGACGACAAATCGAGCCACCGGCCAGACACCGTTTGCCCTAGTATACGGGGCAGAAGCAATTCTCCCCACTGAACTCATATACGGGTCACCTCGAGTGCTCGCTTATGATGAGCTTGAGCAAGAGCAATTGCGCCAAGATGATGCAACGCTCCTTGAGGAAGATCGTCTTTGGGCGGCTGTGAGAGCAGCACGCTACCAGCAAGCCTTGCGCCGCTACCATAGCCGCAAGGTCCGTGCCCGAAGCTTTGAGGAAGGCGACCTTGTTCTTCGGCGCGTCAATAGGCCAAGAATACCAACAAGTTGACGCCGAAGTGGGAAGGCCCTTATCGGGTAATACGAGTCACAAGGCCTGGCGCAGTCCGCCTGGAGACCGAAAATGCCGTTCCGATGAGCAACTCCTGGAACATTGAGCATCTTCGCAAGTTTTACCCATGAGGCGCAGCTTGCCGCCCCCCCCCCCCCGGCAAGCCACCTTTTGTACAAGCCTTGCCGACAGGGCATGTAACCCTTTGTACAAAGCCAGGCGCAGACCCTGAGCATAAATAAATGAAGCACTGGCGCCCTAAGTTATAGCATGCATGCTAGGTCGAGTCTCGTCCTTGGTTAGGGTTGATAGTGCTTAGCGGCGGCTAACCCCTAGCTTAGAGGTCGAGTTTGCATCCCTTTGTCTTTCTTTTATCTTCTTTGGTTCACAGGACATACAGATATCCTTGCCGGAACCGCTTGGGGAGGAGAAAAGGAACATACCAGCATTTGGGCACCAGTATTGCCGAGGGCTGTGAGAGCAAAGATTCACCCACGGCAAACCAGGGTTGCCGAGGGCTGCAGCTTCAGATAAGTTCTTCATCCCTTGTCATGCATCTCATTATGGACTGAGGTATGTGAAACCTCGTTTTTTTCCTTAAAACTACCGTGCTCCCCTAACTCTAGGCCCTGGGGCTCGTTCCTGGGACCAAGTTGGGTCGTAGTCGTGGCAGCGAAAGGATGAGACAAGGAGCCTAAACCCACTTCATCCCTGCCTCCGCCAAAGGCGTGAGAAAGGTCGAGCGAAGTGGGGGGATGGCGAGGCCTGTTGCCGGGCAAGAAAATGTTTATCTTAGAGATATCAAGGATTTATTCCTTGTCGTGGGTTTCACCCACAAACAAATGACCCGGCAAACATCCCTTTTTCATTAAAAACATTCCACTCAGGTACAGTCCATAGGGAATGAAAAACATGAACAAGGGGATTACAAGTTTTAAATTTAACAGATGGCCGAAGGCTTAAGGAGCGCCTAGGCGAGCTACGGGTGGCAAAAGACACCAAGAGAACATCTTGGTGGCCGCCCAAGGGCCGGGTGGTGATGGCGGCATCGGAAGCAGAGCTCGAAGATGAGGCGGCAGGACGTCAGTACGCATCGAAGGCGTCGGTGCCCGCGTACTCCGACATGACAACCTTGCCACCCGCCCTCTTCCTCTTCCATAGCCTCCCAACGCCAGCCGCCAAGGGGACGGCCCCGAGAAGTTCAAGGAGCCGGCGACACGGATGATGGGGTCGCCGGTGCCACCAGGAGCGGCGCCCGACACCTAGTCGGACCCGTCATCCTGCCGCCTACCGCCCTCGTCGTCGCTGCCGCTGTCCTCCTCGTCACTCTCGCTCGAGGAGGAATCTTCGTCATCGGAAGAGCTCTCCACGCAGCACCTTGCATGAGTCCCGAAGTGCCCGAAGACCTTGACGGAAAGAAGGCCACCCTCCATCAACTTAAAATGGAGAGTGAGCCCATCCGTCAAGCTGTGGATACGAGCAAACGTCTTCCATCCCCGACGAAGATACATCACATGAGGAGCAGGGAAGTCGACGCGGACCCGCGTGCCACTGATTCCGCAGCCCCTCATGTGCAGCCGCAATGACTCCGGTGGATCTAGCTCCATCTCCCGCGCAAATGGAGTTGGAAGACGAAGGCGACGGCGCAGCGGCCGGTGCAACCTGACGAAGAACTCGCAAGGGTCATCCCCAACATGGCCCTCCGTGGGAGGAGCTGCTGGTGGAGGCGAGGCCGGCGGGCCACCCTGTCCTCCTCTTCCCTGAGCGCCCCGGCCTCGCCGACGGACTCGCCCCCTCCCCCTTCCCCTCGCGACCGGCTCTGCCACCGCAGGCGCAGAAGGAGGGCCACGTTGTCGAGCGGCGACACTCGCCGCCACCGTTGAAGGGCCGGGATTTCCTCTCTCGCAAAAGCTGAAGAAGGAAGAATATGGAAGAGTGCGAGACGCCGTCCCCCCCCCCCCCCCCCCCC
>LR738712.1:162826258-162865058 GCA_902687465.1 Secale cereale
CCCCCCCCCCCCGAAGGCCCTCAGATGCCCATATTCTCCTATATGAGGTGTTTTGACATGGAAAAAATCATAAGGAGGCTTTCGGGACCAGAAGCCGCCGTCTCGAGGCGGAAACCAATCTAGGGCTCCGGCAGAGCTGTTCTGCCGGGGATACTTCCCTCCGGGAGGGGGAAATCGTCACCGCTATTATCACCAACAACTCTCCCATCTTGGGGAGGGCTATCTTCATCAACATCTTCACCAGCACCATCTCCTCTCAAACCCTAGTTCATCTCTTGTATCCAATCTTTGTACACAAACCTCATATTGGTACCTGTGGGTTGCTAGTAGTGTTGATTACTCCTTGTAGTTGATGCTAGTTGGTTTATTTGGTGGAAGATCATATGTTCAGATCCATTATGCATATTAATACCCCTCTGATCGTGAACAATATTATGTCTTGTGAGTAGTTACTTTTGTTCCTGAGGACATGGGAGAAGTCTTGCTATTAGTAGTCATGTGAATTTGGTCTTCGTTCGATATTTTGATGAGATGTATGTTGTCTCTCCTCTAGTGGTGTCATGTGAACGTCGACTACATGACACTTCACCATTATTTGGGCCTAGATGAAGGCATTGGGAAGTAATAAGTAGATGATGGGTTGCTAGAGTGACAGAAGCTTAAACCCTAGTTTATGCGTTGCTTCGTAAGGGGCTGATTTGGATCCATATGTTTCATGCTATGGTTAGGTTTACCTTAATACTTCTTTTGTAGTTGCCGATGCATGCATTAGAGGTTAATCATAAGTGGGAGGCTTGTCCAAGTAAGGACAGGACCCAAGCACCGGTCCACCCACATACCAAATTATCAAAGTACCGAACGCGAATCAGATGATCGTGATGAAAACTAGCTTGACAATAATTCCCATGTGTCCTCGGGAGCGCTTTCCTTTATATAAGAGTTTGTCCAGGCTTGTCCTTTGCTACAAAAAGGATTGGGCCACCTTGCTGCACCTTATTTACTTTTACCTTTTGTCACTTGCTACCAATTACCTTATCACAAAACTATCTGTTACCTATAATTTCAGTGCTTGCAGAGAACACCTTACTGAAAACTGCCTATCATTTCCTTCTGCTCCTCGTTGGGTTCGACACTCTTACTTATCTAAAGGACTACAATAGATCCCCTACACTTGTGGGTCATCATAAGCGCTATATCTTGCTCACTTTGTTTTGGGCAAGGCGCGTGTCCAGCAGTTGTACCAGTTGCAGGTGCTGCTGGAGGATCACGGCTTCTACCAGAACAGGTGTCATCACTGCGGATGCACCCACTAGAGCAGCGAGGCGGTGGAGACGGAACATTCTCCCTGTGTGCGGCCTGTGGGTTATGGCCGTCAGGATGTTGTCGATGTCGCCCTCCCCCAGCGGCTTCTGCTCCAGCTTTGACTGCGGGGACACAATGACAGCGCCGCCTGCGCTGGTTGTGTCTCCCACAACACCCGCCTCCCCCAACGCCGCTGTAACGCCTACGGCGTCAGTGGCTGTGTGCGAAGGGGCCTTCGATGTGGAAGGGCGAGTTGTTGCATCGGGCTTCTTCTTGGGCGCCATGGACGACAAAATTGAAGATCAAGAAGTCGACGATGAAGATTGATGCGCCGTTCACAACCTCAAGTTCGTGCAAGCACTCCCCCTACCTGGCGCGCCAAACATGTCATGGGGAAACACGATCACCTATGGAGCCATCCAAGGTTGTCAGAATCGCGATTCTGTTATACGATTTTACGACTTTACGATCCAAACTGGCCCGTATGATTCTACGATTTTAGTTCATAGAATCTACGTTTCTACGACCCTGATAGTGAAGATTCTACGATTTGCGATCCTTCCATTGGAGCTCCGATCCGATTCAAAATCACGATTCTGACAACCTTGGAGCCATCGGCCCCTTTGTGGTTCGGCGTGGGGGTAGTCATGTTGCACAAAGAGCGGAGGCCATGAAGCAGCACGACGACGATGACACGGGCGGTTTTTACCCAGGTTCGGGCCGCCGTGAGGCGTAAAACCATAGTCCTGCTTTTGTGGATTTGATGGAGGAACCCAAAGAACATGCAACTCTTGTGCCCAAAAAGATGGCCTTAGGGAGAGCAGCTACGCATGTACAAGTATGCGAGGGTCTGAATCCTTTTCTAGTTAGCCTTGGGCCTCCTTTTATAGCTTAAGGGGTAACCATAGTGGCAAAACAGTCACTATTCACTTATTAGATAGCCAATAGTGCTATCATACCCAACTCTGGCAGTTAGGACAAAGTGCATTAAATGCACTGCTAGGTGTCATGCTCAGGATGCAACCCGACAAGCCTGCCACGTTGCCTAAGCTTATCTTCTTGACACACCTCTGGACGGGTTTCATTTGGAGGTAATCTGCCTTCCAAATAGCTGCCACAAGCTTAGTGGAAGCCACTTAATCACTTGAGGGCTCGACACCGCACCAATAGCTGATTTGCGTTGTGATGCGGTGCAGTGGTGGCGCCTTGGCGGGGGGATTTTCCCTTGGCGAACCCGGCATGCCTGCCAGGGAAATCTCGGACTTGCCCTTGGGGTGGTCTCGACCTGGCCAGGCTCTCATGCCAAGCAAGGGAGGCTTTCCCAAGGTGATGTCTTGCTGTCTTGGTTTGTCTTGGTCTTCTTGATCCGCTCTTTGATCCCTCAAAGAGTTGCTTCTCTTGCTTGGCCTTGCTATACATGTTGTCGCTGAATATAGAGGGTCATTGTGTCTGTGTATGAATCTGGGCAACAAACGTGAACGTTCATTGTACCGACAGTATGTCTAGAGGGGGGGTCATTAGACTACTTGACCAAATAAAAACTTTTCATTTTCCCAATTTTAGTTGTAGGCAAGTTTTACCAATTCTACCAAGTCAAGTGCACCCTACACATGCAACTCTAAGAGTTGTGCAGTTGAAAGTACAACTTTGCATATGAATGTAAAGGAGGGATTGAATATTTCAAACGCAATGAAGACACGATGATTTTTGGCATGGTTCCGATAGTGGTGTTATCGTACGTCCACATTGATGGAGACTTCAACCCACAGAGGGTAACAGTTGCACGAGTCCACAGAGGGCTCCACCCACGAAGGGTCCACGGAGAACCAACCTTGTCTATTCCACCATGGCTTACGTCCACGAAGGACTAGGCTCACCCGGGTAGATCTTCACCAAGTAGGCGATCTCCTTGCCCTTACAAACTCCTTGGTTCAACTCCACAATCTTGGAGGCTCCCAAGTGACACCTAACCGATTGAAGAGAGACCACTCTCCTAAAGGTAATAGATGGTGTTGTGATGATGACTCCTTGCTCTTGTGCTTAAAATGATCCCTCAAACACTCTCTCATATATTTAGCTTTAGCAGGAGAGGGGATTGAATGGAAAGCAACTTGGGGAAGGTTATAAATCAAGGTTCAAATGGTTGTATTGGAATCTCTTGATCTCACCACATGAGTAGGTGGTTCTCTTCTCACAAAATGAGTAGTGCAAGTTGTGTCTCGTTTTGATCGCTATCTTAGAGAGTAGGTGGTTGTAGAGGTGTATAAATAGGCAGCACAAAAAATCCAACTATTACAAGTCTTTGACCCAACTCGGTGATACCGAGATGAAAATCCCGATGAGGCCTGCTACGGCAAAAGACTCGATCGTTAGGATTTTTGGTGAGATCGATCATACCAACTCGGTGGGACCGAAGTACAATGGATAGGGCAAGACCTAGTTTCTGAAAGTACGGTCAGTTCATATTGGTGATTCAAAAATTTAGCAACTTCATCACAGAAACTTGGTCTGGCCATCTCGGTGAGACCGAGATGTGTATCGGCTGCACCAAAGTATTAGGGTTTGGCATGTGGCACTGTATATGGTAATCTTGGTGGGTCTAGATAGGAGTGTTTCAGTGGTACCAAGATGGATATTTAGGGTTTTGCATAAGATGGAAGTGGAGAAATATTTGAGGGCTTTGGATCAATATCACTAAGCACTTGAGCAATTGAGTCGTGATCAAAACCTCATCCCCTTTAAATGGTATTGGCTTTCCCATGGACTCAGTGAGATCTTGGATCACTTAAGAAAAAATGTAGAGTTTTAAAGCTTTGCCAATCTTTATCCTTTGTATTTTGATGTGACGGTGTCCTGGACTAGGGAGTACTAACCTAGTCATCCCATGCTCCTCGGGATGGGCCAGTGGGCCTTCATTCTTCCCAATACGGACTTCGATAGTTGCACGATGGGGCGTGATCAGGACTACATCTACTGAAGCCTTGCCATACACTCCATGACTTCTCCTGTGGCCTCCATGATGGAAATATGACCTAGAGGCAATAATAAAGTTATTATTATTATATTTCCTTATTCACGATAAAGGTTTATTGTTCAGGCTATAATTGTATTGACCAGAAACTTAAATACATGTGTGGATACCTAAACAAATATTGTGTCCCTAGTGAGCCTCTACTAGACTAGCTCGTTTATCAACAGATGGTTAAGGTTTCCTGACCATAGACATGAGTTGTCATTTGATAACGGGATCATATCATTAGGAGAATGATGTGATGGACAAGACCCATCTGTTAGCATAGCATATGATCGTTCAGTTTTTGCCACTGCTTTCTTAATGTCAAATACATGTTTCTTCGACCATGAGATCATGCAACTCTCGGATACCATAGGAATACCTTGTATTCTATCAAACATTACAACGTAACTGGGTGATCATAAGGATGCTCTAAAGGTATCTCTGAAGGTGTCTATTGAGTTGGCATGGATCGAGACTGGGATTTGTCACTCCATGTGACGGAGAGGTATCTCTCGGCCCTCTCGATAATACAGCATCACAAGAAGCTTGCAAGAAAACTGACTAAGGAGTTAGTTGCAAGATGATATATTACGGAATGAGTAAAGAGACTTGGCAGTGACGAGATTGAACTAGGTATGGATATACCGATGATCGAATCTCGGGCAAGTAACATACCGATGGACAAAGGGAACTACGTATGTGGTCATAAAGGTTGGACCGATAAATATCTTCATAGAATATGTAGAAACCAATATGGGCATCTAGGTCCCGCTATTGGTTATTGACCGGAGAAGCGTCTCGGTCATGTCTACATCATTCTCGAACCCATAGAGTCCACATGCTTAACGTTCGTTGACGATATAGTATTATATGAGCTATGAATGTTGGTGACCGAATGTTGTTCGGAGTCCTGGATAAGACCACGAACATGACGAGGAGCTCTGGAATAGTCCGGAGGTAAAGTTTGATATATGGGATAATTTTGTTTGGTCTCCCGAAGGGTTCCGGAATTCACCGGAAGGGGTTTTGGATGTTTCCCGAAATGATTGGGTATGAGAACACTTTATTTGGGCCAAGGGGTGAAGCCCACATGGCTTTTTTAAGGTGCAAAAAGGAGTTGTGGGGAGGCCATGCGGCAGACGCCAGGGACCCTGGCTTCTGGGGCCAGACACCAAGGACCCTGGTGTCTGGCCCTGGAGTCTGAGAAGGACTCCTGCCTTGCGGGCTAAACCGGCTTTGAGGAGGCTCTTTCTCCAAGAAACGACCCCGGGGCTCAACATATAAATAGAGGGGCAGGGCTAGCACCGAGGACACGTCAAGATTCACCAAGCCGTGTGCCGGCAACCCTGTGCCCTCTAGTTTATCCTCCGTCTAGTTTCCGCTGTGCTTGGTGAAGCCTTGCAGAGATTGTTCTTCAGCACCACCGTCACCGCGCCGTCGTGCTGCCGGAACTCATCTACCACTTCGCCCTTCTTGCTGGATCAAGAAGGCGAGGACGTCGTCGAGCTGAACGTGTGCTAAACGCGGAGGTGTCGTACGTTCGGTACTTGATCGGGACGGATCATGAAGGTGTATGACTACATCAACCGTGTTGATAAACGCTTCCGCTTAGCAAGCTTTAAGGGTATGCAGATGCTCTCCCCCTCTCGTAGCTATGCATCTCCATGGATAGATCTTGCGTGTGCGTAGAATTTTTTTGTTTTACATGCAATGTTCCCCAACACTCCTTGCCAAGATACCTACCTTATAACCCTAGATACCCTACCTGGCATGTATATAAGCCAAAGGGTTAGCCCGTAGAGGGTAGATCAACGCAATTTCATTCACCTAGCCCTACAGTTAGAATACATCTCATGATCTCAAGGTAGATCAACTCTATACTTGACACGTCTTCATCAATATAAACAAGAGCATGACATAGGTTTTTACCTCCATCAAGAGGGCCCGAACCTGGGTAAAACATCGTCTCTTTGTTCATGTTACGGTCTGTACGAGATCCACAGATTGGGACCCCTACCCTGAGATCTTCTCGTTTTCACACCGACATGAGGGGTCCACATCCACTAGTCTTTGCCATACCAATCATTGATCTTCTCTAAAATATATTATCAATGTGCATTAGTTCAATGACATATATGCTGCTATTAATTACCAAAATCACACGGAGATTTAATGCACTTTCAGAATACCATATCCAGGATGTGACCACTGGGATAATATTTGCCTTCAAAACCTGAGCACATAACGAGTCCGGGTACACGAGTTACCGCCAGGCCTACTTAGCTAAGAGCACTTGATTGAATAACCTTAGATCATGGAACCCCATGTCGCCCTGTCCTTTTGGTTTTGTTAGTTTATCCCAAACTAACCAATGTGTTTTCCTTCTTTCCTCTTTGTCTCCCCACCAGAAATTCCTTATAATCCGAGCTACCTCTTCACGTAATGAGACTGGAAATTTAAAGAGTCCCATCGCATACACTAGGAGCGCTTGCAAAACAACCTAGATTATACCACTAGATGCATCGTTTTCAATCTGATGCTCTTTTTAATACCTTATCTTTGTCGCTTGGAATTTTCCAACCTTCATTCTACCCTTTGGCACCGGTAAACCAAGATACTTATCCCCAAAACCTTCAACATTAATATTTAGAATAACCATCATGGACACATGATCCTCTATAGTGCACTTTTTACCAAATTTAATGGAGCACTTATCTAGGCTTAGAAGCTGACCAGTTCCCTTCTCATAATCTGACACAATATATTTTTTGTTTAAGGCTTGATTAATGAACCCCTTGAAAAATAGGAGGCTATCATACGGAAAAAATAGATGAGAAATACTCGGACCTTGTCTGCTTAGCTTAAACTCTTTAAGATCACCTCTCTCACAAGCGTCCTTTAACAGCAAAGGAGAGAGCCTCGGCCAAAAAAATAAATAAAAGGACATAAATGATCCCCTTGCCCGAGTCCACAACATGGACAAAAAGGTTCAGAAACTAACCATTAAAATGCTCTGAAAACTTCACTGGTGTAACACAAGTCATAATCCAGTTAATCCAGGTTGGCACAAAACCAAAAGCCCCAATCATACTGATACGTCTCCAATGTATCTATAATTTATGAAGTATTCATGCCATGTTCACAACAATTCTATATGGTTTTGGTATGATTTGCATGGAACTAACCCGGACTGATGTTGTTTTCACTAGAACTACCGTGGTGTTGTTTTTTGTGCAGAAATAGAAGTTCTCGGAATGGGCTGAAACATTTTGATGATTTTTTTTGGAACAAAAGAGACCCCCGAAGCTTTGTAGGAGGGCCGGAAGAGCCACGAGGAGGGCACAACCCACCGGGGCAAGCCTGAAGCCCAACTCGTGCCGTGGTGGATTGTGCTCACCTCGAGGTCCGTCTTCGCGTGAAACCAATGCCAAAAAATCCTATAAATAGAGAACAATTAGAAATAACCCTAGATCAGAAGTTCTGCCGCCACCAGCCTCTGTAGCCACGAAAAACTAATCTAGACCCCGTTCTGGCACCCTGCCGAAGGGGGGGGGAATCATCACCGGTGGCCATCTTCATCATCCCGGCGGCCACCATGATGAGGAGGGAGTAGTCCACCCACGGGGCTGACGGTTTGTACCAGTAGCTATGTGTTTAATCTCTCTCTCTCTCTCTCTCTCTCTCTCTCTCTCTCTCTCTCTCTCTCTCTCTCTCGTGTTCTTGAGATTGCACGATCTTGATGTATCGCGGGATTTGTTAATATAGTTGGATCATATGGTGTTTTCCCCTCTCTATCTTTTGAGTTTTCCCTTTGAGATTTTGTTTTTTTCAGATTGAATACTTTTATGGATTTGAGAACACTTGATGTATGTCTTGCTATGAATACCCATGGTGACAGTGGGGTATCATATTGATTCACTTGGTATGTGTTTTGGCACTCAACTTGCGGATTCCTGAGGTGACATTGGGGTAATCTATGCATAGGGGTTGATGCATGTTCTCGTCTTTGTTTCTCCGGTAGAAATCTTGGGGCGCTGTTTGAAGTTCTTTGTGTTGGATTGAGTATTATGAATCTGAAATTGTTTGATGCATATCGTATAATTAACTCACACATACTCGCGGTGACATTGGAGTATCTAGGTGACATTAGAGTTGGTTGATGTGTATCATAGGGTGTTATTTTAGTATGAACTCTTGATAGATCGATCTGAAAGGATAACTTGATGTTATTTTAGTACGAACTCTTGATAGGTCGACTAGAAAGAATAACTTTGAGGTGGTTTCGTACCCTACAAACAATTTCTTCTTATGTTCTCCGCTAGATAGGAACTTTGGAGTGATTCTTCATCACATGTTGAGGGATGGTTATGTGATCCAATTATATTAGCATTGCTGAGAGATTGCACTAGTCAAAATACAAACACTAGGCCTCATTTTCAAGCATTGCTATACCGTTTGTGCTCACTTTTGTTACTTGCTACCTTACTGTTTTTTATTGTTCCTATTACCAAAAACAATATCTACTACCCATATTGTACTTTTACCACCATCTCTTCGCCAAACTAGTGCACCTATACAATTTGCCATTGTATTGGGTGTCTTGGGGACACAAGAGACTTTTTATTCTTGGGTTGCATGGTTTTTTGAGAGAGACCATCTTCATCATATGCCTCCCATGGATTGATAAACCTTAGGTCATCCACTTGAGGGAAATTTTCTACTATCCTACAAAACTCTACGCTTGGAGGCCCAACACGAGTCTACAAGAACAAGTTGTGTAGTAGACATCACATACTTTTTAGAAATCGCCAATCCACTTGATCGTATGCTTTTTCCAAGTCCAATGTGTATGCACAAAACTCTCCACGCTGATTTTTTAATGTACCTAGTGAATGAATACATTCAAAAGCAATAAGTGCTTTATTAGAAATTAACCGGCCAGGGATAAAGGCACTCTGAATGAGAGAAATCATACCATCCAAGAGAGGCCTCAGTCTATTCACCACACACTTTGACATAATTTTATAGATGATATTGCACAAGCTGACCAGTCTAAAATCTTTGATGGACTGGGGATTCTTCACTTTGGGGATAAGAACAATGGTAGTGTCATTGATACCTTTAGGCATAACTCTTGAGATAAAAAAATGCTGGATTGCCCTTACAATATCCTCCTTTATTAAGCCCCAATTTCTCTGAAAAAATCTAGATGGAAAACAATCCAGACCTGGTGGAACCAATTTGGGAAATATCATTACTAATCTCTTCCTTGAAAAAAGGTTTGAACTGCTCCACATTCATATCATCATTGACGAGAGGTTTCACAATCGGAATAACACGAGAAGGATCAACATTAGAGTCACATGTAGACAAATGCTAGAAAAATGAATTTGTGATACATTTGATTTCTTTCATATTCTCCATTAGAAACCCATCACTCCTCTTGAGGGCAGAAATATTATTTTTCTTTTCTCTCCAAGAAGCCTTTCTCTGAAACAAATTCTTATTACGATCCCCCAGAATCATTTAGTTAATACAAGACCTTTGCTTCCATGTGATTTCTTCCTTAATAAGAAGCTCATCCATCTCCACGAGAATTTTCTTTCTCTCCATAATAGCCGCCTTATCACTCTTTTAAAAAGAACATTTAATATTTTGCAGGCAGCCTAAAGTTTCTTTGGGCAGATAACCAATGTGAACCTAGCTCCAAGAATGCAAGGATTTCATCAATTTATACAAATTAGTTGCCACATCCTGTAGATCTCTTACTTGCATGATTTTATTCCAATAAGTTCTAACCTGGTCATCCAATGCCATACTCTCTCGCTCACAATATGATTCATATCTCAAATGCTTGTTAAAAGAAATATTAGGCCGGTTACCCAACAATTGAATATACAAAGGATAATGATCTAACCTGGATGATATAATATGTGAGACCTTGCACTGAGGATAAATAGCAGACCATTGAGGGAATGTCATGCCCTGATCATGCCACACCTTGATAACCCACAAGTGCACAGGATCAATTATAGCTTTTTTTATAAATAAGAGTGTCAAACCCAATGAGGAGCTAAAGGCAGAATTTATATTGTCTTCAAATTCTATCGACTACCGATACAAATTTACGCACACTTAACGTTTGCTTTACTAAGAACAAGTATGAAGCTAGAAGTACTTTGTAGGTGTAATGCTAGAGCTACTTTGCAAGAATAAAACTAGGAGTACTTTTCAAGATAATAAAGTTAGTTTTTTTAGTAGAAAGCTTTTTGTAACACGCGAGAAGGATTTGTCCCTAGGCAATCGATAACTAGACCGGTGATCATTATTGTAATTTTATATGAGGGAGAGGAGTGGGCTAACATATTTCCATACTTGGATCATATGCACTTATGATTGGAACTCTAGCAATCATACGCAACTACTAAAGACCATTAAGGTAAAACCCAACCATAGCATTAAGTAACAAGTCCTCTTTACTCCCATACGCAAGAACCCTCATACTCAAGTTTGTGTTTCCGTCACTCACTCAACCCACTAAAATAGAATTATGAACATATTGCAACACCCTACAACGGTAATCCTGCACACTTGCGCAACACATAGGGCACCATAGGATAACACCAAAATAAAATCTACAACTCAAACCGACCACGATCATCAATCAACCCATAGGACAAAAGAAATCTACCCAAACATCGTAGGATTGCCACACATCATTGGATAATAATATATGGCATTAAGAAACATGTTTAAGTAGATATTACAGTGGGTAGAAGAGGTGTTACACCGCTGCATAGAGGGGGAGAGTTGATGATGACGGAGCAAAGTTCTTGGTGTAGACCGCCATCACAATGATTGCCCGTGTGGCCTTCCTTCTTCTTCTTCCTTGCCTCCCCCCCTATATGGGAGGAGAGTTTCCCCTCTGGTCCATGGTTGCCATGGCTCCCAGAGGGAGGGATCCCCTCAGAGATCCCTCTCTGTTCTCTTCCGTTTTGCATTCCTGTTTTTGGCCAAAACCCATTTCTATAATTACCGAAGATCCATAACTCTGATTGGACTGACATTTTGAGGGTTTTTTATCCGGATATTATCTTCCTTACGGAAGGAGGACACCTCCAACCGAGTTACACGGGTTCCACAAGCCCTCTAGGCGCGCCCAGGGTAGGGGACATGCCCCTTGAGCTTGTGGACCCCTCGTGCATTGTCTTGTGTTCTTTATTTTTCTCAAAAATCACATAAATTCCTAAATAAATTTCCGTAAATTTTTATCGTGTTAGGACTTCATTTGATATAGATATTGTGCAAAAAACATACAAAAATGGGAACTGGCACTAGGCACTGGATCAATATGTTAGTCCCAAAAATAATATAAAATGTTGCCAAAAGTATGTGAAAGTTGTAGAATATTGGCATGAAAGAATCAAAAATGATAGATACGATGAAGACGTATCACACCTTCACAACATTTCTCATGAATAGACAATTTTCGTTGAAGCGATCATTTCCAAGTTCATGATGTTGTTTCCTTGTGAAGCGTGAGCTTAGCATCTTTCACATTGATGACAACACATGCATGTGGTTCCAAATTAATGCCGGATAAAAAGGATTTTGGGTATAGTTTTCCTTTATGGTTTCCTTCCTGATCATTATCATACGCCCACGGCAACCCTTGAAAGACCAAATCAAATAAGTTGCATTCAGAAAGAATCTCGCAAAAATTAGCCATTAGCTTAGGTGACCTCTTATAGCAATAAAAATGTTCATGCTGCCACATAGCTTCATTAAAATCACCCACCATAAACCAAGGACCGAAACCAAGAGAGTTTACCCGCCTCAGGAGGTCCCACATGACATACATTTGTCTCGCCTTCGTTTCTCCATAAAAAAGTGCATCTCCATTTTGAACCATCACAATTATAGATATACATGTCAATATAATGGTCGCCAAATTTGTTTAACTCCACAGAGAAACACTCATCCCAAAACACAGCTAAACCACCACCTTTGCCTTTAACTGAAACAATAAATACATTTTCCATGCCCAACCGATACCGCAAACACTCGAAATATTCTTTATTCTACCTTGTTTCAGAAATAAAAATAATGTTGGGTCGGTAAGACTTATTGAGACACACTAATTCTTGAAATTTACGAGGCTGAATCAACCCTCGAAAGTTCCAACTAAGTATTTTCACGGCTCCTAACAGGCGTCATCACATGCAGCCGTTAGTTGACCGACAACCCCAGGGTCGGTTGCTACCTTTGCAGACACCCCATCCTCTTTTCCTTCCCCTACAGACTCTCTCCTCCTACCATGAACGTCCTCCTCTCCCCCATCTACCTATTTTGTTACATGAATCACATTCCCATGTATGCCTACCCCAGCCTCCACTCTCTCCCCACACACTTTCTTACAAGTTGGAAGAACCACACTGGTTACCCTAAACTCTATGCTCTCAGAACTATTACTATCAAAGCTAAGTACAAGGTCTTGGCCTTCCAAACATCTTCTCTTGTTGCCCGCTGAGCTCTTTAGGATATCAGCAAAAACTGCCTAGCGACTAGAAAGGTCGCTACCACCATTCGGAAGGGTTGGGACCCCGAACTGGACGTGTTTCACACACGCTGCCTGAACGACGACACGTTCCTCCCACTCCTCTCTATGGTGCCTTTTTCAGCACACCAATTTCACCGAGCCTCCGGGGGCAGCCAAGCTCTAATCGCCACCCCCCAATGACCATGTCCACCTTGGTGCCCAACTGAGTAACAGCTCCAGGTCGAACACTCACTCCTTCCACCATAGGGTCAGGTAGAAGATGTAGAACATCTGCAACAGTCCCAGCCACACTGCCATGTGCAGCCGCCGGGCCTTTGTGTCCATCAACAACAACAGGGGCTTGCACATGCCCATCTTCAGAAATGGGTGACACCTTCATAGCAGCTGCAGCTGCCACGGCCGGGTGCACACCATCAGCGGCACCGACAGAGCCAGCTGGCTTTCCTGGCTAGCTGACATCCTTGGCGGCACCTGTCTGTTGCCGTCGATGTCCTGACCATGCTCGGCACATGTGTCAGTCAACATGAGCCCCCTCCTGGGCGGCCCTTGACCCCAACACATGGCTTTCCACCTGACAGTCGTGACCCGGAGGATCCCAACCAGCCATGGCCATCAAAGGCGGGGTAGCCGCAACGGATAGCTTTTGGATGACTATAGAGACGGAGGTGACAACCTTTTTCGGAAGCTTTACCAATCCCCGGAGCTCATTCTCCTGGAACTCCATGGAGCTCGAACGCCCACCATAGGATATGGCAGTGATATGTCTCCAAAGTATCTATAAATTTTGCTTGTTCCATGTTGTTATATTATCATTCTTCGATGTTTTATAATCATTTTATAGCAACTTTATATCATATTTTGGGACTAACCTATTCGCAGAAAATCCCTATCAAATGGATTCCAAACGCAGCGAAACTTTTTGGTGATTTTTTTGGACCAAAAGACAACTTATGGGCCAAGGAAGGACCAGACAGGAGTCCCATGGCGACCACAAGACACCAGGGCATGCCCAGGAGCCCAAGCGCGCCCTAGTGGGTTGTGGGGCCCACGGAGGTCTCTCGCACCGCCTATCAGCTCTATAAATACCCAGATATTCCAGAAACCCTAGTAGGGTCAACGAAAAATTATTCTAGCTGCCTCAAGTTCTAGAAGCACGAAATCAAATCTAGAGCCCTTCTCCGGCACTCCGCCGGAGGGGAACACGATCACGGAGGGGTTCATCATCCTCATTGGTGCTCCTCCGATGTTGTGTGAGTAGTTCACCTCATACCTACGGGTCCGTAGGCAGTAGCTAGATGACTTCTTCTCTCTTTCTGATTCTCAATACAATGGTCTCTTGGAGATCTATTTGATGTAATGACTTTGTGCGATGTGTTTGTTGGGATTCGATGAATTGTGAGTTTATGATCATATTTGTTTTACCTTAATATCCATATTTGATTATTATAGCCTTGTATTTCTTATCTGATCTTTGGGTTTTGTTTGTCCAACTTGATCTATTTATCTTGCAATGGGAAGAGGTGCTTTGTGATGGGTTCGATCTTACGGTGTCCTCACCCAGTGACAGAAGGAGTAACGAGGTACGTATGTATTTCTATCAAGGATAAAAAGATGGGGTTTATTCCTACATGAATAGATCTTGTCTACATCATGTCATCGTTCTTATTGGATACTCCATTTCTCCATTAACTCAATACACTAGATACATGCTGGATAGCGGTCGATGTGTGGAGTAATGGTAGTAGATGCAGGCAGGAATCGATCTACTAATCTTGGACGTGATGCCTATATACATGATCATCGTCTTGGATATCGTCATGATTATTCGCTTTTCTATCAATTGCCCAACAGTAATTTGTTTACCCACCGTATGTTATTTTTCGAGAGAAGCCACTAGTGAAATCTACGGCCCCCGTATCTATTTTCTTATCATATACTTTCAGGTCTACATTGCTATTTGCCTTTTCCTTTATTTGCATCTTTTCTTTTAAGATCTATATTATCAAAACCCAAAAAACATTACTGAATTTTATTTGTCATTGTTCCATTTGCTTTTACCTATCTACCTATTTACCAATCTATTACCTGGGAGGGATTGACAACCCCTCTTACGCGTCGGGTTGCAAGTATTTGTTCTTTGTGTGCAGGTACCATTTACATAGTGTTGCTTGAGTCTCCTACTGGTTCGATAACATAGGTTTCACATCCGAGGGAAATACCTACCGTCGTTGTGCTGCATCATCCCTTCCTCTTTGGGGAAATACCGACGTAGTTCTAGATGCATCAGGCAGAGCCCTGATACGTCTCCAACGTCTCCAACGTATCTATAATTTTTTATTGTTCCATGTTATTATATATTCTGTTTTGGATGTTTAATGGGCTTTATTATACACTTTTATATTATTTTTGGGACTAACCTACTAACCCAAGGCCCAGTGCAAATTGCTGTTTTTTGCCTATTTCAGTGTTTCGCAGAAAAGGAATATCGAACGGAGTCCAAACGGAATGAAACCTTCGGGAGAGTTATTTTTGGAACGATATCAACACAGAAGACTTGGAGTACACGCCAAGAAGCGAGAGAGGCGGCCACGAGGGCAGGGGCGTGCCCGGGGGGTAGGCGCCCCCCCCCCCACACACACACCCTCGTGGGCCCCCTCTGGCTCCCCTAACGTGCCTCTTCAGCCTATATATACTCTCATACCCTGAAAACATCTGGGAGACGGACGAAACCCTAATTCCACCGCCGCAACCTTCTGTACCCATGAGATCCCATTTTGGGGCCTGTTCTGCAGCTCCGCCGGAGGGGGCATCGATCACGGAGGGCTTCTACATCAACACCATAGCCCCTCTGATGAGTTGTGAGTAGTTTGCCACAGACCTTCGGGTCCATAGTTATTAGCTAGATGGCTTCTTCTCTCTCTTTGGATCTCAATACAAAGTTCTCCTCAATCTTCGAGGAGATCTATTCGATGTAATCTTTTTGCTGTGTATTTGTCGAGATCCGATGAATTGTGGGTTTATGATCAAGATTATCTTTGAACAATATTGGATTCTTTTCTGAAATCTTTTATGTATGATTATAATATCCTTGCAAGTCTCTTCGAATTATTGGTTTGGTTTGGCCTACTAGATCTATAGTTCTTGCAATGGGAGAAGTGCTTGGCTTTGGGTTCAATCTTGCGGTGTCCTTTCCCAGTGACAGCAGGGGCAGCAAGGCACGTATAGTATTGTTTCCATCGAGGATAAAAAGATGGGGTTTATATCATATTGCTTGAGTTTATCCGTCTACATCATGTCATCTTGCTTAAGGCGTTACCCTGTTCTTATGAACTTAATACTCTAGATGCATGCTGGATAGCGGTCGATGTGTGGAGTAATAGCAGTAGATGCAGAATCGTTTCGGTCTACTTGTCACGGACATGATGCCTATATATAATGATTGTGCCTAGATATTCTCATAACTATGCGCTTTTCTATCAATTGCTCGATAGTAATTTGTTGACCCACCATAGAATTCTGCTATCATGAGAGAAGCCACTAGTGAAACCTATGGCCCCCGTGTCTATTCTCATCATATTATCTTCCATCAACTATTTACTTTACTTTGTTTTATTTACTTTCAATCTCTATACCAAAAATACCAAAAATATTATCCTATCATATCTATCAGATCTCACTCTCGTAAGTGACCGAGAAGGGATTGACAACCCCTTTTATCGCGTTGGCTGCGAGGTTCTTATTTGTTTGTGCAGGTGTGATGGACTCGCGCGTGGTCTCCTACTGAATTGATACCTTGGTTCTCAAAAACTGAGGGAAATACTTACGCTAGTGTGCTGCATCACCCTTTCCCCTTCGTGGGAATACAACGCAAGCTCGAGAATTAGCAAGAAAAATTTCTGGCGACGTTGCCAGGGAGATCTATGCAAAAATCATATACCAAGTACCTATCACAAACCCTTATCCCTCGCATGACATTTATTTGCCTCTCGTTTTCTTCTCCCCCACTTCACCCTTGCCATTTTATTCGCCCTTCTTTTTCTGTGTGTTTTACCGTTCGCTTGCCTCGTGTGTCCTCGTCTTTATTGTGGTTTTTTGCTATCATGTCTGAGATGGGGGAGGATGACGTTGAAAGGGGTAGTAACGTTGAGGGCAACTTTGCCTTTGCTGATCCTCCGGATGAAACTACCACTTTACATACTAAGAAGTTCAGGGTTGGTAGTGGTAATATTATTGGAAAAGGAGTTCTTGAAGACTTCTTTACTTGTGTCGGTGCTTTACCCACTATGGGTGGATCTATTCTTCATATAACTAGTAATCTCGCGGATGCCATATCTATGCTTGTAGTTGAAATTGAAAGGCAATTTATCCATATGCATCCTTGCATTCAGAGAATCTTTCTAGAATTTTCCAATATTGAGCATTCTTCTGTTAAGTGCGCAACTACTATCTTTTTGGCTCACGAGTTCAGATTCATAATGAAAGAGGCCAAAGAAATCTTTATGCATTATAGGGTGGACGTTGGTCGTCCTCCCATAGAAGCTGTCTTATTCAATCAAGAGGACATAATGCGTTTGCAATCTTTAGATCATGTTGCTTTTAATGAAAACCTTAGGAAAAAGGTTCCTACCAATATCTTGGTAGATAGAATCTCTGAATTGAATGATGATTTTGCTATTCAAAACAATGGGTTAGGTTTTTCCCTTGAGCGAAGGCTCATGACCTTTTGCCAAAAGAATGCGTATAATGATGAATTGGTTGTGCAATATGAAGGGCCAAAGGAGGAACCTATACCTCCTGAGCTTGATGTGGGGCACTTTTGTCCTATTAAATTTAGCCCTTTTGATTACTTTTGCTTGCCACAAAGAAAACTTGCTGCTGAACATAGGGAGTATGAGATGATTTTTCGCGATCTACCTTATCATTACGGCAATACCTAGATCTATTTTTGTATCGTGCCTCGCTAGGATGTTAAACGATAGCGCTTGTTGGGAGGCAACCCAATATTATTTTCTTTGCTTTTGCTTATGTTTAGGAATAAATATTGCATCTAGCTTCTGTTTAGCTGTGGTTTTGTGTTTTAGTTAGTGTTCGTGCCATGTAGAACCTTTGGGAAGACTTATGTGAAGTTTATGCGATCATGCAGTAAAAAACAGAAACTTTAGCGCTCATGAGATTAGCTACCATGTTTTACTGGAGAGTGATTTTTAGTTGATTCTTTTTGCATATGATTAATAGACAAATTCCTCACGTCCACCAATTTATTTCAATTTTTTTAGAGTTGCATAAGTATTCAAAAGTTACAGATTGCTACAGATTGTTCTGTTTTTGACAGATTCTATTTTTCATGTGTTGTTTGCTTATTTTGATGAATCTATTAGTAGTATCGGGGGGTATGTGTGATGCCCCGAGACCGATGCGCCAGGTGTCAGCCAGTTATTCGTCATCGTTGCCATGTCATTTGCTTGCGTGTTGCACTTTGCCATGTCATCATGTGCATTTCATCAGCATGTTTTCAAAACTTGCTTTCGTTCGGGTTCCCAGTTCTCTCCGTTGTCCGTTCTGAGTCCAGACACACTCGCACGCGCCCATGGAACCTCCGAATATTTATTTTATAAGTGGCCGAAAAACGTTCTCGGAATGGGGTGAAACTTGGCGTGCGGTCTTATTGTAGTGTAGACAGCCCGCCTGCCAAATTTCATCGCATTCGGAGTCCGTTTGATAGCCCAACCGTTAAACATATAGCGGCATTATAGTCGGTTTAAACGTCGGACGTTTCAGTGCTCTGAAACCTGTTGCCGGGCTGCCATCTCTCTCTCTCTCTCTTCTCAGCCTACACATTCTACACAGGCCACTTTTCCTCTCCTCACTACTTGTCCGAAACTGCCCCGAACCCGACCCGAGGCTCTCGTTACCGTTGGGTCCGGATCATCCCCAAACATCCCTAAAATATCATCAACTTCTCATTTGGACCCCCTAGTCAATTTTTCTCGAACCATCCGATTTAATCGGAGGGTCCAAAACTTGCCTCTAGTATCTGCCTACCTATTTAAGCAGTCCCCTAGTCCAATTTTGTCAAACCCTAAATTCTAGCCTTCTTGTCCCATCGCGCGGCCGCCAGCATCTCCCACCTCGGGATCCTCTCATTCCCCACCGAGCCAACCACTAGCCACACCCAGATCCAATCCATCCACGCAGCCACGCTTGAGCTCGTCCTCGAGCACGACCCCGCCCCTACTCAACGCCGGCAACCAGCTATGTGCCTGCCTCGAGCTCGATCTGGCCGCCTTCCTCTGCCTGGTCCCCATGCTCCTCCATGCCTCACCTCGCGCCGATGGCCGCCGACCACCTAAGCAGCAGCAGCAGATGAGCACCGCCAGCCTCGTCCCGCTCATCTCCTCCCCTGTCTCCCTTCCTCCCTGTGTTCCTCTCTCTTTCTCACATCTCTCTCACAGGGAACCGAGCCCCCCATGGCGCCGCCACCTCGTCCCCATCGTTCTTCATCTCGGTGTCGCCCCGGCCTCATCCGCCCTCACCAGAGTTCGTGCCAAGTATAGCGCCGCCTCGCCCCTGCTTCGCAGCAAGCCGCAGCCCCGCGTTGACCTGCTGCTCGTCCTCAAGGTCGCCGGCCGGGTCCCGCCAAGTCGTCGCCCGTTCGTCCCCGCCCTACCGGATCTGTGCCGCCGGCCTCCATCTCCCTTCAGCACCAAGTTCCCTGCGCTGTCACTGCCTCTCTCGAGCACGAGTTCGACCCCCTGCTTCCTGTGCATCGAGGACCAGCGCTCGTCTCGCTCGTCCGCATCACCCCAGCGCCAAGTCTCCCCTCGCATTGACGGAGTCCCGCTCGCTCGATTCTGCCCGTCGCCCGCACCCGTTACCGCAGCGGTCTCCCCTGCTTCGCTCGCACGGGCCGGCGTCGCCAGCAACGCGTGACCCAACTCCCTGTGCGCCAAGGCCCAGCCCCGCAGCCCCAAGTCGGCCTCCCTCTCCACAGTTTGGGCTTGGCCCATGGGTGAGCTCCCCCCAGCGCCACCTTTGTTTTTCTTCTGTTGGCCGAACATGCACCAGATGCGGCCCGTATCATGTTTTTTTTAGTTCGGTGTTTTTAGCTATTAATTGAGTGAACTGCCAGTTTACAAAAAACCCCTCCAAGTTTCATGCATTAATAACTCTATAACCATGCATCACATGTAAAAACTTTAGATATGAAAAATGCGTAGAATTTTGTGTAGATTAATAATATGCCTCTTTCATCCCTATTTAAAATGTTTAAAATGCTGTTTGTTTAAATTTGCTCAAATGTCATGTTAAATGGTTTAATTCATAACTAAATAACCGTAGCTCCAAATTTAATAAACTTTATATGTAAGTGGGGTGGAAAAATGTGTAGATTAACATGGTGCACTTTGTTTTGCTGTTTAATAACATTAAAATGTGGTAATAGGGAGAACAGTACCAAATTCAAAATATGAACATGGGGTTTTTACGGAATTGTTGTTTGTTGTTTCCGGCCCCATTTAAATTGCCTAGATAGATAGTTTACTTTTGCTTCACCTCTTGCCATGTTAAAAACATTTAATCATGTCTTGTAAATAAACGAGAGTCAAGTAAATAATTAACATGTGGTGTTTCATCAATATGCAACTCGTTGCATATTGAGCTCCACTTAACTTGTAGTTTTGTTTGTGCACTTTGACATGCCATGCATATTTAAACCAGACATGCATCATACTTGGTTGTGCATCATATGCCATGGTTATGATATGTGTGTCTACCATGTTGTTTGCTTCTTTCCGGTATGTTTCTCTCGTTAGCTTCGGGTTCGTGCCGGAGTTGTGAGGATTGTTCGACTACTTCTTGGACTCGTCCTTCTTCCTTCGGGATCCCAGGCAAGATGACCATCCCCTTGGATACCTTTACTCTCATTGCCATGCTTAGTTGTCTCGATGCTATCGCTATATGTCGCGCTACCTATCTTTTGTTGTCAGCCTCTCCTTGTTGCCATGAAACCTCTAACCATTGACACCTTCCCAGCAGAACCGTTGTTTGGCTATGTTACCCGCTTGCTCAGCCCCTCTTATAGCGTTGTTAGTTGCAGGTGAAGATGAAGATCGTTCCATGTTGGAACTTGTTGTTGGAATATCACAATATCTATTATTATTATTAACACACCTATATACTGGGCATGGGTGGAAGGCTTGGCCTTTTGATCGGTGTTTTGTTCCACTCATGCCACCTTAGGAGCCGATAAACCAGCGTTATGTTCCTTGATTTTGCGTTCCTTACACGGTTGGGTATATGGGGACCCCTTGACAGTTCGTTTTTGAATAAAACTCCTCTAGCAAGGCCCAACATTGGTTTTAATTTGCCTCATAATAACAACTTAATTAATTAATTGATTTGCATAGGGGGTCATGTCCCCGAGGATTCTTCTACATAACAGGGGGGCAGTGCTGATGGTGTTGGTCCCAAACTAGAGCCACTTGCGGTGCCACCCAGTTATCTGGGGTCTTCGGTTGCTGTACATAGTGCTCATCCGGATGTGGCGTGAGACGAGATACGCGCGGATACTATCAGGGTGTCGGCACGCCAGGAGGTCTTGCTGGACTTGTTTTACCATTTTCGAAATGTCTTGTGCACCGGGATTCCGAGTCTGATCGGGCTGTCCCTAAGATAAGGGGTAATATTATTATTACTTCTGCTGATCGTGAGAGCTTGTGATGGGCTAAGTTGGAACACCCCTGCAGGGTTATGATCTTTCAAAAGCCGTGCCCGCGGTTATGTGGCAGATTGGAATTTGTTAATGTCCGGTTGTAGAAAACTTGTTAGAGGATCCGAAGTAAAACACACAACTGTGTGAGTAACCGTGACTGTCTCTTTTCACTTTGAGAAGAGAACACGGTGGGGTTATGTTTGACTCGTAGGTAGTTCAGGATCTTTAGCGATCATTACTAGTTTGCGACTGTTTGCGTAGATGCTCATCTTATTCTTGTACTCGTAAGTTAGCCACCATACATATGCTTAGCCGCTGCTGCAACCTCACCACTTTACCTCTTCCTACCCATTAAGCTTTGCTAGTCTTGTTACCCATGGTTATGGGATTGCTGAGTCCTCGTGGCTCACAGATACTTCAACACCAGATGCAGGTACCGCTGAGAACAGTGCAGGCGATGGTTCAGAACTTCACTGCAAGCTCGATGAAGAGCTTGGCCGTATGAATGTGACGTTTTCGACGATCAGTAGTGGTTCGTACTAGGGGCGATCAGACCTTGTGTGGCTTTATTTATGATATCTTTCATTTGGATCTTCGTCCATAGTCGGACTGTGATGTTATTTGGATGATGATTGTTTATGTAATGCATTGTGTGACGTGGCGAGTGTAAGCCAATTACTCTTTTACAATTTCATCCCTCTTTTACATGAGTTGTGTAAAGATACCATACTTGAGATCATTCTAGTATGAGATTATGCCTTTAAGTCGTGCCTCGACACGTGGGAGGTATAATCTCATACTAGACATTACAAGTTGGTATTCAGAGCCTTCTCCGACCTAGGAGCCCCCACTGATTGATCGAATCGTTGACGGTTGAGTCTAGCCACACACATGAAAATGTTTTGAGTCCTATATATATATCGGAGAGTAGGATTTCTTTTTACTCCTCATCCCTTTATCACTCTGGTCAGGACTCCTGGCGATTACTTTATCTCTTCTACTCTCAAAAATTCACTAATTTTTTTTAGGATCACGCGAGTATTGTTTGGATTGTTCTGATGTCTTTGTGACGAGAACATTGTTCTCGATGCCTCCTGTCATTTAGGGGTTGTGGCAGTGTCCCGGGGAGTTGAGCTCTGAGGTGTTGTCGTTACAAATCTATCGCAACAGTTCTGTAATACTTAAGACAGCCGACATCGAAAACTCTTCTATGCGGTTAGTGGCAAGATAACCCTGACATCACCCAGTACTGGGGAGGTAGTTCGGGAGTATTGCCATAGCTAGTATAGCGGATGCATTTCGAAGGTCCGAGGTAAACGGTTTCCGGAAATAACTGGTTATGTGTTGAAGGATGGATTCAGCTGGATGTAGGATTAGAGTTGAGTGCGCAATGCTTCCCCTGTATCCCAACACCAGATTGCATAACCGGAAACTTTCGGAAATTAATAGGTGGGTTCATCTAGTAGTTCGTAGGCATTCTTCCAACGAATGCATGATATGAGGTTGGGGTTCAACATCTAGTGAAGTGGTTTTATGGGCGTTGTTCCGATCGGGAGTTGCATCTTAAAGGGTCCTTGGCTATGCTGATCCGAGGATTGCAAAACCCTTTTGTAACACGTTCCATGAGCTTTCAGCACGAACATGTGGAACGAAGCTTCTATCTTGTATTTGTTCTATCTGCTCCTTGTTGTTTTTATTTACCTTTTCTTCTCCCAAGTGGCTTCTTGACAAGTGTTGTACCATTAAGCTTATGAAATTCATTCGTTCAATTCTCTGTTCGAATGATATTGTGAAGATTATGTTGCAACATATCTATCCTTTGTTTTTGTTTTGATTCTGGTATTCGAGTTGCTTCGATGTCAAGTGTTGATTCCATACCTTTCCTAATCGGTGTTCTCATATTTCTATGGGAGTGCTAATCCTTCTTGATCATCGAGATTGTTTTGTTAAATTCTTTTCAACCGGCGTGCTACTCTTCAAGTCAATCTGATCCTTTTAATATGTGCAAGATCAAGTCTTGGATTTTCTCAACGGTGTCTATTTCATTCATCCCAAGTTTTCCTTGTTTTCCCCACCCTCCCACCCGTCTTCTTCTTGGAGCCAGAGATCTCAAATCAAGTATCCTTCTATTCATGTGATGTTTCTTCATTCTTTCGTTCAATTTCATTATCCGGTGATTTCTCGAGAAGATGCTAAGGAAGCTTCAAGTTTATCATTCTCCGTTCTCGTTCCTTCTCCGGTGGACTAAACCCAAGCTTCTGTATTAATCATATCTGTTCCTCTTGTTTCACATGTTTTCCGTGTGGGAATTTCTTATCCAAGGCTCTCTTATTTCTTCACATCTCTTTATTCATATCCGGAGTGTTCAAGATATCTCAAAAGATTCGCGTTTCCATTCTTAATCCGTTCAAGCTATTTTGAGGATTGTCATCTTATTCAATCCATTTAATTCAACCGGTGCAATCTCTCTTAAGCAATCTTGTTCAACGGTGATTTCTTTAGTTGGCCCTGACCCACTGGTCTTTCCCAGGATCTTACCTAACTCTTCTAATTTCTTTTTCAGGAGTTATACTCATATTCTTTTCAAAGTGTGACGTAAGAATGATTTCCATCAGTCACATGCCTTCTCCAAGACCGCTTTCAAAATATTTTCAACCTCAGGTCAACCTTCCTCTTTTCATTCTTTCGGAGTATTTCATGAATTCTTTTCTTTGTGTTCCTCCAAAGGCCATCATTTCAGAAGATTTCCTTGTTCTCAGTTTTTAACTTCGTCCTCCAAATATTCTTCATTGATGCCTCTCTGTTCGTCTCCATATTCTTCCGGTGCATCATTCAAGTATTCTTTACTCTGCTCGTGGTCCATTTGTTCTTTTGTATCTAAGATTGCCTCATGTATCTTCGTTCATTTTCTAATTCTTCATGGTGGTTTATTCTCTTTCATCACCCGGTCTCAATTCTTACGGTGGTTCGTTCAAGATTTCTCTTCCTTTGTTATCGTATTAATTCATTTGTTCTTTTCATAATCCTACCGGTGATTCGTTGAATACTTTCTCAAGTTTGTGCGAGATCTCTCTTTAATTCTTTGCAACAAGAATAAGTAGTATGCCAAATCCGTTGCTTGTCATCAATTTAATTTGGTGAAGGATAAGCATACAATAAATCTTATTCTTAATCCCCCGAATTGATTATTCTCTTTTCCGAAGCTTGTTCATCATATCATATTCTCTGTTCCAAGTTGTTCATCTTGTTTTCCGGAGCTCCAAGTTATTTCAATTATATCATTTCAAAGCTTCATCTAATCATTGCAAGGATTCAATCTTATTCTTTTCATCCTTCACTTTTCATCCTTTTGTTACCGGAGTTCTTCTTGGTGGTTCATCATGATTTAGTTCATCCTCGCAGTCTTCATCAAGATTCTTGATCAATGAGCTCAAGTATTCTTCTTCTTGCATTCCGAAGTGCAATTCTTTCTACCTTATCGTTTGAGATGGTGGTATGTCATTCTTGACAATTTCCCTTCGTGTTTCATGATTCACAAGTTATCAAGAATGAAATATTTAAACCCATCATCCTTATTTCTCAGGAGATCCTTTCAACCTCCCATTTTGTTTGTTGGAGTTATCTTGGGTTGTATCTCACCTAAAATCTTTCCATAAGGATTGTTGCTATCTATGGTGCTTATAAATGACCCAAGTTCTTCATTATCCTCTCGGTGAAAGAGTTTTCATCTCTTCGTTGATCTCTAGCAACAATTGCTTTCCATTAGTGGATGGGTATCACCTCATAATTTTGAGATGTTTTCCATAAGCTCACAACAAGCTTATTCTTTTTGTTGTTGATTTTTCCAACAACTCCGTTCAACCCTTCTTCGTAAGGATGATTTCCATATTCATTCGTGGGAGAAGTTCTCACTTTCTTATCCGTTCTTTCTTTCCAACGATCTAGCATCTATTCTTTCATTCCGGAGGCATTGTGATATTGCTCTCTTCGAACCATCATCTTGTCATATCAAGATCAAGTTCTTTTCCTTGTTTATCTATTTAACAGGAGTGTGGTGACCTCCATTCTAGTTCTCTCATCTTATCAAGTTTTTCCTCTCTTTTCAACCGGAGTGCTATCTAAAATCTTACTTACCCTTGTGACATTCTTTCAATTGTTCCGGAGGCAGCGTGTTGTTTTTTCATCAAGTATCATCCCATCTCCTCAAGTTCATGTTCAATTCCTTCCATTTACAGTCGGAATGCTCTCCAAATTATTTCGTTCTTATTCCTTCTCAATCTTGGTTAACCGGAGTGGTTTTGAAATTCTTTCGTCATCCCTGAGCTATTGTTTAATGTCTTTCAACCTACAAGGTTCTCGTAATGTTCCTTGTTCCTCATTTTACCGGAGTGCTCTTAACTTCGTTCATCTCCGTTGTATTCTTTCTTTCAAGATTGTTCAACCTCTCAAGGTTCGTGGTTTCACTCGTTTGTCGAAGAAGCAACTTTGTTTTACCTCTTCCTTTTCCGTTTCTATCCGGTGCCATCCCCAGGATCTCGGGTTGAGATCCTCTGTTAGTGTGGGAGAGTTGTGACGCCCCGAGACCGATGCGCCAGGTGTCAGCCAGTTATTCGTCATCGTTGCCATGTCATTTGCTTGTGTGTTGCACTTTGCCATGTCATCATGTGCATTTCATCAGCATGTTTTCAAAACTTGCTTTCGTTCGGGTCCCCAGTTCTCTCCGTTGTCCGTTCTGAGTCCAGACACACTCGCACGCGCCCGTAGCACCTCCGAATATTTATTTTATAAGTGGCCGAAAAACATTCTCGGAATGGGGTGAAACATGGCGTGCGGTCTTATTGTAGTGTAGACAGCCCGCCTGCCAAATTTCATCGCATTCGGAGTCCGTTTGATAGCCCAACCGTTAAACATATAGCGGCATTATAGCCGGTTTAAACGTCGGACGTTTCAGTGCTCTGAAACCAGTTGCCGGGCTGCCATCTCTCTCTCTCTTCTCAGCCTACACATTCTACACAGGCCACTTTTCCTCTCCTCACTACTTGTTCGAAACTGCCCGAACCCGACTCGGGGCTCTCGTTACCGTTAGGTCTGGATCATCCCCAAACATCCCTAAAATATCATCAACTTCTCATTTGGACTCCCTAGTCTATTTTTCTCGAACCGTCCGATTTAATCGGAGGGTCCAAAACTTGCCTCTAGTATCTGCCTACCTATTTAAGCAGTCCCCTAGTCCAATTTTGTCAAACCCTAAATTCTAGCCCTCTTGTCCCATCGTGCCGCCGCCAGCATCTCCCACCTCGGGATCCTCTCATTCCCCACCGAACCAACCACCAGCCACACCCAGATCCAATCCATCCACGCAGCCACGCTTGAGCTCGTCCTCGAGCACGACCCTGCCCCTGCTCAACGCCGGCAACCAGCTATGTGCCTGCCTCGAGCTCGATCTGGCCGCCTTCCTCTGCCTGGTCCCCGTGCTCCTCCATGCCTCACCTCATGTCGATGGCCGTCGGCCACCTAAGCAGCAGCAGCAGATGAGCACCGCCGGCCTCGTCCCGCTCATCTCCTCCCCTGTCTCCCTTCCTCCCTGTGTTCTTCTCTCTTTCTCACATCTCTCTCACAGGGAACCGAGCCTCCCATGGCGCCGCCACCTCGTCCCCGTCGTTCTTCATCTCGGTGCTGCCCCGGCCTCCTCCGCCCTCACCGGAGTTCGTGCCAAGTACAGCGCCGCCTCGCCCCTACTTCGCAGCAAGCCACAGCCCCGCGTTGACCTGCTGCTCATCCTCAAGGTCGCCAGCCAAGTCCCGCCAAGTAGTCGCCCGTTCGTCCCCGCCCTATCGGATCTGCGCCGCCGGCCTCCATCTCCCTTCAGCGCCAAGTTCCTTGCGCTGTCGCTGCCTCTGTCGAGCACGAGTTCGACCCCCTGCTTCCTCTGCATCGAGGACCAGCGCTCGTCTCGCTCGTCCGCATCACCCCAGCGCCAAGTCTCCCTTCGCGTTGATGGAGTCCCGCTCGCTCGATTCTGCCCGTCGCCCGCACCCGTTACCGCATCGGTCTCCCCTGCTTCGCTCGCACGGGCCGGCGTTGCCAGCAGCGCGTGACCCAACTCCCTCTGCGCCAAGGCCCAGCCCCGCAGCCCCAATTCGACCTCCCTCTCCACAGTTTGGGCTTGGCCCATGGGTGAGCTCCCCCCATCGCCACCTTTGTTTTTCTTCTGTTGGCCCAACATGCACCAGATGCGGCACGTATCATGTTTTTTTCAGTTCGGTGTTTTTAGCTATTAATTGAGTGAACTGCCAGTTTACAGAAAACCCCTCCAAGTTTCATGCGTTAATAACTCCATAACCATGCATCACATGTAAAAACTTTAGATATGAAAAATGCTTAGAATTTTGTGTAGATTAATAATATGCCTCTTTCATCCCTATTTAAAATGTTTAAAATGTTGTTTGTTTAAATTTGCACAAATGTCATGTTAAATGGTTTAATTCATAACTAAATAACCGTAGCTCCAAATTTAATAAACTTTATATGTAAGTGGGGTGGAAAAATGTGTAGATTAATATGGTGCACTTTGTTTTGCTGTTTATCAACATTAAAATGTGGTAATAGGCAGAACAGTACCAAATTCAAAATATGAACATGGGGTTTTTCCGGAATTGTTGTTTGTTGTTTCCGGCCCCATTTAAATTGCCTAGATAAGTAGTTTACTTTTGCTTCACCTCTTGCCATGTTAAAAACATTTAATATTGTCTTGTAAATAAACAAGAGTCAACGAAATAAATAACATGTGGTGTTTCGTCAATATGCAACTCGTTGCATATTGAGCTCCACTTAACTTGTAGTTTTGTTTGTGCACTTTGCCATGCCATGCATATTTAAACCGGACATGCATCATACTTGGTTGTGCATCATATGCCATGGTTATGATATGTGTGTTTACCATGTTGTTTGCTTCTTTCCGGTATGTTTCTCCCGTTAGCTTCGGGTTCGTGCCGGAGTTGTGAGGATTGTTCGACTACTTCTTGGACTTGCCCTTCTTCCTTCTGGATCCCAGGCAAGATGACCATTCCCTTGGATACCTTTACTATCATTGCCATGCTTAGTTCTCTCGATGCTATCGCTATATGTCGCGCTACCTATCTTTTGTTGTCAGCCTCTCCTTGTTGCCATGAAACCTCTAACCTTTGACACCTTCCCAGCAGAACCATTGTTTGGCTATGTTACCCGCTTGCTCAGCCCCTCTTATAGCGTTGTTAGTTGCAGGTGAAGATGAAGATCGTTCCATGTTGGAACTTGTTGTTGGAATATCACAATATCTAAAATTATTATTAACACACCTATATAGTGGGCATTGGTGGAAGGCTTGGCCTTTTGCTCGGTGTTTTGTTCCACTCATGCCACCTTAGGAGCCGATAAACCGGCATTATGTTCCTTGATTTTGTGTTCCTTACACGGTTGGGTATATGGGGACCCCTTGACAGTTCGTCTTTGAATAAAACTCCTCCAGCAAGGTCCAACATTGGTTTTAATTTGCCTCATAATAACAACTTAATTAATTAATTGATTTGCATAGGGGGTCATGTCCCCGAGGATTCTTCTACATAACAGGGGGGCCAGTGTTGATGGTGTTGGTCCCAAACTAGAGGCACTTGCGGTGCCACCTAGTTATCTGGGGTCTTCGGTTGTTGTACGTAGTGCTCATCCGGACGTGGCCTGAGACAAAATACGTGCGGCTACTATCAGGGTGTCGGCATGCCGGGAGGTCTTGCTGGACTTGTTTTACCATTGTCGAAATGTCTTGTGCACCGGGATTCCGAGTCTGATCGGACTGTCCATAAGATAAGGGGTAATATTATTATTACTTTTGCTGATCGTGAGAGCTTGTGATGGGCTAAGTTGGGACACCCCTGCAGGGTTATGATCTTTCGAAAGCCGTGCCTGCGGTTATGTGGCAGATTGGAATTTGTTAATGTTCGGTTGTAGAAAACTTGTGAGAGGATCCGAAGTAAAACACACAACTGTGTGAGTAACTGTGACTGTCTCTTTTCACTTTGAGAAGAGAACACGGTGGGGTTATGTTTGACTCGTAGGTAGTTCAGGATCTTTAGCGATCATTACTAGTTTGTGACTGCTTGCGTAGATGCTCATCTTATTCTTATACTCGTAAGTTAGCCACCATACATATGCTTAGCCGCTGCTGCAACCTCACCACTTTACCTCTTCCTACCCATTAAGCTTTGCTAGTCTTGTTACCCATGGTTATGGGATTGCTGAGTCCTCGTGGCTCACAGATACTTCAACACCAGATGCAGGTACCGCTGAGAACAGTGCAGGCGATGGTTCAGAACTTCACTGCAAGCTCGATGAAGAGCTTGGCCGTATGAATGTGACGTTTTCGACGATCAGTAGTGGTTCCTACTAGGGGCGATCAGACCTTGTGTGGCTTTATTTATGGTATCTTTCATTTGGATCTTCGTCCGTGGTCGGACTGTGATGTTATTTGGATGATGATTGTTTATGTAATGCATTGTGTGACGTGGCGAGTGTAAGCCAATTACTCTTTTACAATTTCATCCCTCTTTTACATGAGTTGTGCAAAGATACCATACTTGAGATCATTTTAGTATGAGATTATGCCTTTAAGTCGTGCCTCGACACGTGGGAGGTATAATCTCATACTGGGCATTACAGTATGAATCATAGAGAAGTTGGAATACAGTAGGTTTAACACCAATATTAACAAAGAATGAGTTCATTACAGTACCTTTGAGTTATGGTTTGTTTTCTTATACTAACGGAACTCACGAGATTTTTGGCTAAGTTTTGTGTTGTGAAGTTTTCAAGTTTTGAGTAAGGATTTGATGGACTATGGAACAAAGAGTGGCAAGAGCCTAAGCTTGGGGATGCCCAAGGCACCCCAAGGTAAAATTCAAGGACAACCAAAAGCCTAAGCTTGGGGATGCCCCAGGAAGGCATCCCCTCTTTCGTCTTCATCTATCGGTAACTTTACTTGAGACTATATTTTTATGCACCACATGATATGTGTTTTGCTTCGAGCGTCATGTATGATTTGAGTCTTTGATTTTTAGTTTACCACAATCATCCTTGCTGGACACACCTTTTGAGAGAGATACAAATGAATTGGAACTTATTAGAATACTCTATGTGCTTCACTTATATCTTTGAGCTAGATAGTTTTGCTCTAGTGCTTCACTTATATCTTTTAGAGCACGGTGGTGGTTTTATTTTGCAGAAATTATTGATCTCTCATGCTTCACTTATATCTTTTTGAGAGTCTCTTAGAACAGCATGGTAATGTGCTTTGGTTATAAAACTAGTCATAATATGATAGGCATCCAAGATGGGTATAGTAAAAACTTTGATATAAAGTGCATTGAATATTATGAGAAGTTTGATACTTGATGATTGTTTTGAGATATGAGGATGGTGATATTAGAGTCATGCTAGTAGAGTAGTTGTGAATTTGAGAAATATTTGTGTTGAGGTTTGCAAGTCCCGTAGCATGCACGTATGGTAACCGTTGTGTGACAAATTTGAAGCATGAGGTATTTCATTGAGTGTCATCCTTTGTGTGGAGGTCGGGATCGCGCGATGGTTAACTCCTACCAACCCTTCCCCTAGGAGCATGCGTGTAGTACTTTGTTTTGATGACTTGTAGATTTTTGCAATAATTATGTGATTTCTTTATGACTAATGTTGAGTCCATGGATTATATGCACTCTCACCCTTCCGCCATTGCTAGCCTCTCTTGTACCGCGCAACTTTCGCCGGTACCATACACCCACCATATACCTTCCTCAAAACAGCCACCATACCTACCTATCATGGCATTTCCATAGTCATTCCAAGATATATTGCCATGCAACTTTCCACTGTTCCATTCATATGACACGCTTCATCATTTTCATATTGCCATGCATGATCATGTAGTTGACATCGTATTTGTGGCTAGGCCACCATGCATAATTTTTCATATATGTCACTCTTGATTCATTGCACACCCCGGTACACCGCCGGAGGCATTCATATAGAGTCATACTTTGTTCTAGTATCGAGTTGTAAATCAATAAAAGTGTGATGATCATCATTATTAGAGCATTGTCCCAAAGAAAAAGAAAAAGAAAAAAAGAAGAAATGTGACGCCCCAAGACCGATGCTCTAGTGCCTTCCAGTTATTTTCATTGACGTTGTGTGTTTCAACTGCTTGTTACCATGATCGTGATGAGTGCCTTTGTCTTATTTTGTTTATTTCATCATATTCATCTTTTATTATATTGCATTGTGACATTTCATTTTGTTGCTTTGAGCCTCTTGTCATTTTGCATTATGCCATCCTTGGCTTGATGCATCATATTGTAGCATTGTGTCATCCATGTTGTTTCCAAGTCCATCATGTGCATTGCCCCTACATTATGTTTGTTGAATGCTCCATGTATGATCATGCATCATCACCTTCTCCTTCCCTTCTACTTCCTTTCTTTTTGCAAGTGCCACTTTCCCTTCTATAGTAATGTTCATCTTCTCCCTACAAATATTAGACCATGTCCTGAACCTCTCAACCAAATTTCATTCTATTTGGAGTTGTTTTGGTTAGGTTCAAAAATGCCTCAAGTTTGAATATAATTCAAACTTGTTTTATTTTTCTACCTTTAAAAAATGTCCAAGGCAATTATTTAAAATACTACAATATTCCAGGATCATGGAGGTATTTTCATATTTGCTAAACTCCTCTTCTATATCCCTGACCTTTTTCCATTTGTATTTTCTGTCTAAAGAAAATGCAGAAATAGAGGGAGAGAGAAATAGCCTAGCTGTAGCCAGGCCGCACCGCTCCCTTCAGCCGACCAAGGCCCAGCCGTCGAGGCCTCCTAAGCCCATCCCGCAACCCTAAACCCTAACCCCGTCCGACCCCCCCTCCCTCCTCCTCCTCCTCTCGTCCTCCCACTCCGCCGCACGCACGAGCCCTCGATCGATCCCTCTTCTCCTGTGCCCACCTACGACTCCTCCCCGTCGCCTCGCACGCCGCCTGGCGGCCCATCGCCAGCGAGCCCGTGCCCCGCCGCCCTCTAGTCCTTCCAAAGTCGCCCCGCAGGCCCCGTCAGGCCGCCGCCCCGAGCCGGTGCTCCGACCTCACCGCTGCAGCGCCATGGCCGCCCGCCGCCGTCGCGAGCCTCCCCACTAGCCGCCTCTTCCTCCGCGCCAGCGAGCACGAGCCGCCGCCCCTCCGCATCATCCTCGTGCACCTGCAGCCACAACGCCCCGGCTGCCCCAAGCCCCGTCAAGCGCCGGCGACCTCGGCCTCTGGCCCGTTCGCCGCTGGCCCCACTTCTTCTCCTCGTCCTCGACACCACCTCCGCCATGGCTGATAGCCTTCCGTGCGACGTCGGGAGCTCCTTCCACCGCTGCCCCGTGCACTCCACCCGGCCGTGCTTCAAGCTTCTGTTGCCCCGCCGTTGTTGATGCTCTGTCCGCTAGGACCCCATCTCAAGGCCAGGGACGCCCTGCCGGCTGCGCACCACGGCTCTTGTTGCTCCAAGTTCCTCTCCAACCCGTTGCAAAAACGAGACCGACAAGTCCAACTAGCACCAATGCCAGAGGGCCCTGAGTACGACTACAGAATGACATGTCAAGTACCTCTACCGCCGTCTCCGGAATCGCCAAGACGCCAAGTACCTCGACAACCACTGCCGAACAACTACCGTCGACCCGTGGATGCGACAAGTACCTCTACCGACGACCCCGAACATCTATGAAAACGTGTACCGCTACCGTCGCCGAAGACCCATGTACAACTACCGTCAAGTGAACGGCTACCGTCGATGTGTACTACTACGAAACGTGAATGACTACTTCGACGACGAACCGCGAGTACCACTACTTCCCTCGACGTCTCGAACCGCCCCGAAATGCACGCTTCGAAGGTATAATCGCCGAGCCGATGACCCTGTGGATGAATGCTTGTGTTGTATGAGATGTTCCCCTTGTTTGCACCGTGCCCGAAGCATCGCTTGCGATGCCCCTCGTTTGCCTTGTCACCAAACCGTGGGGACCTGGTAACGGGATCACCCCACCTATCTCCTGCATGACACGCTCCCATCATCCTTCTTTTGCATCGGTCTCTCAACGAGCTACCGAAACCAGAATGTTGTCGTGACATCATTTTCAGTTATCGCCGCCGTGGCAGCCTTTCTTTCCACCACGGTGACGAGATACTCCACATCTTTCTCATGTCAACTTTTAACTAAAAATTGCATAAACTTGCATTTGTCATCTGCATCATGATAACAACATTTAAATGAATAAAATTGTTGTTTGCTTTAAATTGCTAAATATGACATGGGAATTTTCCGGAATTGTTGTTGTTATTTCCGGCCTCATTTAAAATGCCTAGATAGTGTAGTTTTGCTCATGCTTCACCTCTTGCCATGTTAACAAACATTTAATCTTGTCTCGTAAATAAACGAGAGTCAAACTAAATAATGTAACGTGGTGTTTTGTCAATATGCAACTCGTTGCATATTGAGCTCCACTTAACTTGTAGTATTGTTTGTGCACTTTGCCATGCCATGCATAATTAAACCGGACATGCATCATACTTGGTTGTGCATCATATGCCATGGTTATGATATGTGTGTTTACCATGTTGTTTGCTTCTTTCCGGTATGCTTCTCTCGTTAGCTTCGGTTTCGTTCCGGAGTTATGAGGATTTGTTCGACTACTTCTTGGACTCGTTCTTCTTCCTTGCGGAATCCCAGGCAAGATGACCATTCCCCGATATCACCTCCATCTTTGCCTATGCTAGTTGTCTCGTTCTTTAGATATGCCTTGATGCCTATTCCTGTTTGTCAGCCTCCTATTGTTTCCATGAAACACTCTAACCGCCCTCCTAGCAAACCGTTGATTGGCTAAGTACGCTTTTGCTCAGCCCCTCTTATAGCATTGTTAATTGCAGGTGAAGTTTGAAGATTGCTCCACGCTCGGACTTGTTTTTTTGGGATAACACAATATGTACCTGTTATAAACTAATGCACCTATATATTGGCAATGGGTGGAAGGCTTGGCCTTCTGCTTGGTGTTTTGTTACACTCATGCCACCTTAGGACCCGATAAACCAGTGTTATGTTCCTTGATTTTGCGTTCCTAACATGGTTGGGGTTTATGGGCCCCCCTTGATAATTCGCACTGCTTAAAGCTTTTCCAGCAAGGCCCAACATTCGTTTTTAATTTGCCTCATAATATAACTTATTTAATTAATTAAATTGCAGAGGGGGTCGCGTCCCCGGGTTCTTAATTCTACATTACAGGGGGGGCCAGTGCTGATGGTGTTGGTCCCAAACGGGGGTCCTGCAGGGCCACCACGGGGAAACTCGAGGTTTGGTTTTACCTGTAGCATCACCCATCCGGTCGTGGCTTGAGACGAGATACGCGCGGCTACTATCAGGGTGTCGGCACGCCGGGAGGTCTTGCTGGATTAGTTTTACCTTTGTGGAAATATCATGAGCACGGGATTCCGAGAATACTCGGGTCTTCCCAACATGGAGTTGCGACTCCGCAGATCGTGAGCTTGTGATGGGCTAAGTTGGGACACCCCTGCAGGATTTTGAACTTTAGAAAGCCGTACCCGCGGTTATGTGGCAGATGGGAATTTGTTAATATCCGGTTGTAGATAAATTGACACCATATCCATAAGAATACACTACTTGTCGTGGATTTAGCACGGCAGATGTCCTAGAAAAAGGACTTAGTCGTGAGGCCATCGCTACGGGTTAGCTTAAAGGGGTTAAAGCGGACGAAGGACATAGGGATTTTATACTAGTTCGGCCCCTTCGATGAAGGTAAAAGCCTACGTCTAGTTTGGTGTGGTATTGCTTGGGCTTCGATGACCAGGGAGCGAATTCGCTTGCCTATGTCTCGAGCTATTCTTTCTTGTCCTGAACCGTCGCCGGGTCGTCCCTTTATATGAGAGGCGACGCCCGATCCGGTTTACAGAGTCCCGAGGCCGGCTCATAAACGTGTCCGCCTCGGTCTCTGCTCTTTCTCTCTTACATCCCAAGTTACATAGTATGATAGTTTACAAATCATGGGCCCTAACATATGGGCTCTAAGCCTCTCGGGCTATAACTTTCTACTCCATACTCCGCTGGGCCTCTGATAATATAATCTTGATAACATAAACCGGACCCTCCTGGTCGGTTTATCCCTGGTAGTAATATCCCTGAAATTAGGCCCCAGATTGATTTGAACCTGTTCATGTCAATCTCCAAAGTATTGTACAGATGTTCCTGTCTGCAGCTTCAATACACTTGGTAAACCGGCATGACGTCATCCCCTCGAGTCGCTGTAAACCGCCCTGACGCCATCCATGCATTTAATGCATGTACCTGTTTTTTACCTTTATTTATTAAAACTCCAAAGATCGAGGCGACAGCACCATCCATATCAGATTTTTGGTCCCCTCGATTCCCGCGCTTGCCGTTTTATCTCCTCGGCCTATAAATAGGGCCGAGGGTCATCTCTTTATTCCCATTCGCTTTCTTCTTCCTCTGACCTCCAGCGCTCAAGCTCTGTCGCTGTCCTTCGAGCTCGTCGTCCTCACCAAGCTCGGCCGCTGCATCAACCTGAGCGTGTCCAGAGATTCGCCGCCTTCCTTCCGCTTCTGTTTCCTCAGGTGCGTTATTCATTCCTCCCCGTAGATCTTAGTTCTAGGGTTTCACGGAAGCTCGCAGATGAACCTCTGTTTCTTCGCAGTTCTTCACCATAAGTAGTTCCTAGCCGTAAATGTTAGACTTTTTAGTGCGATTCTTGTATGCATGACTCCGCTCCATCTTGATAATCTTAGTTCCTCCAATATTGTTAGTTAAACTGGATCTGTAAAAACCTTTGCTGCTTTCGACGAATATGACTCGAATTATCTTGAGTTTTTCATATGCTGTAGATCCACAATTTACTACTGCTCGTGTTAAAGCTATTTTCCACACTTTAGATCTGCATCTCCTTCGCTTACGTCGACGGTTTAACTTTAAATCTACACCTCAGCTACTTGTGTTTGGCGGTTCAGCTTGTTCCTTTCAACTCCATAATCCAGTAGCTATTACGTTCATAAGTATTCTGGACCAGTAGGTACCATTAGTCCCCTGCTTAAACCGCCAATTAGATCAATGCCTTCATAGAACATGCCGGTTTATATTTACGTGGATCATAAACTGGGTCTTGTATTGTTTTTTTCAGCATTCCCTCTTTAAAAAAGATGACTTCCGCGGCCAAGCAGTTTGTTGCCTGCAACTGGGTCCCATCCCGGATTACCGAGGATGACTTAGAAAAGATGGCCTCAATTGGCGCTTTAGGCTCCAAGGAGGTTCTGCACTGGAGGGCTCCTGGGAAAGAGTGCCCTCCTCAGCCTAAAGAAGGAGAAGTTATAGTCTTTTTTGATCACCTGGCCCGGGGCTTTAACCCTCCAGGGTCAAAATTCTTCCGTGATGTATTAGCAGACTTTCAGCTCCACCCCCAAGACATAGGTCCTAATTCCATATAAAACATTTGCAATTTTCAAGTCTTCTCAGAAGCTTATCTGCAAGAGGAACCATCCGTAGAGTTATTCCGGGATTTGTTCCATCTGAATCGCCGGACTGAATTCCATGATGGGCCCAATACTGAACTTGGCGGAATGAGAATCCAGAAAAGAAAAGATGTCAGTTTTCCTCATGCCACTCTTCATAGCCATCCCAAGGAGTGGGATCAGACTTGGTTCTACTGCATCGACACTTCACCAGAGGGAGAGAATCCACTGCCGGGTTACCGCCCTTATCGCCTAATAGTGGATCACCCCTTCCAGCAGCGTCTGAGTGCCCAAGACCGGGCTCGATATGCCCCCCAACTTTCCAAACTCAGGGCTTTCGTAGCCAACGGTTTAACCGGCATTGACTTTGTCCGTTGCTGGCTCTCTTCGAGCATTCTCCCGTTAAGCCAGTACTCTGGCTTAATGTGCGAGTATACTGGTAATCCGAAGGACCCTCAGCGTCATACGGATATGGTGCTTCCAGACAATGAAGTTATCGAGTCTGCTAAGAAGATGTTGAATATTCCTCTGGAGGAGTGCAGTTGGACCGGTTTAGCACCCTTCTGCGTGAACAATAAGCCGCCATCGGTAAGATTCTTCTGTCCCTTTGTCTTTGTTTTAATCTGTCCATATTACTTGTCTTCAACATACTTTTATTCCTTTACATAGGCCAATGACCCCTTCTGGAAGCGGAAAGCCCAAGACAAACCGGCGAAACCATCTCGCAAGAAGAGTCTGGCCGTGAAGAAGCACAAGAAAAGACTTGCCGCTGTTTCCGGTTCAAACGCTGAAGAAGATGATCCGGCTTCTGAGGTACTGCTTGGTTCTTATGCCTGTTAACTCTCCCTTATCTATACTTATATTAACAATGACCTTTCCCAGGATCCGGCAGAAGGGAGTAAAGCGGATGAAGTTGAGGTAATCTCTCTTTCCTCTGATTCAGAACCATTACCAACCAAAGTTCGTCGAGTAGCCCGGAAGTATCCATTTTTTCACCCTTATGCTCAACTGGATCCCCATTTTCTTTTGAAGAAGCAGCAACATGAGGCTCGCCGGACCACACGCCACAGTGGTCACGTGGTCGAATCAACCGGATTAACCCACACTCCTCGAAGACGCTGCTCAGAGGTTTTGCTTACTCCAACCATTCTTCATCCAAAAGCAGGTCTTATTCGTAAACCTCTTAAACCGTCTGATCCAAACTATCAGGAAACTCCTCTATCTTATTCTGGCGAGTCAACTGCCACCCAAGTCCCAGTGCTCAAGACCGTTCATGGGTAAGCCGTCTTTCAGTATGTCCGGATTATCTTTCCTTTTTTACTTGTGATTTTCATTATTCCTTTAATATTTTCAGTATGCCCAAGCCTAGCAAGAAGACAAAGTGGAATAAACCGGTGGTCGAAAACACCACCGCTGAACCGGCAGAAGATCCTGAAGCTGCCAATCCTCTGGAAGAAAATGTCGAAGTTCCACATGATGATCCTTCCCCTATGGATCAAGAAGATCTTGCTGCTCCGGGGGGTGAAGCCATGGAAAATACTGCTGAACCGGCCAGCCCTGTCCGGGTTAGTCCTCCCCGGGCTAGTCCGGCTCCTGTCAGTCCGGTACAGACCAATCCCACTGCTGCCGCTGATC
>LR738712.1:162865172-162884730 GCA_902687465.1 Secale cereale
GGCCAACTGCTGCCTCGACAGATGATGTCGAGATCACTAGGATAAGCTTTACTGCTCCCGCGGAGCCTGTCATCTTGGCCAGACACACTGCCAAGGAAGAAGTTCTTCAGAAGGACAAGGTCAAGTGGAGCACTGATATGTCTAGCTATGCTCCGCTTAGTGCCCAGGAGCTTCATTATGGGTATCTAAACCGGCTCTTTACTAGCCGTGACCATGAGGCCGGTTTAGTAAACTTAATGAAAGGAAAATATGAGGTAACTTCTTTCCCTTTTCCTTTCGTTTCTGCTTATGCCTTGTAGATGTACCTTTAGTCCACTGTAGCCCCCAAGTGCCGGTTTAGCTTTTAAGGTGAACTGGGACTTTGATAGATCAACTGAAATAGTTAGATTTGCATGTGTAGCCTCCAAGGGCCGGTTTACTCCATTGCGGGTAAATCGGGACTTCTCCTTTGTTTGAGAATGACATTACATTAGCCCCCAAGTGTCAAGGACATAACTTGTTATGTGCTTGGGACTTGTCTGAAAAACTTGCTTTCTTTTACTTCAATTGTACATTAGCCCTCAAGTGTCGAGTGCATAACTTGTTATGTGCTTGAGACTTTTGATTGAACTGTCTTCATGAATATCTGATATTTTCTATCCTTTGCAGACTGATTTGAACCGGAGGGCTTCGGAGATAACTGAGCTCCGGAATAGCCTGGCCTTCCAAGAAATTGCTTCGACTAAAGTCAAGGAGGAACTTACCCTTGCTTTAGCTAGTATGGAGAAGCTCAAGAACGATTTTGAAGCGGAGCGGTCCACTTGGGAGGTACAAAAGGCTGCTTTAGAGAAAAGGGCCAAGGATGCTGAGGCTGCTCTTAACCCGGTGACGGAGGAGTTATCCGGGTTAAGGCAGCATATAGACGATATGACATCTGCTATCTTCGATAAGTACTTGTTGTCATACGCTTTATCCTTGCTATCTTATGCTGCTCCGGCTTAACTCAACACTTGTATACAGGGAGGCGCGTTACTCATCTCGGGGATGATGTGCGGAAGAAGCTAAAGGTTGCTTACACCTTGGTGGAACAACTCTATGCCGACACTCAGAAGGTCATCAGTGTTATTTCGCACAATAAACCGGCACCAACAACTATCCAAGGTACTCTGGAAAAACTATCCATCTTGCCTGCCCGTATTGTCCAGGTGAAGAAATCTTCTGCAAGAGCCGGCTCCCTCATGGCGTTAACCCGTGCCAAGGCATGGATTCCCGACTTTGATCTGGCGGAGGCCATGAATGGTTATCCCAGTATGAAAGAAGACGGATCAGCCTTCTCCGCTGAAGATCTTCGCGCCTTAACCAAAGACATGCGCCCTCTTGCCAGTAAGCTTGCTGATGAAGCGGACTTAACAAGGTATCATCCGGGTTATGATCTAGAGAATGTGCGGGTGGATCGGCCGTCTTATGACATCGAAAATCATATTCCACCCGTTCATAAGCATACCTTCGCTCCTGACATTGAACCGTCAGAACTTATGAACGATGAAGTATATTTACGCGCCCTTGCCAAGATTGACTGGAGCACCCCTGATTTCCAGCAGCTGCCAGAAGTCGTCGAAGACCCGGAACAAGCTGACCCTCAGTCTTCACAGCGAGCCGAAGAAGAATCCTAAACCGGCTCTGGTTTAATGTTATGTGTTGAATACTTTGCGAGAAACTGATATTCTTTTAGGCCTGCCAGTGCCTTGTAATAGAATAGTTGAGATATTGTCTTTGTCCCACACCTTGTGTCATGGCATTATATTGTTTGGCAACTCCTAAATTATCTCCTGTTTGTAATGTTTTCACAGTTTGTTTTACCTGTGTCTGCATAAATAATGCTAAAAGTGTCCTGGCGGTTTACCACCGGACGGGTTATACTGCCCAAACACATGATCTAAGTAGGTAACTTGAACTGTGTAAAAAAATAGAAGCACATGTCGTACCTGCGATTAAGTGTATATGTAAACCTTAACCCGGCAGGAACAATCTGAGGCGTGAGTGTTGATGACTCCCTTGGCTCTCTGTCGGCTTATTCTGAATGTCGATCCGGGTCACAATGAATGCCGGTTTAACTGTAAACTAGTACTGGTGTTTATAACCCAGACTATATCTCTGTAAGTACAGATGTAGTGACAACTTTGTAGTTGTCCAGTCTTGAATCAATGGACTTGGTCGAAAAAACCCATGACCTTGAAGATAAAGATTTGAGAAAACATAAAAAAAGAAAAATAAATATTTTTGGGCAAGTAAGACCATGTAGTCGAGGCTTTTTACGAGCTGCCAGACTCCAAATTCGAGGCTTTTTATGAGCTGCCAGGCTAATGTCATTAACCATTTTAGCAAAGCATGTTAAGATGATCCGCAATCTTTAACCAAATCATTAATGTCAAATGCTACCAATGTTCAAAATATCATAAAGATTTTGGCTTGTGTAATCACTTGATGATCGTCAATTTAACGTGACCAAGTTCAGGGTCCCAAAGGATTGACTTGTGTTACGTTCGACGGGTCATACCAGGTTTACCTGGACGGCGCGATTTACTTGATGCAGGCAGGTTAATCCGGGGTTTTAGGTGTATACACCAAGCTTCCAAGCCGTGTTCACTACAAGAGTTTTCAACTCGCTGATGAACTTGCATCAGGAGCCCCCAGGTAGCGTGTGAACATTGCTCGTCGGGGCCTATGTTTGAGTTGTGCTAGGCATCAAACCCTCTTTTGCCCCTCATCATCATGTGGAAATTGCCGAAGCAACCAGAGCAGTGCTCTTATGATGGTATTGATATGGCCGCCGGTTTAAGAGGCCATAGGAAACTTCCTTGCCCGCGGAAGCCCCCGTGTGATTCTTTTTGTACAGAAAGGACAGCTCATTCCTTGATTTATCAAGGGCGCCGGTTTAAGAGGCCATAGAAAACTTCCTTGCCCACGGAAGCCGCCATGTGATACTCTTGTGGAAAAGATGGTTGATACCCCGATTTACCGGGGGCGCCGGTTTATTTTATTAATCATAATATATACATTGTACATAAAGTGGAGCCGATGGATCAAGTATAGTAAGGTCGAAGAAGAGCGATGTTCCACAGCCGCTTGGTCTCCTCCTCCGCCGTGCGTGAGTCCTTATGTTCTCCAACGTCGACGAGGTAGTATGACCCATTGTGCAGGTTCTTGCTGACCACAAAAGGTCCTTCCCAAGGTGGGGATAGCTTGTGCATGTCCGTTTGGTCTTGGATAAGCCGGAGCACCAGATCTCCTTCTTGAAACGTCCTGGTCTTAACCCGGCGACTGTGGTACCGGCGCAGGTCTTGTTGATAAATCGCCGATAGAGCTGTTGTCGTGTCCCGTTCCTCGTCCAGCCGGTCCAAGGCGTCTTGTCTTGCTTGTTCATTATCCGCTTCAACATAAGCCGCCACCCGCGGCGAGTCATGACGGATATCGCTAGGGAGCACCGCTTCAGCTCCATATACCATGAAGAAAGGCGTGTACCCTGTAGATCTGTTAGGTGTAGTGTTGATGCTCCATAACACAGAGGGCAATTCCTCCACCCAACAACCCGGCGTTCTCTGCAACGGAACCATAATCCGAGGTTTGATGCCTCTCAAGATCTCTTGATTGGCTCTCTCGGCTTGGCCATTAGATTGAGGGTGAGCTACTAATGATACATCAAGACGAATATGCTCTCGCTGACAGAACTCCTCCATAGCCCCCTTGGATAGATTGGTGTCGTTATCAGTTATAATGTTGTGTGGAAAGCCAAACCGGAAAATCACCTTTTTGATGAACTAAACCAATGTTGCTGCATCACACTTACTGACAGGCTCTGCTTCAACCCATTTTGTAAATTTGTCCACAGCCACTAACAGGTGGGTTTTCTTGTCCTGGGATCTCTTGAAGGGTCCAACCATATCAAGCCCCCAAGCTACAAACGGCCAAGTAATTGGGATCATCCTCAGCTCCTGCGCCGGTATATGAGCACGCCGTGAGAATTTCTGGCAAGCATCACATTTTTTGACCAAGTCCTTCACGTCGGCGTGAGCCGTCAACTAGTAGAACCCATGACGAAAAGCTTTAGCCACCAAAGATTTTGAACCGGCGTGATGAACGCAATCCCCCTCATGAATCTCTCTAAGAATCTCACAGCCTTCCTCTGATGATACACACCGCTGAAAAGCTCCAGAAACGCTGCGATGATGAAGTTCTCCATTGACAATAGTCATAGATTTAGACCGCCGGATTATCTGTCGGGCCTCGACTTCGTCCTCTGGTAACTCACCTCAGTTCATATATGCCAAGTAAGGGAGCGTCCAATCCGGAATGACATGAAGTGTCGCGACCAATTGTGCTTCCGGATCAGGAATAGCCAAGTCCTCCTCTGAAGGTACCTGCACCGACGGATTATGCAACTCATCCAAGAAGGTAATAGGTGGAACCGGTTTACGCTGGGAGCCCAGCCGGCTTAATGCATCAGTTGCTTCGTTTTTCCGCCGGTCTATATGATCCACCTGATATCCTTTGAAGTATCCAGCGACAGCGTCTACCTCCCGTCGATATGATGCCATGAGCGGATCCTTGGAGTCCCACTTGCCAGAGACCTGCTGTGTCACCAGATCTGAATCGCCAAAACACTTGACCCGGCTCAAGTTAATCTCCTTGGCCATCCGCAGACCATGGAGGAGAGCTTCATACTCAGCAACATTATTAGTACAAGGGAACATTAAACGGAGAAAATAACAGAACTTATCACCTCGTGGGGAAGTTAACACGACTCCAGCCCCCGAGCCCTCCAATTGCTTTGAACCGTCAAAATGAATAGTCCAATATGTATGATCCGGCTTCTCCTCGGGTGCTTGCAACTCTGTCCAATCGTTGATGAAATCCACCAGTGCTTGGGATTTTATCGCAGTGCGGGGCACATATTTTAATCCGTGCGGCCTAAGATCAATGGCCCACTTTGCAACTCGACCAGTAGCTTCTCTGTTCTGGATTATATCTCCTAACGGTGCTGAGCTGACAACGGTGATTGGGTGGCCTTGAAAATAATGCTTTAGCTTCTGGTTTGCCATGAACACTCCATACACCAGTTTCTGCCAATGTGGATATCTCCGTTTTGACTCAATAAGCACCTCACTGATGTAGTAAAGCGGCCGCTGAACCGGATATTCTTTTCCTGCCTCCTTGCGCTCTACCACAATGGCAACACTTACTGCACGGGCATTAGCAGCCACGTATAACAGCAGTGGCTCATTATCAACTGGGGCAGCAAGACCGGTGGCTCTGCCAATTGCCTCTTTAGATCCTCAAAATCCGCATCAACTGCATCACTCCAGACGAAGCGGTTTGTCTTTTTCATCATCTCATAAAGCGGGATTGCCTTCTCCCCCAAACGGCTGATAAACCGGCTGAGTGCTGCAATACGGCCCGCCACGCGCTAGACATCGTTGATGCACGCCGGTTTAGCCAGGGACGTAATCGCCTTGGTCTTCTCCGGATTAGCTTCAATTCCTCTGTTTGATACTAAGAACCCCAGGAGCTTACCTACCGGAACACCGAAAATGCACTTCTCCGGATTGAGCATCATTTTATAAACTCGGAGATTGTCAAAAGTTTCCTTCAAATCATCTATCAGTGTTTCCTCCTTCCTGGATTTCACCACAATGTCATCGACATATGCATGAACATTCCGCCCAATCTGCCCTTGTAGGCAGTTCTGCACACAACGCTGGTAGGTTGCCTGGGCACTTTTAAGCCCAAATGTCATAGATACATAGCAGAAGGCTCCAAATGGAGTTATAAAGGTTGTCTTCTCCTAGTCCTTAACTGCCATCTTGATCTGATGATAACCTGAATATGCATCCAAAAAACTTAGCCGCTCACATCCTGCCGTGGCATCAATAATTTGATCAATACGGGGGAGAGCAAAAGGGTCAGTTGGGCAAGCCTTGTTCAGATCTGTGTAATCAACACACATTCTCCAAGTTCCATTCTTCTTAAGTACCAGCACCAGATTAGCCAACCATTCTGGATGAAACACTTCCACTATAAAGCCTGCAGCCAAGAGCCTAGCCACTTCTTCTCCAATGGCCTTGCGTCTTTCCTCATTGAAGCGGCGCAGATACTGCTTGACCGGTTTAAACATAGGGTCGATATTAAGATTGTGCTTAGCGAGTTCCCTCGGTATACCTGGCATGTCAGAAGGCTTCCACGCAAACATATCCCGGTTCTCACGGATGAACTCGATTAGCGCGCTTTCCTATTTCGGATCTAGGTTAGCGCTGATAGTGAACTGCTTGGATGAGTCGCCAGGAACAAAGTCCACCTACTTGGTCTCTTCAGCTGATTTGAACTTCAACGTCGGATCATGCTTTGTGGTTGGTTTCTTCAGTGGAGACAAATCTACCAGATCAACATTGTCCTTATAGAACTTCAGCTCCTCCGTAGCACAACCCGCCTCAGCATAAGCTGCATCTCCTTCCTCGCACTCCAATGCAATTTTGCGGCTCCCATGAACCGTAATAGTTCCTTTGTGGCCTGGCATCTTGAGTTGTAGGTAAACATAACACGGTCTAGCCATGAATTTGGCATAAACCGGCCGCCGAAACAAGGCATGGTATGGGCTTCTGATCTTGACTACCTCAAAGGTCACCGTCTCCGACCTAGAATCATGCTCATCTCCAAAGGTGACCTCCAGATCGATCTTGCCAACTGGATAGGCCGATTTACCGGGTACCACCCCATGGAACACTGTGTTAGACTGTCGGAGCTTCTTATCTATCAACCCCATACGTCGAAAAGTCTCATAATATAGGATGTTGATGCTGCTGCCTCCATCCATAAGCACTTTGGTGAACTTGTAACCACCCACCTGTGGTGCCACCACCAGAGCTAACTGACCCGGATTATCAACCCGGGGTGGATGATCCTCTCTGCTCCACACAATGGGTTGCTCAGACCAACGCAAAAAACGTGGTATCGCCGGTTCAACAGAATGCACTGTCCTCTTCAGGACCTTCTGATCCCGTTTGCACAAACTCGTGGTGAAGACGTGATACTGCCCACTGCTCAGCTCCTTCGGATTATTCTGATATCCGGACTGCTGCTGCTGTTGACGTTGTTGATTCCCTTGGTTATTGTATCCGCCCTGACCGCGCTGCTAGTTATGCTGATTGTGCCCATTGTGGTTATTGTTATGGCCTTGATATCCTGAACCGGACCCACCACCTTGGTGACCCGGACCTTGAAAACCGGCGCCTGATCCGCCTGGGGGCCCGTGATCATACCTAGTCTGTTTCATGAATTCTTGCATAATGAAGCAGTCTTTCCAGAGGTGCGTAGCCGGGTTTTCCGCCGTATCGTGCTTTGGGCAAGGCACGTTCAACTGGCGCTCTAGATTAATAGGCGGCCTCCCATTGCGTGGGGGAGGTCTACCCTTACGGCGTTGCCCATTTTCCTGAGCGTTGGTATTGGCCACAAAGTCTGAGCTGCCCTCCGCTTTACGCTTGCCATTGTATCCTTGACTCGCCGGATTGGCCTGCGGCGGTTTACCGTTCTTGCTCGCCTTCCCTAACTTGTCTCCATCTGCGTCTGGATATTTGGTGTTATCAGAATCTCCGTATTTCACCAAAGCGCCCATGAGTGTTTCCATATCGTTGCAATCACGTTTGAGCCATCCCGACTTCTGCCTCAAAGGTTCAAACCGGCAATTACCTTCCAAGGTTACTATTAGTGTACTTGGGTTGATGCTATTGGAGGAGTGCAAGATTTCGGACACTCGACGCACCCAACTGCTTGTAGACTCTTGCTCTCCTTGAACGGAGGTAGCTAAGTCGACAACAAACATCGGCTGCTTGCACGTGTCCTTGAAATTATTGATAAACCGGCGCCGCAATTCACCCCATGATTCGATGGAATTAGGTGGTAAACCCTTCAGCCATGTTTGGGCCATGCCCTCGAGCATCATTGTGAAGTACTTAGCGCATGCTGCCTCGTCCACATCGAGCATCTCCATTGCCATCTCATAACTCTCAACCCATGCCTCTGCGGCAAGATCCGCCGTGTAGTTGGGCACCTTGCGTGGAACTTTAAAATCTTTGGGTAGCTTCACGTTCCATAAAGCAGGGATGAGACACGGTACGCCTAGGGAACTGGACATGACCCCGGGTTCAACTGTGGTGGTGGGACGAACCGGCGTCGCCTGACGGGCGTCATATTGCGCTGTTAGCTCGGCCTCCCGGCGTTGTCTGGCCTGGTCCACCACCTCTTGGGTGTGCGCCTCATCTGCTGCCGGATTATCCCGCCTCTGCTGATGACGCCTTCGTGCGCTGCTTGATATGGCCGGTTCATCCAGACGCCTCGTATAACTTCGGCTTGGATGGGGGGTCGAATGGATCCTCTCCCGGCTATAGGAATAAGCTTGCTGTTGAGTTAGCGTCGTGTCCAACAACTCCTTGGCCCATCGCGCCTCCACTGCTATGGGGGACGTTCCTTCAATGGGAAGGGCGGCCAGCCATGAAGCGGCAGCAACTATGTTGTCCAACGGATTAGAATAATGACCAGGAGGGGTGGGCACATATTGGGTCGGCACAACTTGGCGATTTGGATCTGCAGCCAGTGGCTGAACCGATGCGCCTGTTCCTAGCGCTCCTCCCCGGTTTACCTCCGGCTGGTTACTGGTCCATGCGCCGGGTGTGCTAAAGAGATTCCTTGCCTCATAAACCGGCGGTAGGCGAGATCGTTGTCTTCTCATCATTACTCCTTGTGAGGCGGTCTGATCTAACATAAGCCGGTAGGCCTGAGCCTCCAGCTTTGCCTGCTTTGTAGCCATCCTAGCTTTCTCAGCTGCCAGGTCCAACTTGGCTTGTTCAATCCGGATATTCACCTGAGCGATCTCCGCGTCGTGCTGCTCCTTGATGGCCTCTTCCACCTCTGCTGTTACTAGTGCTGTCAACGTATCGACCAAGGTAGATAAAGTATCAGATGGCGACGGGGGAAGATCTCCAGCCCTAGCTCCCATTGCTTCTGATATCAACGCCCCTGTTGTTGAGTTATGATGCGCGCGTTGTGATCCGGCCATGAAGACAGCAACTCTGTTTGGTGGATCAGGGGGTCCGGAATACTGTCACCATCGGAGCATCCCCCAGACCGGCCATCCTACAGCAGATACAAAGATTCGGTCTCTCCGGAAGAAGATTCATCGCCAGAATAAACAACAGTCTCGGTGCCAGAGTCCGATCCGTCCTCGTCTTGCACTCCATGCACTGCTCCAACGAAGACATGCTTCGCGGCGGGCTGAATCCGGGCAGGTCTCGCACGCTGAGCTGACTCGACGATGTTGGGGAAGATGTCCGGCTCAGGGCCCGGTTCGCCGATCTTACCGATGAAGACGTGGATGCCACCGAAGGGGACCCGGTACCCGTATTCGATCAAATCGGCCTCGGGGCCCCAGCCCGCATCGTCGATGTAGATCCGGCCGCGACGACTCTTAGTCATCCGGCCCACAGCATAGCCCTTGAGTCCTTCAAAGCTGCCCTTCAAGAACTTGAAACCATCGTGTGATATCCCCACGGTGGGCGCCAACTGTCGTGGATTTAGCACGGCAGATGTCCTAGAAAAAGGACTTAGTCGTGAGGCCGTCGCTACGGGTTAGCTTAAAGGGGTTAAAGCAGACGAAGGACACAGGGATTTTATACTAGTTCGGCCCCTTCGATGAAGGTAAAAGCCTACGTCTAGTTTGGTGTGGTATTTCTTGGGCTTCAATGACCAGGGAGTAAATTCGCTTGCCTATGTCTCGAGCTGTTCTTTCTTGTCCTGAACCGTCGTCGGGTCGTCCCTTTATATGAGAGGTGACGCCCGGTCCGGTTTACAGAGTCCCGAGACCGGCTCATAAACGTGTCCGCCTCGGTCTCTGCTCTTTCAATCTTTCATCCCAAGTTACATAGTATGACGGTTTACAAATCATGGGCCCTAACATATGGGCTCTACGCCTCTCGGGCTATAACATTCTACTCCATACTCCACTGGGCCTCTGATATTATAATCTTGATAACATAAACCGGACCCTCCTGGCCGGTTTATCCCTGGTAGTAATATCCCTGACACTACCTGTGTGAGTAACCGTGATGGTCTCCTTCCGAAGGGCTTCGGGAAGTGAACACGGTGGGGTTATGCTTGACCGTGAGTAGCTAGGATCACTTCTTGATCAACTTGGCGACCGTTGGCACATGTTCTCTTCTCGCTCTAAACTCGTAAGCTAGTTCTTAGTGCTTGCTGCAGCCACTTTATTGCCTCTCCACACCTAAAGGATTTGTTAGTTTTGATACCCGGGAATGGGATTGCTGAGTCCTTGTGACTCACAGATTACAACACACACCAGTTGCAGGTACAGGCGAGAACAATGCAGGAGATGGATCAGAACTTCACTGGGAGTTCGATGAAGAGCGTGGTCGTATGTATGTGACGTATCCCGACGATCAGTAGTGGTTCCTACTAGGGGCGATCAGGCCTTGTGGTTGTGGTATCTTTTCTCGTTTGTATTTCGTCCGTAGTCGGACCCTGTGTTATTTGGATGAATGTATGCTATTGCATTCATTGTGTGACGTGGCGAGTGTAAGCCAACTATTTTACTCTTTCATCCCTATTCTTTTACATGAGTTGTGCAAAGACACCACGCTTGTGATCATTCCAGAATGCGCTTATGTCTCTAAGTCGTGCCACGACACGTAGGAGATATAGTCGCATCCTGGGCATTACAAGTTGGTATCAGAGCCTTCTCCAACCTAGGAGCCCCCTGATTGATCGAACCGCTCACGGTTGAGTCTAGGCACACACACAAAATGTTTTGGGTCCTGTATATATGTCGGAGAGTAGGATTTCTTTTTACTCCTCATCTCTTCATCGCTCTGGTGAGGACTCCTGACATTGTTCTATCTCCTCTACTCTCAAAATTTCACCAAATTTTTTTTAGGATCACGCGGGTATTGTTTGGATTGTTCCGATATCTTTGTGACAAGAACATTGTTCTCAATGCCTCCTGTCATTTAGGGGTTGTGGCAGTGTCCCGGGGAGTTGAGCTCCGAGGTGTTGTCAGCACAAATGTATCGTTGCAGTTCTAGAATACCAGAGGCGGCCGACATCGAAAACTCTTCTATGTAGTTAGTGGTGAGATAACCCCGACGTCACCCAGTACTGGTGGGATAGTTCGGGAGTATTGCCACAACTAGTATAGCCGATGCGTTTCAAAGGTCTGAGGTAAACCGTTTCCAAGGATGTCTGGTTGATGGATGGATACATCTGGATGTAGGTTTAGAGTTGAGTGCGCGGTGCTTCCCCTGTATCCCCAACACCAGATTGCATAACCAGAAAGCTTCGGGAATTAATAGGTGGGTTTCAAGTAGCTCGTAGGTAATCTTCCAATGAGTGCGTGGTATGAGGTTTGGGGTTCAACATCTAGTGAAGAGGTTTCATGGGTGATGTTCCAATTGGGAGTTGCATCTTAAAGGATCCTTTGCTATGTTGATCTGGGGATTGCAAGAACCTTTGTAACACGTGCCATGGGGCATTCAGCATGAACATGTGGGACGAAACTTCTATTATGTATTTGTTCCATCTGTACCTTGTTGTTTTATTTTATCATTTTGTTCTCCAAGTGGCTTCTCGAAAAGTTGATGTACCATTAAGCTTACAGAATTCATTCGTTCAATTCTCTATTCGAATGATATTGTGAAGATTATGTTGCAACATATATATCCTTTGTTTTTGTTTTGTTTCTGGTATTCGAGTTGCTTCGATGTCAAGTGTTGATTCCATACCTTTCCTAATCGGCGTTCTCATATTTCTACGGGAGTGCTAGTTCTTCTTGATCATCAAGATTGTCATGAAAATTCTTTTCAACCGGCGTGCTTCTCTTCAAGTTAATCCGATCTCTTCATCATCTGCTACATCAATTCTCAGTTTTCTCAACGGTGTTCAGTCCATTCATCCCAAGTTGTCTTTGTTTTTCACCGCCCTCCCACCTTTTTTTCTTCATGGAGCCAGAGTCCTTAATGAAATATCCATTTTATTCATGTGATGTTTCTTCATTCTTTTCCTTCAATGTCCTTATCCGGTGATTTCTCGTGAAGATGCTCAAGAGTTTCAAGTTCATCATTCTTCGTTCTCTTTTTCTTCTTCGGTGGACTAAATCCAAGCTTCCGTGTTGATCATATCTCTTCCTCTTGTTTCACATGTTTTTTTTCATGTTGGAATTTCTTATCCAAGGCTCTCTTATTTATTCAACTCTCTCTATGTTCATATCCGGAGTGTACAAGATAACTCAGAAGATTCACGTTTTCATTCTTAATTTGCTCTAGCTATTTCAAGGTTGTTATCTCATTGTAGCCATTTAATTCAAGTGGTGCAATATCTCTTAAGCAATCTTTTTCAACGGTGATTTCTTTTGAGTGGGCCCTAACCCACAGGTATTTTCCCAGGATCTTACCTGACTCTTCTAATTTCTTTTTCCGGAGATATTCTCAAATTCTTTTCAAGTGTGACGTAAGTATGGATTCCATCAGTCATATGCCTTCTCTAAGATCGCTTTCATCCATTGTTGCTTCAACCTTTATAATCATTCTTTCAGAGTATCTCAAATTCTTCAAGGTGTATCTCATCGTCATTCTAAAATTTTGAAGACCCGAAGAAGAGTTCCTCTTGAATCCTTATCTGTTCTTCCAAGATTCGTGGTTCTAGCTTCATATCATCCTCATTATTGTTCCGATTGTGAGGAATTCTTTTTATACCCATCCGAAGCTTTTCATGAATTCTTTCCATTGTGATCCTCCGAAGGCCATCATTTCAGAAGATTTCTTTGTTCTCAGTTTTCAACTTTGTCCTCCAACTATTCTTAATTGATGCCTCTTCGTTCGTCTCCATATTCTTACGGTGGTTCATTCAAGATTACTCTTCCGTTGTTATCGTATTAATTCTTTTGTTTTTGTTTTCATAATCCTACCGGTGAGTCGTTCAAGATTCTTCTCAAGTTTGGCTATATCTCTCTCCAATCCTTTTCAAGAAGAATAAGTAGTATGCCAAATCCATTGGTTGTCATCAATTTAAATTGGTGAAGGATACGCATAACATAATTCTTATTCTTATTTCATCCAAGTGATTAATTCCTTTGTTCGGAGTTTGTTCTTGATTAATAAACTCTAGTTTCGAAGTGTTTCATCTTTCTTTCCGGAGTTCCAAGTTTTCTCATTATCTCATCACGGAGCTTCGTCTAATTCATTTCAAGGCTTTAATATTATTCTTTTCGTCTTTCGTTCCTACCTCATCATCCTTTTGTGACCGCAGTTCTTCATGGTGTTTCGTTGTGATCTAAATCATTCTTCAAGTGTTCTTCAAGATTCTTGTTGGAGCTCAAGTATTCTTCTTCATGCATTTGAAGTGTAATTCTTTCTACCTTATCTTTTGAGATGGTGTTATGTCATTCTTGACAATTTCCCTTCATGTTTCATGATTCACAAGTTGTCAGGAACGAGATATTTAAACCCATCATTTTTTTGTTCAGGAGATCTTTCCAACCCTTCAATTTATTCGTTGGAGTAATCTTGGGTTGTATTTCACCTAAAAGCTTTCCCTAAGGATTGTTGCTTTTATGGTGCTTATAAATGACCCAATTTGTTCATTTATCCTCCTGTAGAAATAAGTTTTCATCTCTTCGTTGATCTCAATCCAATCAATTGTTTTCCATTAGTGGCTGGTTGTCACCTCATAACTTTGAGATGTTTTCCATAAGGCCACAACAAGCTTATTCTTTTGTTGTTGATTATTTTCAACAACTCCGTTCAACCCTTCTTCGTAAGGAGGATTTTCTAATTCATTTGTGGGAGAAGTTGTCATTTTTCTTCTCCGTTCATTTCTTTCATTGATTTATATGCTATTCTTTCATTCCGGATGCATTGTGATGTTGCTCTCTCCAAACCATCATCTCATTTTATCGAGATCATGTTATTTACTTTGCTTATCCATTCAACTGGGGTGTTGTGTCCTCCATTCAAGTTATCTCATCTTATCAAGTTTTTCCTCTCTTTTCAACCGGAGTGATGTCTGAAGCCTTTCTTACCCCTTGTGCCATTCTTTCAATTATTTCGGAGGCAGTGTGTTGTTGATTTCATCAAGTATCATCCCATCTCCTCAAGTTCATGTTGAATTCCTTCCATTTTTAGTCGGAGTGCTGCCGAATTCTTCTTTCCTTACTTCTCTTCAGCCAGAGTGGTTTCAAACTCTATATTGTTCCTTGAGTTCTCAGTTCTTGTCGTATTACTTGTTCCTCTTGTCCAACGAACTGTTTGTAATCTCATTCATCTCCGTTGTTTTCTTTCTTTCAATTTGTTCAACCTCAAGGTTCATGGTTTCACTCATTTGTCGAAGACGCAACTTTGTTTTACCTCTTCCTTTTCTGTTTTATCTGGTGCCTTCTCCAGGATCTCGGGTCGAGATCCTCTGTTAGTGTGGGAGAGTTGTGACGCCCCAAGACGGATGCTCTAGTGCCTTCCAGTTATTTTCGTTGACGTTGTGTGTTTCAACTGCTTGTTACCATGATCGTGATGCGTGCCTTTATCTTATTTTGTTTATTGCATCATGTTCATCTTTTATTGTATTGCATTGTGCCATTTCATTTTGTTGCTTTGAGCCTCTTGTCATTTTGCATTATGCCATACTTTGCCTGATGCATCATATTATAGCATTGTGTCATCCATGTTGTTTCCAAGTCCATCATGTGCATTGCCCCTACATTATGTTTGTTGAATGCTCCATGTATGATCATGCATCATCACCTTCTCCTTTCCTTCTACTTCCTTTCTTTTTGCAAGTGCCACTTTCCCTTCTCTAGTAATGTTCATCTTCTCCCTAAAAATATTAGACCATGTCCTCAACCTATCTGCCAAATTTCATTCTATTTGGAGTTGTTTTGGTTAGGTTCAAAAATGCCTCAAGTTTGAATATAATTCAAACTTGTTTTATTTTTCTACCTTTAAAAAATGTCCAAGGCAATTATTTCAAATAATACAATATTCCAAGTTCATGGAGATATTTTCATATTGGCTAAACTCCTCTTCTATATCCCTGACCTTTTTCCATTTGTATTTTCTGTCTGAAGAAAATGCAGAAATAGAGGGAGAGAGAAATAGACTAGTTGCAGCCAGGCCGCACCGCTCCCTTCAGCCCACCAAGGCCCAGCCGTCGAGGCCTCCTAAGCCCATCCCGCAACCCTCAACCCTAACCCCGTCCGACCCCCGCTCCTCCTCCTCTCGTCCTCCCACTCCGCCGCACGCACGAGCCCTCGCTCGATCCCTCTTCTCCTCTGCCCACCTGCGACTCCTCCCCGTCGCCTCGCACGCCGCCTGGCGCCCCATCGCCGGCAGGCCCACGCCCCGCCACCCTCTGCTCCTTCCGCGGTCGCCCCGCAGGCCCCGTCAGGACGCCGCCCCGAGCCGGTGCTCCGCCGCCTCCCTGTGCTCCGACCTCATCGCCGCAGCGCCATGGTCGCCCGCCGCCGTCGCGAGCCTCCCCACCGGCCGCCTCTTCCTCCGCGCCGGTGAGCACGAGCCGCCGCCCCTCCGCATCCTCCCCGTGCACCTGCAGCCATGACGCCCAAGCCCCGTCGAGTGCCGGCGACCTCGGCCTCTGGCCCGTTCGCCGCTGGCCCCACTTCTTCTCCTCGTCCTCGACACCACCTCCGCCATGGCTGATAGACTTACGTGCGACGTCGGGAGCTCCTCCCACCGCTGCCCCCTGCGCTGCACCCAGTCGTGCTTCAAGCTTATGTTGCCTCGCCGTTGTTGACGCTCTGTCCGCTAGGACCCATCTCAAGGCCAGGGATGCCCTGCCGGCTGAGCACCACGGCTCCTGTTGCTCCAAGTTCCTCTCCAACCCGTTGAAAAAACGAGACCGACAAGTCCAACCAGCACCGATGCCCCAAGGGCCCTGAGTACGACTACACGGCGACATGTCAAGTACCTATACCGCCGTCTCTAGAATCGCCAAGACGCCAAGTACCTCGACAACCAATGCCGAACAACTACCATCGACCCGTGGATGCGACAAGTACCTCTACCGACGACCCCGAACATCTACGAAAACGTGTACCGCTACCGTCGCCGAAGACCCATGTACAACTACCGTCAAGTGAACGGCTACCTTCGACGTGTATGACTATGAAACGTGAACGACTACTTCGACGACGAACTGCGAGTACCACTACTTCCCTCGACATCTCGAACCGCCCCGAAATGCATGCTTCGAACGTATAACCGCCGAGCCGATGACCCTGTGGGTGAATGCTTGTGTTGTATGAGATGTTCCCCTTGTTTGCACCGTGCCCGAAGCGTCGCTTGCGATGCCCCTCGTTTGCCTTGTCACCAACCCATGGGAACCCGGTAACGGGATCACCCCACCTATCTCTGGCATGACACGCTCCCATCATCGTTCTTTTGCACCTGTCTCTCAATGAGCTACCAGAACCAGAATGTTGTCGTGACATCATTTTCGGTTATCGCCGTCGTGGCACCCTTTCTTTCCACCACGGTGACGAGATACTCCATATCTTTCTCATGTCAACTTTTAACTAAAAATTGCATAAACTTGCATTTGTCATCCGCATCATGATAACAACATTTAAATGACTAAAATTGTTGTTTGCTTTAAATTGCTAAATATGACATGGGGATTTGCTGGAATTGTTGTTGTTATTTCCGGCCTCATTTAAAATGCCTAGATAGTGTAGTTTTGCTCATGCTTCACCTCTTGCCATGTTAACAAACATTTAATATTGTCTCATAAATAAATGAGAGTCAAACTAAATAATCTAATGTGATGTTTTGTCAATATGCAACTCGTTGCATATTGAGCTCCACTTAACTTGTAGTATTGTTTGTGCACTTTTCCATGCCATGCATAATTAAACCGGACATGCATCATACTTGGTTGTGCACCATATGCCATGGTTATGATATGTGTGTTTACCATGTTGTTTACTTCTTTCCGGTATGATTCTCTCGTTAGCTTCGGTTTCGTTTCGGAGTTGTGAGGATTTGTTCGACTACTTCTTGGACTCGTTCTTCTTCCTTGTGGAATCCCAGGCAAGATGACCATTCCCCGATATCACCTCTATCTTTGCCTATGCTAGTTGTCTCGTTCTTTAGATATGCCTCGATGCCTATTCCTGTTTGTCAGCCTCCTATTGTTGCCATGAAACACTCTAACCGCCCTCCTAGCAAACCGTTGATTGGCTAGGTACGCTTTTGCTCAGCCCCTCTTATAGCGTTGTTAGTTGCAGGTGAAGTTTGAAGATTGCTCCACGCTCGGACTTGTTTTATTGGGATAACACAATATGTACCTGTTATAAACTAATGCACCTATATATTGGCAATGGGTGGAAGGCTTGGCCTTCTGCTTGGTGTTTTCTTGCACTCATGCCACCTTAGGACCCGATAAACCAGTGTTATGTTCCTTGATTTTGCGTTCCTAACACGGTTGGGGTTTGTGGGCCCCCCTTGATAATTCACACTGCTTAAAGCTTTCCCAGCAAGGCCCAACATTGGTTTTTAATTTTCCTCATAATAAAACTTAATTAATTAATTAAATTGTATAGGGGGGCGCGTCCCCGGGTTCTTAATTCTACATTATAGGGGGGCCAGTGTTGGTCCCAAACGGGGGTCCTGCAGGGCCACCACGGGGAAACTCGAGGTTTGGTTTTACCTGTAGCATCACCCATCCGGTCGTGGCCTGAGACGAGATACGAGCGGCTACTATCAGGGTGTCGGCACGCCGGGAGGTCTTGCTGGATTAGTTTTACCTTTGTCGAAATATCTTGAGCACGGGATTTCGAGAATACTCGGGTCTTCCCAACATGGAGTTGCGACTCTGCTGATCGTGAGTTTGTGATGGGCTAAGTTGGGACACCCCTGCAGGGTTTTGAACTTTCGAAAGCCGTGCCCGCGGTTATCTGGCAGATGGGAAATTGTTAATATCCGGTTGTAGATAACTTGACACCATATCCATAAGAATACACTACCTGTGTGACTAACTGTGATGGTCTCTTTCCGAAGGGCTTCGGGAAGTGAACACGGTGGGGTTATGCTTGACCGTGAGTAGCTAGGATCACTTCTTGATCAACTTCGCGACCGTTGGCACATGTTCTCTTCTCGCTCTAAACTCGTAAGCTAGTGCTTAGTGTGTTGGAAATATGCCCTAGAGGCAATAATAAAATGGTTATTATTATATTTCCTTGTTCATGATAATTGTGTGTTATTCATGCTTGAATTGTATTATCTGGAAACAGCGATACATGTGTGAATACATAGACCACAACGAGTCCCTGGTAAAGCCTCTAGTTACTAGCTCGTTGATCAACAGATGGTCACGGTTTCCTGACCATGGACATTGGATGTTATTGATAACGGGATCACATCATTAGGAGAATGATGTGATGGACAAGACCCAATCCTAGGCCTAGCACAAGATCATGTAGTTCGTAATGCTTAAGCTTTCCCAATGTCAAGTATATTTTCCTTAGACCATGAGGTTGTGCAACTCCCAGATACCGTAGGAATACTTTGGGTGTGCCAAACGTCACAACGTAACTGGGTGGCTATAAAGGTACGCAACGGGTATCTCTGAAAGTATCTGTTGGGTTGGCACGAACCGAGACTGGGATTTGTCACTCCGTATGACGAAGAGGTATCTCTGGGCCCACTCGGTAAGATATCATCATAATGAGCTCAATGTGACTAAGGAGTTGGTCACGGGATGATGTATTACAGAACGAGTAATGAGACTTGCCATGACGAGATTGAACAAGGTATCGGTATACTGACGATCGAATCTCGGGCAAGTACTGTACTGATAGACAAAGGGAATTGCATACGGGATTGAGTGAATCCTTGACATCGTGGTTCATCCGATGAGATGATCGAGGAACATGTAGGAACCAACATGGGTATCCAGATCCCGCTGTTGGTTATTGATTGAGAGTCATCTCGGTCATGTCTACGTGTGTCCCGAACCCGTAGGGTCTACACACTTAAGGTTCGGTGACGCTAGGGTTGTAGAGATATATGCATACTGTAACCCGAATGTTGTTCGGAGTCCCGGATGAGATCCCGGACGTCACGAGGAGTTTCGGAATGGTCCGGAGGTAAAGAATTATATATAGGAAGTCCAGTTTCGGCCATCGGGAGAGTTCCGGGGGTCTCCGGTAGTGTACCAGGACCACCGGAAGGGTCCCGGGGGTCCACCGGGTGGGGCCAACCATCCCGAAGGGCCCCATGGGCCGTAGGGGGAGGGGAACCAGCCCATAGTGGGCTGGCGCATCCCCTTGGGCCTCCCCCCTGCGCCTAGGGTTGGAAACCCTAGGGGTGGGTGGCGCCCCCCTTGCCTTGGGGGGCAAGCCTCCCCCTTGGCCGCCCCCCCCCCCACTAGGAGGTTGCATCTCCTAGGGTCGGCGCCCCCCTGGCCCCTATATATAGTGGGGGGGAGAGAGGGCAGCCGCACCCTTGCTCCTGGC
>LR738712.1:162890143-162912459 GCA_902687465.1 Secale cereale
CCCCCCGGTTGTCCTTCGGACGCAAGGTTGTTTCCGAAACGCTGATTTTTTATATAATTTTTTTGGATTTTTCCTGGCAGTTCTTGTAACGTGAAAACCTGAAATACAAAAACAGCCGAAAACAGAAACTGGCACTGGGGTGCACTGGATTAGTAAGTTAGTCCAAATATGATCAAAAGTGTATGGAAGTGTATGATTATCATAGCAATATCACCCAAAAGTGGCATGGAGCAAGCAGAAATTATAGATACGTTTTGGACGTATCAACATCCCCAAGCTTAATTCCTGCTCGTCCTCGAGTAGGTAAATGATAACAAGAATAATTTCTGCGGTGACATGCTATTAACCATATAGGACTTTTTCATAGTCATATGACAAAAGCTTACTGAGACAATGATTCTATAGTAATTAAGTTGCCTCGTGAGAAAATCACAAATGACTGAAAGTTTTACAATATGAAACTGAAACATCAAAAAGATTTGCAATGAACATGATGTGCAAATATGATAAAGTGATATCTAGCTTGCCCCCTTTAGTGATGCAAAACATAAATGCAGGGGCACCTTCAAGGTTTAAGTGATGACTAGATACAATGATTTCAGAATAAACGATATCACAATCATGCAAAAGACAATGCTACTTTGGGACAATGCACATTACACTCAGAATGACAATCATGCTCTCAGTAGTTGGTGCTTGAAGTGCTAGAGCTTTTTATTTTGAAAACATAAAAGCAATTTTGTCAACGGTAGTAGTACTTCATATGTGTCATGCATAAGACATCATATAAGTTGCAAGCCTCATGCAGCGAATACTAATAGTGCTCGCACCTTGTCCTAATTAGCTCGGATTTCCATGGGTTATCATTGCATTGCATATGTGTCGGGGGAATCTGTCCACCACGAGCACCTATGGGACCGGAGCCCCTTGTCTGTGCGGTACGAGGGCGGAGGGAGCACGAAGAGCAGATCGTAGCGAGCACGCGGGCAGTTTTACCCAGGTTCGGGCCGCGGTAGACGCGTAAAACCCTACTCCTGCTTAGTTGTGTATTGAGTTGAAGTGCTCGAGAGCTTGAAGAAGCAGCTGCACCGAGCGTATGAGTGATCTGGGTTCCGAACCCCCTCCACGTTGTGCATGGGCCTCCTTTTATAGTGCAAGGGGTCACCGACAGGTGTCAACGTAGGAGAAAGGGGTAAAAACGTAAAAGAGGAGGTAGTTGTAACAGTGCGGGAACAGTGGAGCTACAGTGCATGAACAGTGGTCTATACCTACTTTAACAGTGGGGGACAAGGGCATTTAATGCCCGTCGCCGTCGACCCCAAAAGCTCCCGCCATTGCGTCTCCGTCTGCCACGGCGATGGATCCACCACCGTGGAGTGCCACCGTGTCCCCCAGGCTGCACAGCCATCCGCCACGCGTCCCTGGATAGACCCCAGGGCGACGCGTGGGCCGATGAGCTGGAGCGCGGGCACACAGAGCAGCCTTCCCGGCAAGCACCTTGCCGGGGCCTTGATCTTGCCGGGCCCGGGAGCTTGCCGCTCCCCGGGCCCTTGCCGGGGCGTATATAGCGCCGAGGCATGTCTTCTAGTCTTTCTGGCAAGCTCCTCTTGCCAGGGTCTTGTGCTAGCAAGGTAGTCTTGAACCTGGAACGGTCTTCCCGGCAAGCTCCACTTGCCGGGGTCTCGATCTTCTGTCTTGTATACTTTGTTTTTGAATGGTTTGATAGGGAGCAGGAAGGTCTCCGGCGAGCACGCGGTAAACCCTGCCGCGGGAAGCTGCAAATGCCCGTGCACAAGTTGGGGTACTGAGGTACCCCTACCTTAGTACACCGACAGGAGCCCCCGGGCCTGGGCCACACACGGTGCCGAGCGCTGTTGGGCCAGGCCCAAAACAGTGCACGGGCACACGCGGCCCGCGACGCGCCGAATCCACTTCCGTATCCGCCGCATCCCCTCCCAACGGCACGCGTCGATTGCGGCGCCGTGGGATGGGACGTGCCCACGATCTCTTAATGGAAAAAGGCAAAACGCCCCCCACTTCCCCATAAAAGCAGAGGAAGCAGGAGCGATTCCCCTCCTTCGCTTTCATTGCATCTTCTTCCTCCAGAGATCCCTCTTGCGCTCCGCCTCCACACCTCCGCCGCCGCCGTCCGCATTTCCGGCGTCGCTGAGCTCTTCGCCCCTCTTCTTCCTCCGCGTCCGCCATGGCCCCGAAGTCCGACAAGGCGAAGGTGGAGAAGGCCAAGAAGTCGGAGCAAGCGGCGAAGCTCGCCGCGTATCGGAAGCAGCATCTCGTCTTCCCGCCGAAGCTCGGCGCGCGGGAGCTCTGGAACAAGTACTACTTGTTCTGGGCCAAGGAAACCAAGGCTCACCCCCGCACGCGAGCATATCCGGCCGCCGCCAAAGACAACTACCCCGGCGGGTACTACTTCTTCGCAGCTTTCTTTCACTGCGGTCTTTGTCCTCCTTTCTCTGATTTCTTCTGCGATATCATGCACACCTACGGCCTCCATCTTCTTGACTTCACCCCCAACGCCATCCTCACAATGGCGGTTTTCGCACACATGTGCGAAAACTTCATAGGAATACACCCAAATGTAGCGCTTTTTAGGCACTTTTTCACTCCTAGAGCAGAGGCCGACGCCCCCCTCTCCGGAGGAATTTCTTGGGTTTTCCGTCTGAACAAGAAGGGGTCCTACTTGCCGGGGGAGCTCCGCGGCAAGTGGGAGGAATGGCGTGCGGAGTGGTGCTGGGTTGTTGAGGACGAGCCGCAGGCCTTCACCGCGCCGCGCACAACACCCATCGTGCGCGGCAGGGACTGGAGTGAGCTAGATTCGGACGACATCAAGCTCGACATCGCCCTCGTCCGGATTCTTCGTCTTCGGGTGGCACAGCTGTCCGTTGCAGAGGTAGGCGCAGACTTCCTCCGCCGCCGCATCGCCCCTCTCCAAGACAGGAAAAGGCCGGCCTGGGAGTACGGCGGCCCGGCGGATATAATGAGGCTGCGCCCCGGGCTAAACTTCAACCTCACGACGCTGGAGCTGAAGGGGATGGTCCGGGAACTCTTCAAATATGACCCGGCACACCCTGAGTGGTTCCGAGCTCCCCGGGGAGTGGTGCCGCTCTGCATCAGCACAGTCCGGGATCGTCTTCTCGCCATGATGCCCGCATGCGATTCGCACGGCGTGGACCGCACGTGGATTGCGCCCAAGCCCATCGACGTCCTCAACTTCTACGACAACCTCGTGGAGGTGGCGAAGAACAAGAATGACATCAAGGAGCACACGCGGGACACCACCGAGCAGGAGCTTGCTTACATAGCTTCTCGGGCTGAAGAGGCCGCTGCAGCTGCAGCGGCAGGAGATTTTGGGTACACGCCTGAAGAGGCGGAGGTTGCGGATGCGTCCAGCCAGGCGGAGGAGGCGGAGATCCGCAGATTGCTGCAACTCCCTCCCGACGCACTCGCCGGGGTCCCCTCGCTGAGGCACTCCGGGATCCACGGAATCGTGGCTGAGGCCGCGGCAATGGAGGGTGCCGCCGGAGGGAACAGAGGCGCCGCGAGGGGCGGAGGCGTCGGAGGGAGCGGAGGCGCCAAGGGAAAAGAGGCCGCAGCGCAGGGCGCTGGGCCCAGCGAGCCGGCCGGAGAAGAGGAGGAGGAGGAGGTCGAGGACTCCGGCGGATCTACGGAGCTATACGCCGACGACCTCTCCTCGTCGGAGAGCTCCCCGCCCCCGGCAAGCCCAAGGCAGTCTCCACCGAAGCGTCTCCGCAAGACGGTGACGGGAGAGAGGGCGCAAGCGCCCCGGCAACAACCAGCTCGCCGGGCAGCTCCCCGGGGAAGCCAAGCCGCGCCAAGGGCGAACGGCGCATCAGCCACAGCAGAGGCGGCCCGCGCGCGGACCACGACGGAGGCGCCTCGCAGGCCGGCGCCGAGCCGACAGGGGTCTTCTCGGAGCGGAGCAACGGCTCCGCCCGCTCCTCGGGCGCCGGCTACCACAGGGGCTGGGTCTTCGCAGCCCCCAGCCCCAGGGACCACCAAGCGCGCGAGGGAATCTTCGTCTTCCGCTCCTCGCGCCGACGCGCCCTCGGTGGAGTACGACTTCTCCGCCTTGAGCGAGGACGACGAGGAGGATCAGGAGTAAGGACCCAAGATCCTACACCTTCTCAAGTTTTGTCGTGATTATTGTTGATGCTGATTTTGCCTGTTGCTTTGATTTCAGGACCTTGGTTGAGCGCGCGGCGAAGAAGGCCAAGGCGTCTGTGGTCGAGGTCGCGGAAGACTCGGCCACCGCGGCAACAGGGGATGTGCCGGAGCCAACCCTGCCGGACCCAAGCGCTGCTCCGAGGAGCAGCCCCCAGCGCAGTCCCCAGCGCAGCCCCCAGCGTAAGTCTGGGGCCTATCCTTCCGCTTGTCGGGGTACGCCTGAGGATTTTGTCTTCTTTCATCATCTTGACGCTTCTTGTCTTGATTTGTGTAGAGGTGGAGCCACAGCGGGAAGAGCGCCCGGAGACCGTCATCGAGGAGCCGCAGGCCCCGCCGTCCCCGCCAAGGCCGAACTCTCCGGCAAGGGAGAGTGCTCCGCCAAGGGCGGGTACCCCGCCAAGGCAGAGTACCCCGCCAAGGGCGAGCAGCCCGGCGAGGGCGGTCACTCCGCCAAGGCAAAGTTCCCCGGCAAGGGCGGCCACCGCCGAGGACGTCCGCCAAGGTATGTCTTGTAGTTTGTCTTCTTGGCTTCGTCTCTTTTTGGATCTTTGCTTGAACTTCTTTTTCTTCTTCTTCTTTTTAGATCCTCCTCCTCCCGAGCCGATGGAGACTGAGGTCGTCAACATCGAGGATGAGGAGGGCGCGCAGGGCGGCGGCGGCGACGTCCCTGTCGCCGAGGACACGGCGAGAGCCGCCGAGCCGGCCGCGCAGGAGACCGCTCCGGCTGCGGACGCAGCGGCCGGGGAGGGGGACGGCGACCGCACCGCCGACCCGGAGGCGGCGGGAGCATCAAGTGCTGCGCCGGCCGCCGACCCCTCCGCCGGCAAGGAGCAGGGCTACTACCTTGAGGCCCCCAACGGCGTCTTCATCCAGATGCCTTGGGGGTCTTCATCGCGAGCTCCCGCGGAGGGCGAGGCGTTTGACGGAGAAGTCCTCGCCTCCGCGGGCCTGAAGATTGTCGAGGCGCCCGGCGGGAGCGAAGGGCCCGAAGAAGAAAAGCTGCTCCACCAGCTCCTGGCCCTTTACCGGGCCAGGCAGGCGAAGCTCGCTTCCCGGGAAGCCCTTGCCGCCAAGGCCGCCATGGAGATGGAGAAGCGCGCGGCAGAGCTCAGCGCCGCCAACCAGGCGGCCCGCCGCGAGGTGGCGGAGGAGCGCGAGCGTCTCGCCGGCGAGTACCAAGAATGGGTGCTGGAGAAGGCCGAAGCTGAGGAACAGCAACGGCTCGCCGGGGTGGAACTGTCCCGGCGAGAAGGAGAGCTCGCGCAGCGGAAGGTCGAGCTCGATTCCCATGAGGAGGACCTTGCCGCTCGCGAAGCGGCCCTTGGCGGGGAATTAAAGGAGGCGAAAGCCGCCGCGGTTGCCGCGGAAGACGCCAAGAAGGAGCTTGCCGCCAAGGTCGTGCAGCTGGAGAAGGCGCTGAAGGTGAGCGCGGAGAAGGTTGCCGCACTCATCACGGAACGCGAGAAGGACGCCCACACAAATTCAGAGCTCCAGGTGAGCCTCTCTAAAAGGGGCGACGAGTTGAAGGCCGCCAAGGACTCCATCGAGGACTTGGAGTTGAAGGTCACTACTCTGAAGGATTCACTCGACGCTGCCCGGGCTCGGGAGACCAAGCTGAAGGAGGAGCTCCGCAAGGAGCGGACCTTGGTGGACAGCGTCAACAAAGCATCCGAGCTCTTCCGCCAGACCATTGAGGTATGGACCGAAGACTTGGTATCTTCTGCGTCCAACATTGACCAGGAGCTGCTGGCGCTGAAGGTTGAACATCTCATCTACTCGCCGGATCCGGATCTCCCGCACAGCGCCAAGCTCAGCCTCTTCTTCAGAGGGATCGCGCCGGCCCTTGCAGGTCTCCGGAACCAAATCCCCGCGCAGCTGGCCGAGGAGTCGCGCCTGCTCTGCGCGGGAACTCTGGAGCGCGTGCTGACGAAGATCGTGTTCCGCAATCCGGGTATCAATCTCACCAACGTTCTTCGCAGCTTGCCGGCTGATGCAAACACGGAGGCCCTGAAGGAGCAGGTCGCCCACATCATTGCCAAGGTGGCCAAGATCTCCAGGAAGGAGGGCGACCGCGTAGATTAGGCCTCTATTATCTTTATTTCTTCTTGCTGCTGCATATTATGTTATGAACTCATTAGTCCATTGCGACAAGTTATCCTTTGTAAGATATTTATCTCATTTTGATCAATCAGTGCCATGTTATCTTCCTTGTCTTAATCCTTGACTTTGTATGTTTTTCACCCTACGCTTCCGGGGAGCTCGCCGGCAAGGGGCCTTTGCCGCGAGCGCTGAGTGCTGGACTCTGAGCAGCCTGCTGGCCAAGGTCTCACCGGCAAGCAACCTTGCCGCAGCTAGTCGCAACGCACTTAGCTTGCTGAGCGTACTCGGAAACGAAGCAAGGGCGCGACACTTGTCGCAGCTCACTTAAATCGTTGAGCGAACTCGAAAACAAGATAAGGGTGCGGCAAGCTACGGGTAGGTTCCTCCGCGCACAGGTTTTCCATACAAAGTGTGACTGTTCAAGGAAGACAACTAAAAAATTTAAAATTTGAACTGGTCAAATTCTAACAACTTATCTTTCATATATTGCTTGCTTTCTGCGGCAAGGCTTCTCTTTCTTGAACAGCACTCGGTTCCTCCTCCACCTCCTCCCCCCCCGGCAAACTTGTGCGCGAGGAACGTTCCTTCTGCTTAAGAGGAAAGAAAAGGGAGAGGGAAACAAGTATATGGCCTTTCGGCGTGCTAATGCTTACCGGATACTCGAGTGTTGCAGCAAATGCCAAACAAAACATGCAAATAGCAAAGAAAAGCATGCAAGAGGCAATCGGCGCAAAACACGAAAACTTTACTGATGCACGGGGTCTGCGCCCGGCTTTGTACAAAGGGTTACGTGCAACAGCGGCAAAGCTTGTACAAAAGGTGGTTGCCGGAGCGGATCGCGGCAACCGCGCCTTATGGGTGAAACTTGCGAAGATGCTCTATGTTCCAGGAGTTGCTCACCGGTAAGCCCTCTTCGGTCTCAAGGCGGACAGCGCCGGGCCTTGTGACTTGTCTCACCCGATAAGGGCCTTCCCACTTCGGCGTCAACTTGTTGGAATTCTTGGCGGACTGAACACGCCGAAGAACAAGGTCGCCTTCCTCGAGACTCCTGGCCTTGACCTTGCGGCTATGGTAGCGACGCAAGGCTTGCTGGTATCGAGCAGCTCGTACAGCAGCCTGGAGACGTTCCTCCTCGAGGAGCAATGCATCATCTTGCCGCAGTTGCTCTTGCTCGAGCTCATCATAAGCGAGCACTCGAGGAGATCCGTATACGAGTTCCGTGGGGAGAACTGCCTCTGCCCCATAGACTAGGGCAAAGGGTGTCTGTCCGGTGGCTCGACTTGGTGTCGTTCTGATTGACCAAAGAGCCGCCGGTAGCTCCTCTATCCAATTTCTTCCGCACTTGCGCAGCCTGTCAAAGGTCCTTGTCTTGAGTCCGCGCAGCACTTCAGCATTGTCCCTCTCCGCTTGACCGTTGCTCCTCGGGTGAGCAACAGAAGCGAAACAGACCTTGGCGCCAAGGTCTTGGACGTATTGCATGAAGGTGCGACTAGTAAATTGCGTACCGTTGTCGGTGATGATCCTGTTAGGGATTCCGAAACGGCAAACAATCGACCTGAAGAACCTGACCGCTGACTGTGCTGTCACCTTTCTCACTGGTTCCACTTCTGGCCACTTTGTGAACTTGTCGATTGCAACGTACAAGTACTCAAAGCCCCCGACAGCACGGGGGAAGGGGCCGAGGATATCGAGCCCCCAGACCGAGAAGGGCCAGGACAAAGGGATTGTTTGGAGAGCTTGAGCTGGCTGATGGATCTGCTTTGCATGGAACTGGCACGCTTCACACTTGGTTACTAGTGCAGTTGCATCTTGGAGGGCTTCTTGCCAAAAGAACCCTTGCCGGAAAGCTTTCCCGGCAAGTGCCCTTGCGCCAATGTGGTGGCCACATATGCCTCCATGGATTTCTGCCAACAGCTTCTGTCCATCTTCTCTGGAAATGCACTTCAACCTGACGCCATTGAGTCTTCTTCTGTACAGCTCGTTATCCACGAACTGGTACATACTTGACCGCCTGGTTATCTTCTCTATTTCTTGAGGGTCGTCGGGAAGTTCTCCAGTTTGCAGAAAACGGACGATCTGCTGCGCCCATGCCGGAGCCTGAGGCTCAACGGCAAGAACTAAAGGCTTGAGGGCCGCTGCGGGAACCTCAGCTTCTACGGCAAGGACCTCTGGTTCTGCCGGAGCTGATGGTCCCCCGGCAAGCTCGCCGGGGCGAGGCTCGTCGGGAACACTTGCTTCAACTGCACAGATCCGAGGACCTTCAGGAGCAGACTGTTCCTCAGCGTTTTGGTCGTTGATCTTGGGGACCTTAGCGGCGGTTTCTGGAAGATCCGCCGGCAAGTAGTCGCCGGAGACCAACTTTCTTTTCTTGGATTGCCCAATTGATGGTGTAACGGATGGTTGAGTCATCTTGAGTAAGAAGGTCCCTGGTTCCACAGGTAACTTCATCGAAGCACACTTTGAAAGGCCATCTGCAATCTCATTCTGAGCTCTCGGGACGTGCTCCATTTGCAGACCTTCAAAGTGTTCCTCAAGCTTCCTCACTTCATCTACATAAGCTTCCATCAAAGGGCTCTGGTAACTCTTGTTGACTTGTCGGACCACCAACTGAGAGTCTCCCCGCACAATCAGCTTTCTGATCCCAAGTTCGGCCGCAATCCTGAGGCCGGCAAGCAAGCCTTCATACTCAGCAGTGTTGTTTGTCGCTTGCTCCCTGGGAAAGTGCATCTGGATAACATATTTGAGGTGCTCTCCGGTGGGTGCGATGAGTACCACACCGGCACCGGCGCCTTGCAGCGAGAAGGCACCATCAAAATACATTACCCATTCACTTGTCGCTTCTTGTACGGGTGTACTTGTTTCTGGAACTTCCTCATCTGGCGTCGGGGTCCATTCAGCTATGAATTCTGCCAAAGCTCGGCTCTGTATGGTTGAAGTACTTTCAAACTTGAGTCCAAAGCTCGACAGTTCCAGTGCCCACTCAACGATCCTGCCTGTTGCTTCTGGATTGTGCAATATCCTCTTCAGCGGAAAGCGAGTGACCACTGTTATCTCATGGGCTTGGAAGTAATGGCGCAGCTTTCTCGAGGCCATGAGGAGACCGAAAAGCAGCTTTTGCATGCCAGAGTATCTTGATCTAGCTCCCTGGAGAAGGGAACTTACAAAATACACTGGGCGCTGCACCATCTTCTTCCGCACTTTTTCCTGTTCCTGCGCAGAGCTGTCCTTGTCGGGGCCAGAGCTTGTCGGAGCAGCCCCCTGCTTGTCGCTGGATTCGCTTGCCGGTGGTGCTGACTCCTCGTCGGACTCCCTCTCCGCTACTAACGCAGCACTAACCACCTGGTTGGTTGCCGCTAGGTACAGCAGCAACTTTTCCTGTGGTCTAGGTGCGACAAGTATTGGAGTGGAGGACAGGTACCGTTTCAAATCCTGCAGCGCCGCCTCCGCTTCCGGAGTCCACTTCATGGGACCTGCCTTCTTCAAGATTTTGAAGAAAGGTAGGGCGCGTTCTGCAGACTTTGAAATGAACCTACTAAGGGCAGCCACACAACCTGCAAGCCTCCTTACGTCCTTGACGCGCTTCGGGGCTTCGATCTGCTCGATGGCTTTAATCTTGTCGGGGTTAGCTTCAATCCCCCTTTGTGACACAAAGAACCCGAGAAGCTTGCCGGAGGGGACTCCAAAAACGCACTTCTCGGGGTTCAACTTAAGCTGGATCTTGCGCAGGTTCTGAAATGTTTCTTCCAAATCTTGGACCAGGGTATCCTTGCTCTTGCTCTTCACCACGATGTCATCCATGTAAGCCTCTACATTTCTGTGGATCTGTGGCTCAAAAGCAGTGTATACTACCCTTGCAAAGGTTGAGCCTGCATTTTTCAGTCCAAATGGCATGCGTATGAAGCAATAAGTGCCACATGGAGTGATAAATGCAGTCTTCTCTTCATCCTCTTTGGCCATGAAAATCTGATGATAGCCTGAATATGCATCGAGAAAACAGAGTAGCTCGCATCCGGCAGTGGAGTCAACAATCTGGTCAATGCGCGGCAAAGGGAATGGATCCTTGGGACATGCTTTATTCACATCGGTGAAGTCTATACACAGTCTCCACTTCCCGTTGGCCTTGCGCACGACGACTGGGTTTGCTAACCATGTCGGATGGATCACACCTCTAACTAGGCCTGCTGCCTCTAGCTTCTTGATTTCTTCGTTGATGAATTCTTGGCGCTCCACGGCTTGCTTCCTCACTTTCTGCTTGATGGGCCGCGCATGAGGACAGACAGCAAGCTTGTGCTCAATTACCTTCCTGGGAACACCGGGGATGTCAGATGGTTGCCAGGCGAACACATCGACATTCGCCCGCAGGAAGGCAACGAGCGCGCTTTCCTATTTGCTGTCAAGGGTGGCACTGATGGTGAAGGTACCACCAGTGCCGTCCTCCTTGGCGGACACCTTCTTGGTTGCCGGAGGAGCGGCCATTCCTTTCTTACTCTTGCCGGTGGAGCTCGATGGAACGTCCTCGACGGCAGCGCAGCACTCCGAAGAGGTGCGGTTGCCGGAGTGGGTCCCAGAGCACTTGCCGGACTTGGTCTTCGTCTTCTTCCCCCCGGGAGCTTCAGCGGCAAGAGCATCCTTCTCGGCCGCAGCCGCCGCATCCCGGTAGATCTTGTCGGCGCAGACAAGCGCATCTTTCTTGTCGCCATGAACAGTGATGACGCTTATCGGCCCCGGCATCTTGAGTACGTTGTAGGCGTGGTGGGAAGCTGCCATGAACTTGGCGAGGGCGGGACGGCCGAGTATCCCATTGTATGGCAATGGAATATCGGCGACGTCAAACGTGATGCGCTCAGTTCTGAAGTTGAGCTCCCCGCCAAAGGTCACCGGCAGAGTGATCTTTCCCTTGGGCTTGCTCCTTCCCGGGTTGATTCCTTGGAATGAACCGGTTTCTTCGAGCTCGCCATCTGGAATCTGGAGTTTCTTGATCACAGCAGAGGAGATCAAGTTCAGCCCGGCCCCGCCGTCAACCAACATTTTGGTGACCTTGAGGTTGCGGATGGTGGGTGAGACCAGCATCGGCAAGCACCCGACCGCAGTGGTGCGGTCAGGGTGATCCTCAAGATCAAAAATGATGGGCGTGCTGGACCATTTGAGGAGCCTGCGCGACTCCACGGGCGGCTCTGCTGCGTTCACCTCACGCACCCACTGCTTGAGTTGGCGGTGGGAGGTGTGCAGAGAGGCGCCACCGTCGACGCACAGGACCTCCGTGGCCTTCTGGAACTCCTGCTCGCTGTTATCCTCGTCCTCCATGTCTTCGTCATCGTCTTCGTCCTTGTCGCGGCCCCGGGGAGGTCGATCTCCTTGCCGCTACTTGGCCTTGCCGCGGCGTCCTCCCCGGCCGTTGAACGGCCGCTTCTTGCTTGTCTCTTCCCCGCCACCTTGGGCCTTCTCCTTGTCGCGCCTCTCGTACTCAGCTTTCTGCTGCTCGACGAGGTACTCGACGCGCTTGCAGTTGGAGAGGTCGTGACCCTTGGTGCGGTGGATCTTACAGTATTGCTTGTCGGAGCCGTCCTGCTTGTCGGCCGCCGCTACAGGGGCGGGCTCCTTGCCGGAGCCGCCAGCCTGAGTTTGCTTGGCGGGGGCCTCCTTGCCGGACTTCTCGACGGCAAGCACCTCTTTCTTGCCCTTCCTTCTGTTATTCCGCCGCCGGCTCTTCTTTGCCGGGGCGGCGTCGTCGCTGTCGCTTCCTTCTGCGCCAGCATCCTCCCCGGGGAGTCTCCTCCCCTCTTCCGCGCGTGCGCACTTGTCAGCAAGAGCGTAGAGCTCGCTGACGTCCCGAATCTTGATCATCGCCATTTCCTCACGCATGCGGCGGTTACGCACGTTCTGGTGGAACGCGCTGATAACCGCGGCAGGGTGGACATCAGGGATGTTGTGTTGCACACGGCTGAAGCGTTGGATGTACTTGCGCAGGGTTTCTCCTTCCTTCTGGGCCAGAATGTGGAGATCGCTCTCCTGGCCGTGAGGTTTGTGGCCGCCGGTGAAGGCGCCAACAAACTGGTGGCAAAGGTCGGCCCAAGAAGAAATGGAACCTTCCGGCAAGTGCATAAGCCACGAACGGACGTTCGGCTTAAGCACGAGCGGGAAGTAGTTTGCCAAGATCTTCTCGTCGCGCCCCCCGGCAGCCTGCACTGCGATGGTGTAGACGCTGAGAAATTCCGAAGGGTGCGTCTTGCCGTCGTACTTCTCCGGTACGTCGGGCTTGAAATTCTTCATGCTGGGCCACTGGACGTGCCGCAGCTCGCGAGTGAACGCAGGGCAACCTGCCGCGTACGGCAAGTCGCCAGGCTCACCGGGCGCGTGCGCGTCGACAGCGTTCCCAGCTCTCTGGTCTGATCGTCGCCGAGCTTCTCGGCGGCGCTCGATTCTCGTCCGAGCGTCTTCTTGTTGCCGGTCGTCGAGGACCTGGCGCTGGTCCCGACGGGCCCGCGGGTCCGACGAGGCTGTGGAGCCGTCGTCGGCGTTGTTCCGGCGGGGCGGCGTCTTCTGCTTTCGCTGCGGGGAGTGCGCGCTTGTCGCACCCCCGGCAGTCTTGTCGCCGTCAGCCTTCGTCTTCTCAGCTTGCCGCGGCCGCGAGGCCGACGGCTGCTGTGGAGAATCATTGTTGGCGAAGTCTATCAGGCTCCGGATGGTGGCCCTCCAGTCCTCGGCCTTGTCTGCCGCTGGAGGGAAGTCGAGGAGCAGTTGCGCCCTTGCGAGCGCTTCTGCTGGAGAGGAGGGGAACGCGGGCGAGCGGTGCGAGGAGCGGGATACGCTTGGACTTCTAACGACGTTAGAAGGAGCGGGGTCCCGCGCCGGCGCCTTCGCTTTGCTTGTGCCCGGACGGGGGTCCGGGGCGTCCCGCGAGCCTCCGGTTTGGCCTTGCCCCAGCAAGCGGATACCACCTCCCGTGGTATGGCGCTGCTGGGTTGTCGTGTGCTGAGATGGACGCGGCGCGTCCACGGAGACCGAGGTTCGGTCGTCCGTCCTGTTCTTGGATCTGGTGGCGCCGTGAGTATCCTCGCCGGCGACCACCCTTCCGACGGCATCTCCCCCGCCCACCGTTGGCTCTGGTGGCGGCGGGTGAGATGCAGACGGGCCTCCGACCTCCGAAGCCTTCTTCTTCGGGGCCATGGAGCTGTCGCTGGTGAAGTTGACGAATTCGGAGAGGTTGATGAAGAATGCGCCCGCGCGAACGCCGGATCAGGTTCGCACAACCTCGACGCTCCCCTACCTGGTGCGCCAAAGATGTCGGGGGAATCTGTCCACCACGAGCACCTATGGGACCGGAGCCCCTTGTCTGTGCGGTACGAGGGCGGAGGGAGCATGAAGAGCAGATCGTAGCGAGCACGCGGGCAGTTTTACCCAGGTTCGGGCCGCGGTAGACGCGTAAAACCCTACTCCTGCTTAGTTGTGTATTGAGTTGAAGTGCTCGAGAGCTTGAAGAAGCAGCTGCACCGAGCGTATGAGTGATCTGGGTTCCGAACCCCCTCCACGTTGTGCATGGGCCTCCTTTTATAGTGCAAGGGGTCACCGACAGGTGTCAACGTAGGAGAAAGGGGTAAAAACGTAAAAGAGGAGGTAGTTGTAACAGTGCGGGAACAGTGGAGCTACAGTGCATGAACAGTGGTCTATACCTACTTTAACAGTGGGGGACAAGGGCATTTAATGCCCGTCGCCGTCGACCCCAAAAGCTCCCGCCATTGCGTCTCCGTCTGCCACGGCGATGGATCCACCACCGTGGAGTGCCACCGTGTCCCCCAGGCTGCACAGCCATCCGCCACGCGTCCCTGGATAGACCCCAGGGCGACGCGTGGGCCGATGAGCTGGAGCGCGGGCACACAGAGCAGCCTTCCCGGCAAGCACCTTGCCGGGGCCTTGATCTTGCCGGGCCCGGGAGCTTGCCGCTCCCCGGGCCCTTGCCGGGGCGTATATAGCGCCGAGGCATGTCTTCTAGTCTTCCTGGCAAGCTCCTCTTGCCAGGGTCTTGTGCTAGCAAGGTAGTCTTGAACCTGGAACGGTCTTCCCGGCAAGCTCCACTTGCCGGGGTCTCGATCTTCTGTCTTGTATACTTTGTTTTTGAATGGTTTGATAGGGAGCAGGAAGGTCTCCGGCGAGCACGCGGTAAACCCTGCCGCGGGAAGCTGCAAATGCCCGTGCACAAGTTGGGGTACTGAGGTACCCCTACCTTAGTACACCGACAATATGTTTCAACCAAGTGTCACAAAGGGGTACCTCTATGCCACCTGTACAAAGGTCCAAGGAGATAAATCGCATTTGATTTCTCGTTTTTGATAGATCTCAACTTGAGGACATCCATACCGGGACAACATAGAAAATAGATGATGGACTCCTCTTTAATGCATAAGCATATTCTCATAAGAGATTGAGGATTAACGTCCAAGCTAAAACTTCCACCATGATGCATGGCTTTGGTTGGCGGCCCAATGTTCTTCTCTAACAATATGCATATTCATTCAACCCACGGCAAATCACCCTTACTTCAGACAAGACGAACATGCATAGCAACTCACATGATATTCAACAAAAGTGTGACAGTTGATGGTGTCCCCAGAAACATGGTTACCGCTCAGCAAGCAACTTATAAGAAATAAGATACATAGGCAACATATTCTTTACCACAATAGTTTTTAAGCTACTTTCCCATGAGCTATGTATTGCAAGTTAGTTCGCTTAGTACTGGTGGCGGTTAGCAAAAGACTGGGAGCGACCAACTAAGAGAGCAATGACCGTCATAATCATGCAGAGCGACAAAGCAATATTGAATCAGGCATGGTGGTTATATCGCTATTCAGAAATAAAAGATCATCAAGGCTTGACAGACTTTCTTTACAGTCTTAAATATGCGTGAGCATACGCCAAGTCAATCAAAATAAATTCTCGAAGGAAGATATTACTAAACCATACCACATCATAGGCAAAGAAACCAAGTTGGTACTCCAATAACACATTGGGAACCCCCCAGCTATTTGAGATTAACCATAAGAAAACCTGAATTACTAAGCACCATTATGCAAGTAGCATCTTTATCATAGACACATTAACCAATGCAACGGAAGCAAACTCTCTTAATAAGGTGAGCATGATAATTAAAGAGAGTTCAAGCAACCAACTAAACAAAAGCTCTTTGAAAAGATAAGCATGAATACTAAGAGCAGGGCATGATAGTAGCTATTAAAAGACAAAGAACACACACAGCATAGATAGACATGAAAATTCTATGTTATGTTCTAGGTAGAAGTGGAGCGTGTTTCTCTCCCACATAAAGAATGCTGAGTTCCGACTCGTTATGAAAAACTAAAAAGAAAACTAAAAGCAAGACGCTCCAAGCATAACACATAACACATGAAGTGATAAAAATATAGCGGAACGAAAGACGAACTGATAATGTTGATGGAGAAGGGGATGCACGGGGGCATCCCCAAGCTTAGACGCTTGAGTCTCCTTGAATATTTCTTGGGGGTGCACGGGGGCATCCCCAAGCTTGAGCGCTTGACACTCCTGAATCTTTTTATCATCTTCCCTCGCACACTTGAAAACTCCCTTCATACATAACTCATCATAATCTGATTAGCGAGGTTAGTACCCTTAATAAAATAATTATACCTTGCTGGAAATAAAGATATTCTTGAAGTTCTACTGTTTCTCAAGATTGCCAAAAGGTTTTTGCAAAGAAAAAGCAAGCTCTTGATTTGCAAAGTGAAGGAAAGGCAAAACAGGACAGAATCTGTGAAAAACAGAACAGCAGGTAGTAATTGATCTGTTCGGGATACTTCTGCAACTCAAATCAAAAAACTCAGAACAGATGCACGAAAGACAATTATATAGAGAACGCTGTAGAAACAATTCAGACCAAAAAGATGATCTGGTGATTTTATACGAATTTTTCTATCCAAGGACAGAATCTGTTTCCTGGACAACACCTCACAACTTTTGAACTTTCTAGCTATCGGAGGCTATACTTGGCACAAATATGAAAAGCAAAGATACAATGATGATGCTACAGCAGTAAACAACATCAAGACACAACAAAAGCAAAAAAATTTATTCATGTGGGCTGCCTCCCAAAAGCGCTTTCTTTTATGCCTTTAAGCTAGGCATAATGCATATAGATCAAGTTTTATCAAGAGTAAAAGAATAGCTAGCCCGTACAACGGACTCAAAAGGTAACTTGATCTTCTTACGAGGGAAGTGTTCCATCCCTTTCTTGAGAGGAAACTGAAATTTTATATTACCCTCTTTCATGTCAATGATAGCACCAACGGTGCGTAAAAAGGGGCGTCCCAAAATAATTGGACATGAAGGATCACATTCAATATCAATAATAGTGAAATCAACGGGAACATAATTATCATTGACAACAATAAGAACATCGTCGATCCTCCCCAAAGGTTTCTTTATGGAAGAATCAACGAGACGAACACCAAAAGAACAAGAATCATAAGGTTTCAATTTAAGCATATCATATAGTCTTTTGGGCATAATAGAAGTACTAGCTACAATATCACATAAAGCATAGCATGAGAAGTTGTTTATCTTAATTTTAATCATAGAATCCCAACCATCTTCTAGCTTTCTAGGTATGGAGGCTTCTACTCTAAGTTTCTCCTCCCTAGCTTTGATAAGAGCATTAGTGACATGCTCTGTGAAGGCAAGATTAAGCGTGCTAGTGTGGGGATCTTTGGCCATTCCTTGTAGAAAGGTGACAACTTCTGAAATACTACAATTATCAAAATCAATTTTATCATTAGTGGGCAGAATTGTAGTGTTATCCTCTTTGTTTGAATCGCTCTCTATTATAAGAGTTTGAACATCTTCCCAAGTTTGGGGAAGCTTAGGAGCAATTTTAAACTGAGGCTCATACTCTTTTCCTGAAAGACCATGCCATGGGCACAACCCTCCGTCAAGACTAATATAATCACAAGGTTTATTACTTTTGTAGATCCCGACAGTGGTAATTGGGGTAATGGAAGAAGGGGTGTACTCCTCCCATTTAGTGTTTTTGGTAGAACCCATAATAGCAAGCAAGTAAGATAACTATTTTTGTGATTTTCGATAAAAAGGTACTAAAGCAAAAATGAAAGGTAAACTAACAAGACTAAAAAGCAAAGGTAAAAGATAGCATGCAACTCCCCTATCCTGAAGAGTGGAGTCCCCGGCAACAGCGCCAGAAAATACTCCTTGATGGGCCTCGAACCCCTCGTTGGTTACCCCAAGTGGAAGGTGTAAGATGCAGTGTTGTGGAAGTGTTTTCCCTTAGCAAAGATGCCAAGGATCGAATCCCCAGAGACTCCTAGGTTCAACAAGTAGGTGTCAACTGCTACGGCGCCAGATAGTAGCAATCAACGTGGACCTGCACACAGATACAAATAACTTTGCTCCCAACGAGTACAGAGAGGTTGTCAATCCCTCCGGCCTTGTAGTTCACAAAGGATTAAAAGCAATAATAGTAGTGATAGATAGTGTTTTGCAATAGTAAATAATAACGAAAAGTAAATAGCGGATGTGATCAATGATGGTAATATGGACCGGAGTCTCATGATGTTCACTAGTGATGTCTCTCTCCAAAAAGACGATAAAACAGCTATGTGAGGTAAACAAATTACAGCTGGGCAATTGACAGGACCACGAACGCAAACCAATGCTGACTACATTGCAAGAAAGGTTGAGGTTCAAAGCATGGGCGGTACGCCAAAGTAAGTAGACCGAAATCCATCAATATCTACTACTAATCATCCACCTTGAGATATCTATCCAGAACATCTCGCTGGTATTAAGTTGCGAGTCCCACCCATAGTGTAAACTCAATGCAACAGACAACTGCATTAAAAGAACTTTGCGTAAAGTAAACAATCCTTGCACCCGCGGGCACAAGCACCGTTGTTTTCCCCCTTGTGGCAACAGCACATCCCCTAGACTCATGTTTCTGTCACTCAAGCTAGTCATCGAGGGGCATGAACCCACAATCGAGCATAACGTTCCCTCTTGGAGTCACTACCTACTACTTGGCCAAAGCAATAAATAACAACGGAGAACATGCAAGAATTACTTATGAACAAAAATATAAAAGAGGTAGATCAAATATATTACTCAAGATCAATCTGAACATAATCTCATAATCCATCGGATCCCAGCAAACTCAACATACCAACAGCATAAGGATTACATATGTGCCTCGATCATGTAGGGCAGCTCACGAGGACTAATTAGTGAAGCACAAGAACGGGAGGAGAACATCACATAGCTACTGGTCATGGACTCATGGTCCAAGGGAGACTACTCACGAGTCATCCGGGAGGCGTCCATGGTGGTGGAGAAGCTCCCGGTGGTGATCCTCCCCTCCGGCAGGGTGCCGGGAAGAGTTCTCCTGGTGCTCCCGATCTTGGAAGCGGCGGTGGCGGCGGAACAGAGATGGGATCGCGAAAAGAGTTCCTGTTCTGAGGGTTTCGGAGGACGCTTTAAATATATGCCAAAGGGGGGCATCGGGGAAGCTTCGGGGGGCCCAGGCGCCCCCCCGGCGCGGCCCAGGGGGGGGGCACCGCCAGGGCGCCTGGAGCCCTGGTGCCCCCCCCCCCCCGGCTGTCCTTCAGACGCAAGGTTGTTTCCGAAACGCTGATTTTTTATATAATTTTTCTGGATTTTTCCTGGCAGTTCTTGTAACGTGAAAACCTGAAATACAAAAACAGCCGAAAACAGAAACTGGCACTCGGGTGCACTGGATTAGTAAGTTAGTCCAAATATGATCAAAAGTGTATGGAAGTGTATGAATATCATAGCAATATCACCCAAAAGTGGCATGGAGCAAGCAGAAATTATAGATACGTTTTGGACGTATCAACCGGAAAGTAGCGCAGCGCAGGAAAAAGTTCCTGAGGTGCCTGCACCGACTGGGGAGGAAGTTAATGATGATGATCATGAAGATTCAGATCAAGTTACTACTGAACTTCGAAGGTCCACAAGGACACGTTCTGCACCAGAGTGGTACGACAACCCTGTCATGGAAATCATGTTGTTAGACAACGGTGAACCTTCGAACTATGAAGAAGCGATGGCGGGCCCGGATTCCAACAAATGGCTTGAAGCCATGAAATCCGAGATAGGATCCATGTATGAAAACAAAGTGTGGACTTTGGTGGACTTGCCCGATGAGGCACGCCATAGAAAATAAATGGATATTTAAGAAGAAGACTGACGCGGATGGTAATGTGACCATCTATAAAGCTCGGCTTGTCGCTAAAGGTTATCGACAAGTTCAAGGGATTGACTACGACGAGACTTTCTCTCCCGTAGCGATGCTGAAGTCCGTCCGAATCATGTTAGCAATTGCCGCATTCTATGATTATGAGATATGGCAAATGGACGTCAAAACGGCATTCCTTAATGGCTTCCTCAAGGAAGAGTTGTATATGATGCAGTCGGAAGGTTTTGTCGATCCTGAGAATGCTAACAAGGTATGCAAGCTCCAGCGCTCGATCTATGGGCTGGTGCAAGCATCTCGGAGTTGGAATATTCGCTTTAATGATGTGATCAAAGCGTTTGGGTTTATACAGACTTGGGGAGAAGCCTGTATTTACAAGAAAGTGAGTGGGAGCTCTGTGGCATTTCTCATATTATATGTGGATGACATATTGCTGATGGGAAATGATGTAGAATTCTTGGAGAGCATAAAGGCCCACTTGAATAAGAGTTTTTCAATGAAGGACCTTGGAGAAGCTGCTTACATATTAGGCATCAAGATCTATAGAGATAGATCGAGACGCCTCATTGGTCTTTCACAAAGCACATACCTTGATAAGATATTGAAGAAGTTCAATATGGATCAGTCCAAGAAAGGGTTCTTGCCTGTATTGCAAGGTATGAGATTGAGCACGGCTCAATCCCCGACCACGGCAGAAGATAGAGAAAAGATGAGTGTCATCCCCTATGCCTCAGCCATAGGTTCTATTATGTATGCCATGCTATGTACCAGACCTGATGTGAACCTTGCCATTAGTTTGGTAGGGAGGTACCAAAGTGATCCCGGTATGGAACAGTGGACAGTGGTCAAGAACAACCTGAAGTACCCAAAAAGGACTACGGATATGTTTCTCGTTTATGGAGGTGACGAAGAGCTCGTCGTAAAGGGTTACGTCGATGTTAGCTTCGACACAGATCTGGATGACTCCAAGTCACAAACCGGATACGTGTATATTTTGAATGGTCGGGCAGTCAGCTGGTGCAGTTGCAAGCAGAGCGTCGTGGCACATTCTACATGTGAAGCGGAGTACATAGCTGCTTGCGAAGCAGCGCAGGAAGGAGTCTGGATGAAGGAGTTCATCACCGACCTAGGAGTCATTCCATGCGCATCGGGCCCGATGACTCTCTTTTGTGACAACACTGGAGCTATTGCCATTGCCAAGGAGCCCAGGTTTCACAAGAAGACCAAGCACATCAAGCGCCGTTTCAACTCCAACCGGAATTATGTTTAAGATGGAGACATAGATATTTGTAAAGTGCATACGGATCTGAATGTCGCAGATCCGTTGACTAAACCTCTTCCACAAGCAAAACATGATCAACACCAGAACTCTATGGGTGTTCGATTCATCACAATGTAACTAGATTATTGACTCTAGTGCAAGTGGGAGACTGTTGGAAATATGCCCTAGAGGCAATAATAAAATGGTTATTATTATATTTCCTTGTTCATGATAATTGTCTGTTATTCATGCTTGAATTGTATTATCCGGAAACAGTGATACATGTGTGAATACATAGACCACAACGTGTCCCTGGTAAAGCCTCTAGTTACTAGCTCGTTGATCAACATATGGTCACGGTTTCCTGACCATGGACATTGGATGTTATTGATAACGGGATCACATCATTAGGAGAATGATGTGATGGACAAGACCCAATCCTAAGCCTAGCACAAGATCGTGTAGTTCGTAATGCTTAAGCTTTTCCAATGTCAAGTATCTTTTCCTTAGACCATGAGGTTATGCAACTCCCGGATGTCGTAGGAATACTTTGGGTGTGCCAAACGTCACAACGTAACTGGGTGGCTATAAAGGTACGCAACGGGTATCTCCGAAAGTATCTATAGGGTTGGCACGAACCGAGACTGGGATTTGTCACTCCGTATGACGGAGAGGTATCTGTGGGCCCACTCGGTAAGACATCATCATAATGAGCTCAATGTGACTAAGGAGTTGGTCACGGGATGATGTATTATGGAACGAGTAATGAGACTTGCCATGACGAGATTGAATAAGGTATCGGTATACCGACGATCGAATCTCGGGCAAGTACTATACCTATAGACAAAGGGAATTGCATACGGGATTGAGTGAATCCTTGACATCGTGGTTCATCCAATGAGATCATCGAGGAACATGTAGGAACCAACATGGGTATCCATATTCCCCTGTTGGTTATTGACTGGAGAGTCGTCTCGGTCATGTTAAGGTGTCTCCTGAACCCGTAGGTCTACACACTTAAGGTTCGGTGACGCTAGGGTTGTATAGATATATGCATACGGTAACCTGAATGTTGTTCGGAGTCCCGGACGTCACGAGGAGTTCCGGAATGGTCCGGAGGTAAAGAATTATATATATGAAGTCTAGTTTCGGCCATCGGGAGAGTTCCGGGGGTCTCCAGTAGTGTACCGAGACCACCGGAAGGGTCTCGGGAGTCCATCGGGTGGGGCCACCCATCCCGGAGGGCCCCATGGGCCGTAGGGGGAGGGGAACCAGCCCATAGTGGGCTGGCGCACCCCCTTGGGCCTCCCCCTGCACCTAGGGTTGGAAACCCTAGGGGTGGGGGCGCCCCCCTTGCCTTGGGAGGCAAGCCTCCCCCTTGGCTGTCGTCCCCCCTAGGAGATTGCATCTCCTAGGGCCGGCGCCCCCCTGGCCCCTATATATAGTGGGGGGGAGAGGGCAGTCGCACCCTTGCTCCTGGCGCATCCCTCCCCCCCCCCC
>LR738712.1:162912567-162928904 GCA_902687465.1 Secale cereale
CCCCCCCCGCTACACATCTCCCTCCTCCCGCAGGTGCTTGGCGAAGCCCTGCAGAATTTCCGTTGCATCCACCACCACGTCGTCGTGCTGCTGGATCTCCATCAACCTCTCCCCCCCTTGCTGGATCAAGAAGGAGGAGACGTCGCTGCACCGTATGTGTGTTGGACGCGGAGGTGCCGTCCGTTCGGCGCTGGGATCATCGGTGATTTGGATCACGACGAGTACGACTCCATCATCCACGTTCTCTTGAACGCTTCCGCTCGCGATCTACAAATGGTATGTAGATGCACTCCTTTCTCCTCGTTGCTAGATGACTCCTTAGATTGATCTTGGTGAAGCGTAGGAAATTTTTTGAATTCTGATACGTTCCCCAACATAGTGCTTGCTGGAGCCACTTTATTGCCTCTCCACACCTAAAGGCTTTGTTAGTTTTGATACCCGGGAATGGGATTGCTGAGTCCTTGTGACTCATAGATTACAACACACACCAGTTGCAGGTACAGCCGAGAACAATGCAGGAGTTGGATCAGAACTTCACTGGGAGTTCGATGAAGAGCATGGTCGTATGTATGTCACGTATCCCGACGATCAGTAGTGGTTCCTACTAGGGGCGATCAGGCCTTGTGGTTGTGGTATCTTTTCTCATTTGTATTTCGTCCATAGTCGGACCCTATGTTATTTGGATGAATGTATGCTATTGCATTTATTGTGTGACGTGGCGAGTGTAAGCCAACTATTTTACTCTATCATCCCTGTTCTTTTACATGAGTTGTGAAAAGACACCACGCTTGCGATCATTTCAGAATGCGCTTATGTCTCTAAGTCGTGCCGCGACACGTAGGAGATATAGTCGCATCCTGGGCATTGTAAGAAAGGCCAAAGAAAAAAAGGCCCAAAAAAGAAAAAGAAAAAGAAAGAAAATAAATAAATAAAGGACAATGCTACTATCTTTTTCCACACTTGTGCTTCAAAGTAGCACCATGATCTTCATGATAGAGAGTCTCTTGTTTGTCACTTTCATATACTAGTGGGAAAATTTCATTATAGAACTTGGATTGTATATTCCAACGATGGGCTTCCTCAAATGCCCTAGGTCTTCGTGAGCAAGCAAGTTGGATGCACACCCACTTAGTTTCTTTTGGTGAGCTTTCATACATTTCTAGCTCTAGTGCATCCGTTGCATGGCAATCCCTACTCACTCACATTGATATCTATTGATGGGCATCTCCATAGCCCATTGATACTCCTAGTTGATGTGAGACCATCTTCCTCTTTTGTTTTCTCCACAACCACCACTCTATTCCACCTATAGTGCTATGTCCATGGCTCACACTCATGTATTGCGTGAAAGTTGAAAAAGTTTGGAAAAAATTAAGTATGAAACAATTGCTTGGCTGAAACCGGGGTTGTGCATGATTTGAGTATTTTGTGTGACGAAGATGGAGCATAGCCAAACTATATGATTTTGTTGGGATGAACTTTCTTTGGCCATGTTATTTTGAGAAGACATGATTGCTTTGATAGTATGCTTGAAGTATTATTATTCTTATGTCAATATAGACTTTTGTCTTGAATCTTTCGGATCTGAACATTCATGCCAAAATAAAGAAAATTACATTGAGAATTATGTTGGTTAGCATTCCACATCAAAAATTCTGTTTTTATCATTCACCTACTCAAGGACGAGCAGTAATTAAGCTTGGGGATGCTTGATACGTCTCCAACGTATCTATAATTTTTGATTGTTCCATGTTATTATATATTCTGTTTTGGATGTTTAATGGGCTTTATTATACACTTTTATTATTTTTGGGACTAACCTACTAACCCAAGGCCCAGTGCAAATTGTTGTTTTTTGCCTATTTCAGTATTTCGCAGAAAAGGAATATCAAACGAAGTCCAAACGGAATGAAACCTTCGGGAGAGTTATTTTTGGAACGATATCAACATAGAAGCCTTGGAGTACATGAAGGAAATATGCCCTAGAGGCAATAATAAAGATGTTATTTGTATTTCCTTATATCATGATAAATGTCTTTTATTCATGCTAGAATTGTATTAACCGGAAACTTGATTCATATGTGAATACATAGACAAAATAGTATGTCCCTAGTATGCCTCTACTAGACTAGCTCATTGATCAAAGATGGCTATGTTTCCTAGCCATAGACATGAGTTGTCATTTGATCAACGGGATCACATATTAGAAGAATGATGTGATGGACTAGACCCATCCGTTAGCATAGCACTATGATCGTTTAGTTTTACTGCTGTTGCTTTCTTCATGACTTATACATGTTCCTATGACTATGAGATTATGCAACTTCCGAATACTGTAGGAACACCTTGTGTGCTATCAAACGTCACAACGTAATTGGGTGATCATAAAGATGCTCTACAGGTGTCTCCGAAAGTATTCGTGATGTTGGCATAGATCAAGACTAGGATTTGTCACTCCGAGTGTCGGAGAGGTATCTCTGGGCCCTCTCGGTAATACACATCATAATAAGCCTTGCAAGCAAAAGACTAATGAGTTAGTCACGAGATGATGTATTACGGAACGAGTAAAGAGACTTGCCGGTAACGAGATTGAACTAGGTATAGAGATACCGATGATCAAATCTCGGGCAAGTAACATACCGATGACAAAAGGAACAACGTATGTTGCTATGCGGTTTGACCGATAAAGATCTTCGTAGAATATTTGGGAGCCAATATGAGCATCCAGGTTCCGCTATTGGTTATTGACCGGAGATGAGTCTCGGTCATGTCTACATAGTTCTCGAACCCGTAGGGTCCGCACGCTTAACGTTTGATGACGATCGGTATTATGAGTTTATAAGTTTTGATGTACCGAAGGTAGTTCGGAGTCCCGGATGATATCACGGACATGACGAGGAGTCTCGGAATGTCCGAGACATAAAGATTGATATATTGGATGACTATATTCGGACACCCGAAGTGTTCTGGAAAGTTTCAGAATTTACCGGAGTGCCGGGGGGGTTACCGGAACCCCCCGGGGGAATGGTGAGCCCTAGTGGGCCATAGGGGAGAAAGAGGGCAGCAGCCAGGAGGTGGCGCGCCCCCTCCCTAGGGGCAGTCCGAATAGGACTAGGGGAGGGGGCGCGGCCCCTCTTTCCCTCTCCCTCTCCCTCTCCTTCCTTCCCACTCTCCTTCTTGGTGGACTCCTACTAGGAATAGGATTGCAATACTATTCCTAGTAGGATTGCCTCTCTAGGCGCACCATAGAGGGCCGGCCGGCCTCCCCCCTTGCTCCTTTATATACGGGGGCAGGGGGCACCCAAAGACACACAAGTTGAATTGTTTTAGCCGTGTGCGGTGCCCCCCTCCACAGAAACACACCTCGGTCATACCGTTGCAGTGCTTAGGCAAAGCCGTGCGCCGGTAGATACATCATATCTGTCACCACACCGTCGTGCTGACGAAACTCTCCCGTGAAGCTCAACTGGATCAAGAGCTCGTGGGACATCATCAAGGTGAACGTGTGCTGAACGCGGAGGTGCCGTACGTTCGGTGCTTGATCGGTTGGATCGCGAAGAAGTTCGACTACATCAACCGTGTCACTTGACGCTTCCGCTCCCGGTCTATGAGGGTACGTAGACACACTCTCCCCTCTCGTTGCTATGCATCTGGTAGATAGATCTTGCGTGATCGTAGGAAAATTTTAAAATACTACGTTCCCCAACAGTGGCATCATGAGCCAGGTCTGTGCGTAGATGATATGCATGAGTAGAACACAATGAGTTGTGGGCGATACTAGTCATACTGCTTACCAGCATGTCATACTTTGCTTCGGCGGTATTGTGAGATGAAGCGGCCCGGACCGACATTACGCGTACGCTTACGCGAGACTGGTTTCACCGTTATGAGCACTCGTTGCTTAAAGGTGAATGGCGGGTGTGTGTCTCTCTCACTTTAGCTGAAACAAATGTGGCTACGCCCGGTCCTTGTGAAGGTTAAAACAGCACATACTTGACGAAACATCGTTGTGGTTTTGTATGCGTAGGTAAGAACGGTTCTTGCTAAGCCCGTAGCAGCCACGTAAAACTTACAACAACAAAGTAGAGGACGTCTAACTTGTTTTTGCAGGGCATGTTGTGATGTGATATGGTCAAGACATGATGAGATATACGGTTTTGTATGAGATGATCATGTTTTGTAAAGTTATCGGCAACTGGCAGGAGCCATATGGTTGTTGCTTTATTGTATGAAATGCAATCGCCATGTAATTGCTTTACTTTATCACTAAGCGGTAGCGATAGTCGTAGAAGCAATAGTTGGCGAGACGACAACGATGCTACGATGGAGATCAAGGTGTCGCGCCGGTGATGAAGGTGATCATGACGATGCTTTGGAGATGGAGATCAAAAGCACAAGATGATAATGGCCATATCATGTCACATATTTTGATTGCATGTGATGTTTATCTTATTATGCTTCTTATTTTGCTTAGAACGACGGTAGCGTTATAAGATGATCCCTTACTAAATTTCAAGGTATAAGTGTTCTCCCTGAGTATGCACCATTGCGAAAGTTCGTCGTGCCGAGACACCACGTGATGATCGGGTGTGATAAGCTCTACGTTATAATACAACGGGTGTAAGCCAGTTTTGCACACGCAGAATACTCGGGTTAAACTTGACGAGCCTAGCATATGCAGATATGGCCTCGAAACACATGAGACCGGAAGGTCGAGCGTGAATCATATAGTAGATATGATCAACATAAGATGTTCACCATTGAAACTACTCCATCTCACGTGATGATCGGACATGGTTTAGTTAATTTGGATCACGTGATCATTTAGATGACCGGAGGGATGTCTATCTAAGTGGGAGTTCTTTAAGTAATTAATTGAACTTTAATTTATCATGAACTTAGTCCTAATAGTTTTTGCATATCTATGTTGTTGTAGATCAATGGCCCGTGCTACTGTTCCTTTGAATTTTAATGCATTCCTAGAGAAAGCTAAGTTGAAAGATGATGGTAGCAATTACACGGGCTGGGTCCGTAACTTGAGGATTATCCCCATTGCTGCACAGAAGAATTATGTCCTTGAAGCACCGCTAGGTGACAAGCCCCCTCCCGCTAATCTAGACGCTTTGAACGTCTGGCAAACGCGGTCTGATGACTACACGATAGTTCAGTGTGCCATGCTTTACGGCTTAGAACCGGGACTTCAATGACGTTTTGAACGTCATGGACCATATGAGATGTTCCAGGAGTTGAAGTTAATATTTCAAGCAAATGCCCGGATTGAGAAATATGAGATTTCCAACAAGTTCTACAGCTGCAATATGGAGGAGAATAGTTCTATCAGTGAACACTTGCTCAGAATGTCTGGGTACTACAATCATATGACTCAACTTGGTTGCAAAGTTGACGAGGATAGTGTTATTGATAGAGTTCTTCAATCACTGCCACCAAGCTATAAAGGCTTCGTGATAAACTATAATATGCAAGGGATGCAGAAGACAATTCCCGAGCTCTTCGCTATGCTCAAGGATGCGGAGGTAGAAATCAAAAAGGAGCATCAAGTGTTGATGGTTAACAAGACCACTAGTTTCAAGAAAAAAGGGCAAGGGAAAGAAGGGGGACTTCAAGAAGAATAGCAAGACAGTTGCTACTCCCGCGAAGAAACCCAAGTCTGGAGCCAAGCCTGAAACTGAGTGCTTCTACTGCAAAGGGACTGGACACTGGAAGCGGAACTGCCCCAAGTATTTGGCGAATAAGAAGGATGGCAAGGTGAACAAAGGTATATGTGATATACATGTTATTGATGTGTACCTTACTAATGCTCGTAGTAGTACCTGGGTATTTGATACCGGTTCGGTTGCTAATATTTGTAACTCGAAACAGGGACTACAGATTAAACGAAGATTAGCTAAGGACGAGGTGACGATGCGCGTGGGAAATGGTTCCAAAGTCGATGTGATCGCCGTCGACACGCTACCTCTACATCTACCTTCGGGATTAGTTTTAGACCTAAATAATTGTTATTTGGTGCCAGCGTTGAGCATGAACATTATATCTGGATCTTGTTTATTGCGAGACGGTTATTCATTTAAATCAGAGAATAATGGTTGTTCTATTTTTATGAATAATATCTTTTATGGTCATGCACCCTTGAAAAGTGGTCTATTCTTATTGGATCTCGATTGTAGTGATACACATATTCATAATATTGAAGCCAAAAGATGCAAGGTTAATAATGATAGTGCAACTTATTTGCGGCACTACCGTTTAGGTCATATTGGTGTAAAGCGCATGAAGAAACTCCATAGTGATGGACTTTTGGAATCACTTGATTATGAATCACTTGGTGCTTGCGAACCATGCCTCATGGGCAAGATGACTAAAACTCCGTTCTCCGGAACTATGGAGCGAGCAACAGATTTGTTGGAAATCATAGATACTGATGTATGTGGACCAATGAGTGTTGAAGCTCGCGGCGGGTATTGTTATTTTCTGACCTTCACTGATGATTTGAGCAGATATGGGTATATCTACTTAATGAAACACAAGTCTGAAACATTTGAAAAGTTCAAAGAATTTCAGAGTGAAGTAGAGAATCATCGTAACAAGAAAATAAAGTTTCTACGATCTGATCGTGGAGGAGAATATTTGAGTTACGAGTTTGGTCTTCATTTGAAACAACGTGGAATAGTTTCACAACTCACGCCACCCGGAACACCACAGCGCAATGGTGTGTCCGAACGTCGTAACCGTACTTTATTGGATATGGTGCGATCTATGATGTCTCTTACCGATTTACCACTATCGTTTTGGGGTTATGCTTTAGAGACAGCTGTATTCACGTTAAATAGGGCACCATCTAAATCCGTTGAGACGACACCTTATGAACTATGGTTTGGCAAGAAACCAAAGTTGTCGTTTCTTAAAGTTTCGGGCTGCGATGCTTATGTGAAAAAGCTTCAACCTGATAAGCTCGAACCCAAGTCGGAGAAATGTGTCTTCATAGGATACCCAAAAGAGACTATTGGGTACACCTTTTATCACAGATCCGAAGGCAAGATATTCGTTGCTAAGAATGGATCCTTTCTAGAGAAGGAGTTTCTCTCGAAAGAAGTGAGTGGGAAGAAAGTAGAACTCGATGAGGTAATTGTACCTTCTCCTGAATTGGAAAGTAGTACATCATAGAAAAGTGTTCCAGTGATTCCTACACCAATTAGTGAGGAAGCTAATGATGATGATCATGAAACTTCAGATCAAGTTTCTGCTGAACGTCGTAGATCAACCAGAGTACGTTCCGCACCAGAGTGGTACGGCAACCCAGTTCTGGAAGTCATGTTACTAGACCATGATGAACCTACGAACTATGACGAAGCGATGATGAGCCCAGATAGTGCAAAATGGCTTGAGGCCATGAAATCTGAGATGGGATCCATGTATGAGAACAAAGTGTGGACATTGGTTGACTTGCGCGATGATCGGCAAGCCATTGAAAATAAATGGATCTTCAAGAGGAAGACCGACGCAGACGGTAATGTTACTGTTTACAAAGCTCGACTTGTTGCGAAAGGGTTTCGACAAGTTCAAGGAGTTGACTACGATGAGACTTTCTCACCTGTAGCGATGCTTAAGTCTGTCTGAATCATGTTAGCAATTGCCGCATTTTATGATTATGAAATCTGGCAAATGGATGTCAAAACTGCATTCCTAAATGGATATCTCAAAGAAGAGTTGTATATGATGCAACTAGAAGGTTTTGTCGATCCAAAAGGTGCTAACAAAGTATGCAAGCTCCAGCGATCCATCTATGGACTGGTGCAAGCATCTCGGAGTTGGAATATACGCTTTGATGAGGTGATCAAAGCATATGGTTTTATACAGACTTTTGGAGAAGTATGTATTTACAAGAAAGTGAGTGGGAGCTCTGTAGTATTTCTAATATTATATGTGGATGACATATTGTTGATTGGAAATGATATAGAATTTTTGGATAGCATAAAAGGATACTTGAATAAGAGTTTTTCAATGAAAGACCTCGGTGAAGCTGCTTATATATTAGGCATCAAGATTTATAGAGATAGATCAAGACGCTTGATTGGACTTTCACAAAGCACATACCTTGATAAAGTTTTGAAGAAGTTCAAAATGGATTAGTCGAAGAAAGGGTTCTTGTCTGTGTTACAAGGTATGAAGTTGAGTAAGACTCAATGCCCAACCACTGCAGAAGATAGAGAGAAAATGAAAGTCATTCCCTATGCCTCGGCCATAGGATCTATCATGTATGCAATGCTGTGTACCAGTCCTGGTGTGTGCCTTGCTATAAGTCTAGCAGAGAGGTACCAAAGTAATCCAGGAGTGGATCACTGGATAGCGGTCAAGAACATCCTGAAATACCTGAAAAGGACAAAGGATATGTTTCTCGTATATGGAGGTGACAAAGAGCTCGTCGTAAACGGTTACGTCGATTCTAGCTTTGACACTGATCCGGATGACTCTAAGTCACAAACCGGATATGTATTTTTATTGAACGGTGGAGCTGTCAGTTGGTGCAGTTCCAAGTGGAGCGTCGCGGCGGGATCTACGTGTGAAGCGGAATACATAGCTGCTTCGGAAGCAGCAAATGAAGGAGTCTGGATGAAGGAGTTCATATCCGATCTAGGTGTAATACCTAGTGCATCGGGTCCAATGAAAATCTATTATGACAACACTGGAGGAATAGGCTTGGCGAAGGAATCCAGGTTTCACAAGAGAACAAAGCACATCAAAAGACACTTCAATTCCATTCGCGATCAAGTCAAGGAGGGAGACATAGAGATTTGCAAGATACATACGGATCTGAATGTTGCAGACCCGTTGACTAAGCCTCTTCTACGGGCAAAACATGATCAGCACCAGGACTCCATGGGTGTGAGGATCATCACTTTGTACTCTAGATTATTGACTCTAGTTCAAGTGGGAGACTGAAGGAAATATGCCCTAGAGGCAATAATAAAGATGTTATTTGTATTTCCTTATATCATGATAAATGTCTTTTATTCATGCTAGAATTGTATTAACCGGGAACTTGATTCATATGTGAATACATAGAAAAAATAGTATGTCCCTAGTATGCCTCTACTAGACTAGCTCATTGATCAAAGATGGCTATGTTTCCTAGCCATAGACATGAGTTGTCATTTGATCAACGGGATCACATCATTAGAAGAATGATGTGATGGACTAGACCCATCCGTTAGCATAGCATTATGATCGTTTAGTTTTACTGCTATTGCTTTCTTCATGACTTATACATGTTCCTATGACTATGAGATTATGCAACTTCCGAATACTGTAGGAACACCTTGTGTGCTATCAAACGTCACAACGTAACTGGGTGATCATAAAGATGCTCTACAGAAAGTATTCGTGATGTTGGCATAGATCAAGACTAGGATTTGTCACTCCAAGTGTCGGAGAGGTATCTCTGGGCCCTCTCGGTAATACACATCATAATAAGCCTTGCAAGCAAAAGACTAATGAGTTAGTCACGAGATGATGTATTACGGAACGAGTAAAGAGACTTGCCGGTAACGAGATTGAACTAGGTATAGAGATACCGACGATCGAATCTCGGGCAAGTAACATACCGATGACAAAAGGAACAACGTATGTTGTTATGCGGTTTGACCGATAAAGATCTTCGTAGAATATGTGGGAGCCAATATGAGCATTCAGGTTCCGCTATTGGTTATTGACCGGAGATGAGTCTCGGTCATGTCTACATAGTTCTCGAACCCGTAGGGTCCGCACGCTTAACGTTTGATGACAATCGGTATTATGAGTTTATAAGTTTTGATGTACCGAAGGTAGTTCGGAGTCCCGGATGAGATCACGGACATAACGAGGAGTCTCGGAATGTCCGAGACATAAAGATTGATATATTGGATGACTATATTCGGACACCGGAAGTGTTCTGGAAAGTTTCGGAATTTACCGGAGTGTCGGGGGGGGGGGGTTACCGGAACCCCCCGGGGGAATGGTGGGCCCTAGTGGGCCATAGGGGAGAAAGAGGGCAGCAGCCAGGAGGTGGCGCGCCCCCTCCCTAGGGGCAGTCCGAATAGGACTAGGGGAGGGGGGCGCGGCCCCTCTTTCCCTCTCCCACTCCCTCTCCTTCCTTCCCCCTCTCCTTCTTAGTGGACTCCTACTAGGCGCACCATAGAGGACCGGCCGACCTCCCCCCTTGCTCCTTTATATACGGGGGCAGGGGGCACCCAAAGACACACAAGTTGAATTGTTTTAGCCGTGTGCGGTGCCCCCCTCCACAGAAACACACCTCGGTCATACCATTGCAGTGCTTAGGCAAAGCCCTGCGCCGGTAGATACATCATATCTGTCACCACGCCGTCGTGCTGACGAAACTCTCCCGTGAAGCTCAACTGGATCAAGAGCTCGTGGGACGTCATCAAGCTGAACGTGTGCTGAACACGGAGGTGCCGTACGTTCGGTGCTTGATCGGTTGGATCGCGAAGAAGTTCGACTACATCAACCGCGTCACTTGACGCTTCCGCTCCCGGTCTACGAGGGTACGCAGACACACTCTCCCCTCTCGTTGCTATGCATCTGGTAGATAGATCTTGCGTGATCGTAGGAAAATTTTAAAATACTACGTTCCCCAATAGTACACGCCAGGAAGCGAGAGAGGCGGCCACGAGGACAGGGGCGCGCCCAGGGGGTAGGCGCGCCCCCACCCTCGTGGGCCCCCTCTGGCTCCCCTGACGTGCCTCTTCAGCCTATATATACTCTCATACCCTGAAAACATCGGGGAGACGGACAAAACCCTAATTCCACCACCGCAACCTTATGTACCCGTGAGATCCCATCTTGGGGCCTGTTCCGGAGCTCCGTCGGAGGGGGCATCGACCACGGAGGGCTTCTACATCAACACCATAGCCTCTCCGTTGAGTTGTGAGTAGTTTACCACAGACCTTCGGGTCCATAGTTATTAGCTAGATGGCTTCTTATCTCTCTTTGGATCTCAATACAAAGTTCTCCTCGATCTTCGAGGAGATCTATTCGATGTAATCTTTTTGCGGTGTGTTTGTCGATATCCGATGAATTGTGGGTTTATGATCAAGATTATCTTTGAACAATATTGGATTCTTTTCTGAAATCTATTATGTATGATTATAATATCCTTGCAAGTCTCTTCGAATTATTGGTTTGGTTTGGCCTACTAGATCTATAGTTCTTGCAATGGGAGAAGTGCTTGGTTTTGGGTTCAATCTTGCGGTGTCCTTTCCCAGTGACAGCAGGGGCAGCAAGGCACGTATAGTATTGTTGCCGTCTAGGATAAAAAGATGGGGTTTATATCATATTGCTTGAGTTTATCCCTCTGCATCATGTCATCTTGCTTAAGGCGTTACTCTGTTCTTATGAACTTAATACTCTAGATGCATGCTGGATAGCGGTCGATCTATGGAGTAATAGTAGTAGATGCAGAATCGTTTTGGTCTACTTGTCACGGACGTGATGCCTATATATAATGATCATGCCTAGATATTCTCATAACTATGCGCTTTTCTATCAATTGCTCGACAGTAATTTGTTCACCCACCGTAGAATTCTGCTATCATGAGAGAAGCCACTAGTGAAACCTATGGCCCTCGGGTCTATTCTCATCATATTATCTTCCATCAACTATTTTATTTTACTTTGCTTTATTTACTTTCAATCTCTATACCAAAAATATTATCCTATCAGATCTCACTCTCGTAAGTGACCGAGAAGGGATTGACAACCCCTTTTATCGCGTTGGCTGCGAGGTTCTTATTTGTTTGTGTAGGTGCGAGGGACTCGCGCGTGGTCTCCTATTGGATTGATACCTTGGTTCTCAAAAACTGAGGGAAATACTTACGCTATTGTGCTGCATCACCCTTTCCTCTTCGAGGGAATACAACGCAAGCTCGAGAAGTAGCAAGCCCCGGCCCGACCGTCACCTGCGGACTCTTCCAGAACATCGACACCTTGATGTCGGTGGAGTACGAAGGCTGACGGAGCTCTTTTCCGGTACTGCAGAAAGTAGTCGTGGTGTGCCTTGGGATGCCATAGTAGAGACATGCATTAGGAAGTTTTTCATACTTAACATCGTAGAGGGTCTCAATTGTTTTGCCAGCTGGTGTCGTCTCGATGGTGTCAATGAACTTCCTCAGAGGCTCATCCAGACGGTGCTCGACCCATACACGAAGGTGCTCATCGACGATCATCTCGTTCTTGTGCGACACCACCCCGAGCTTGCTGAGTTTGTCACATAGGAGGTAGCCCATCTCCACGGTCTTGATCAGCACCGGCAGGCCCCGAATGAGCCCAGATGTTGATGGAGTCGAGGGGACGACTGTTGCGTCGCCCTTCCCGTCGAATGCTGCTAGAACCACTACATCATCTCTAAAATGCCATGGTCCAACTTGCAGGACATGTTGTCGACCCCCTCCTCCTTGAAGGTGATGATGAAGCGACGATCCTTGTTGGTGACACATTGTGCCACAGCGTCGCCCCACAACTGCCATGGCCCTCTGATCTCGTTGACGACCAACTTGGGTTCGACCGGATATGGCGAGAGCACCCGACCCACCACCAGCTTCCCTGCCACTACCCACATAGCTGCATCTAGGTTGATGACGATTGGCTTGTTGAACGTTCTCGAGCTCGAGGCCGCCTTGTTCTTCCCATTCCTACAGAGTTGGGGAGGCACCGCCATAGCAACGAAGCCAATTGAGGCTTTTGGAGTGACAGTGAGCGCCTGCCTCGCTTGGCCTCCCACCTTGGACTTACCCTTGTCCTGAACTGGGGACAACTGCACCTCCCTGATAACCCCTCCTCTCGGCGCCAGAGAGGACGGAGCCGCACCATTGGTGGCCTCAACGCCAACCGAGCTGGCAGCCAGGGACACAACCATGTTCACAGCGGGCGCGCCCTCACTGGCACCCGATCCCACGATGCCCTCGTCCAAGACCATCTCGACCTCTCTTCGATTTGCTATCAGGTTGTGTGCCACACACAAAAAGCAGAGCATTGGCGTAAAAGGAATAGAGGAAGAACGGTCCTTATGCTAAGATCCTTGATTTCCTCCCCTCAAATACACCCCATCTTCCTCAAATTTCGCCCTCAAATCAATGTCGTGGCCGTTGGAATTTACCCCAATAGAATCCCCATCCCCACCCGAAAGAGAATTGGAAATTAATCTATAAGAAACTGCCCCTTCACTCTCTCCATAACTCGCCGAGATTTGGGTCTTCCTGGCCACATCAGGGGCCTTGATCTTCGCACCAGCTCTGTAGGTGTAATTCAAGCCACTTCCTCCCTTTGAATCTGCACCTAACGGATCAATTTGAAGAAAGCATCGGCTTTGATCCGCAAACACCGCAAATAGTCTTCAGGATCTCTCGCCCGACGTAGGATCTCTCTTCCCCGCGGTTTGAAGGTGCTCCACTCCTCACCAGAGAGGCCACCCACTCCTCCCATCTCCATTCTCACCACCATGCTCGGCTCCCGGCTAGTCGTCGGTGACTCCCTGCCAATCTCCATAGGTCAGCGGGTCGCCATGGCAGTTGCCCGAGCATAGGCCTACTGTTCGGTTCATGGTCCTGGCAAATAAAACCCTTCATGCATGCATACATATCTAGTTACCTACTTCTAGTTTTTGGAACATGGAAGACAGTAGTAATACACACACTCATACAAGAGTTGGAGTTGCGGATTTTTTAAAATAGATGAAGTTACCACGGATGTCGCACCACCGCCAGAAACATTGCCTTCCATTGAAAGAATAACCCACATTATTGTGAAGGCATAACGCCAAACATGAGGTTTAATCCCCGATGGGCTGAACGTTTCACCGCTAGCCATCCAACGGGTTATTTATGTGTGTTTGACTTGTGCTCGTGAAAGAAAAAAGATCATATGTTTAATAAATAAAAAGTTCCAACCTAATCCAAGATAGCTCTTTATCAAAATAAGTAATAAGTTCAATAAAAAAGTTCCAACCTAATCCAAGATAGCTCTTTATCAAAATAAGAAAACCTAAGCATCCAAAGAGTGCATTGATGCAAGTCCCAGTACTATGATTAGTGGAACCGATTAGTCGAAACTCTTTTTCCTCTTCTTTTTTGTCCACTGCATGGCCTACTTCATGCATGCCTACCGTGTTTACCTACTTCGAGTCTTTGGTTATCGGAAGACAGTAGTACTCAGTAGTATATAGGTCGTCCAACAAATAATTAAGGGAACGACCTGATAATATTATCAGTGTAATCGTTGGGAGTGTATGGGATGAGCATAAGGGAATATATGTGATGATGCATGGCATGGACACGTCAGCACGGTGACATGATCCGGGCCCGACCGGACACGGCTGCACGTTTTGGTAGTAGGAACGTGAGATGCGGTCCATGATCCACCATCCCAAACACGAAGTCAAAGTGGTCCGTCGATCAACATGCAAGTACGTGCTGCAAGATTCAATGCTGGTGCCGCCTAGATGAAAAATAGTTACTCCTCTCGAATCCTTCTACAACATTTGTGGAGGAATCCGGTCAATGATCGAACATGAAAGAAGAAGAAAAAACGACCCAACCGTATCTTTCGTATCATTTTTATACATTCGGGATGTCCGTAAACCCTTCTATATTGAGATCAAACATGAAGAAAATATGTGGGTTCGCGGACCGCCGCGGCCCACCTCGTACCACATTTCCTTTTTCTCTCTCTCTTCATCTCCATCAATCACACAGTGCTGGCTCCAAGAAGTTGCAACTGGGTATTCATGTGTATTCATTTTGCCAAAATGATTGTTGTTTTTTGAAAATTGTCATTGTTTTACCAAAATCAACACTGTTTTGTAAAAATCATGGGTATTCACATGAAGACCCAAGAATACCCCTAGCGCCGCCGCCGCCCCTACAATCACATGTAGTTGCTCCGACATACTCCCTCCGTCCGAAAATACTTGTCATCAAAATGGACAAAAATGGATGTATCTATAACTAAAATACATTTAGATACATCCTCTTTTATTTATTTTGATGACAAGTATTTCCGGACGGAGGGAGTATAAGAAGAAAAATGAGGACCGTAACTACATGCGTAGACAAATACAGACTCAATATGGACACGGCTGGATACTAAACAGGCGGGCCCGCGGACGTTTAGGAGACCGATTTGCTATGTCCGGCTTAAATGCTTTTAGATTGCTATTTTGCATGATAATAGTAGTACTACAGTTTGCGAGATCTTTTGTTTCACACCCATACACACACATAAATCGATGTAAACTCGGTATAAAATCCATGCGTTCCAAAAGACCTAGTGGATGGAACACAGATCAGACCAGGAGTTTTCTGAACCAAGAACGTGTAAAAACAGTCACGTGAATTTGACTATTCGTCCAAAAAAAAGAAGAGGCCAAAATGGTCCGAGAATGCTTGACTCTGTTTTGAACATGCATCCATAGCTACACCACGAAACAAGACCAAACACCACGTACTAGTAGTAAGAGTACAAGTCTTTGCAGTAGTAACAAGATCTGATGTCTGACCGCACCTAAAATTTGCCAATTTTTACGGCGGAACGGAACCGAGAAGAGAAGAGAAGACGCGCGGCGACAAATTACTCCAGAAACATGGGGAAAAGGCGACGCGCGCGCGGGTAACAGGGAATGCCCCCCTTCTTCCTCCCACGGCTCTGTTTGGGTTTGACCTCATCTGACCTGACCACCATCCACGTCCCCCCACGTCCCCCTCCATTTCCTCCCCTTCCTCGTCAACCGCTCGTCTGCGCCGGCAGCCTCAGGCAAAGGCAACCACCACGAGAAGGACGCACCGGTGACGCACAGCCGGCCAGCCGGCCGGCGGTTTCTCAGACTGCCACCGCCGCGTTGCAAAAAATAGTAACGTACGATTTCTCTTGCTCTTTCTCCTAGCTAGTACTAGTAGTATTATTAGGCCGTGTCCATTTGGCATCTTTCCGTGGAACGAGAGTCATCGCCATTCATTCACCAAGGTTTATCCTCTTCTTCTTCCTCCTCCTCCTCCATGGCTAGCCTCTCCTCTTTTCTTCTGTTTCATTTGTATGCTTTGTCCCGTGATATTCATCCGCTTCTCATCTATACTCCTGCTGTATCCCATGGAGAATTGAACTTGATCATTAGTAACACTTGTCATTTACAACTCCTCCTGCATGCTGCAATTCACCCATTTTTCCATGAATACTTTGCTTTAGTTTATCTTCTCTTGGGGGCATCGATCGGCCACCCTCTGCTTTGGACGCTTCCAAGGCCAAAACGGCCGCCTCGGGGAATCAGTGTGGTCTCC